>CM035818.1:10576217-11176217 GCA_020458035.1 Magallana ariakensis
TTTCAATGAACATGTCATTGTCAGTTGTTTAGTAAATATGTTACTGTCAGTATTTTAGTGATGTCTGTCACTGACAGTAAATAAGTGATGTCTGTCATCACTTATAGATCAGTGATTCCAAATATTAACAGTATATCAGTGATGTCCGCCACTAGATCAGCGGACATCAGCGATGTATTTTTCTGTCAGTAGATCAGCGATGCCTGTCACTTGATCAGTGATGTATGTCACTGTCAGTAGATTGGTGATGTCTTTCACTGTCAGTATATTAATGATGTCTATAACTGTCAGTAGGTTGGTAATGTATATACCTGTCAGAAGATAAGTGATGCCTGTCACTGTCAGTAGATCATTGATGTCTGTCACTGTTAGTACATCAGTGATGTCTGTTCACTGTTAGTAGACTGGTAATGTCTATCACTGTCAGTAGATCATTGATGTCTATCACTGTCATTAGATCAGTGATGTTCCTTCACTGTTAGTAACTGGTAATGTCTATCACTGTCAGTAGATCATTGATGTCTATCACTGTCAGAAGATAAGTGATGCCTTTCACTGTTAATAGATCAGTGATGTCTGCTCACTGTTAGTAGACTGGTAATGTCTATCACTGTCAATAGACCAGAGATGTCTGTCACTGTTAGAAGACTGGTAATGTCTAACACTTTCAGTAGATTAGTGATGTCTATAACTGTCAGTAGATCATTGATGTCTTTCACTGTCAGAATTTCAGTGATGTCTATCACTGGCAGTAGATCATTGATGTCTATATCTGTCAGTAGATTATTGATGTCTTTCACTGTCAGAATTTCAGTGATGCCTATCACTGTCAGTAGATCATTGATGTCTATAACTGTCAGTAGATTAGTGATGCCTGTCACTGTCAGTATTTTAGTGATGTTTAGCACTGTCAATAGACCAGAGATGTCTGTCTCTGTCAGTAGATCAGTGATGTCTGTCACTGTTAGTAGACTGGTAATGTTTATCACTGTCAGTATTTCAGTGATGTCTGTCAATGTCAGTAGTTTAGTGATGTCTGTCACTGTCAGTAGATCATTGATGTCTGTCACTGTTAATAGACTGGTAATGTCTATAACTGTCAGTAGATCATTGATGTCTATAACTGTCAGTAGATTATTGATGTGTCACTGTCAGTAGATCAATGATGTCTGTAACTGTCAGTAGATTGGTAATTTCTATCACTGTCAGTAGATCAGTGATGTCTGTCACTGTTAGTAGACTGGTAATGTCTATCACTGTCAGTAGATCATTGATGTCTATAACTGTCAGTAGATTATTGATGTGTCACTGTCAGTAGATCAATGATGTCTGTAACTGTCAGTAGATTGGTAATTTCTATCACTGTCAGTAGATCAGTGATGTCTGTCACTGTTAGTAGACTGGTAATGTCTATCACTGTCAGTAGATCATTGATGTCTATAACTGTCAGTAGATTATTGATGTGTCACTGTCAGTAGATCAATGATGTCTGTAACTGTCAGTAGACTGGTAATGTCTATCACTGTCAGTATTTCACTGATGCCTGTCAATGTCAGTAGTTTAGTGATGGATGTCACAGTCGTTTTTTTTTCTCCCTTTGTTCAGTCACTGTCAGTAGTCTCATTTCACTTTGTACATTAATAATGACAAGCTTTCATGATATTTTCTTAAGGATATCACTTTTTTTTATATTTGTGCAATCCAGTTTTATAAATACTGAATAATTAATATAATGCACACTTTGATGAACATGCATGCTCTGAATAGAAAAAAGAAATACTGAATGAAAGAATAATGAATTATTTTATGTCTTTCGATAAAAAAAAAAAACCCAAAAACCATGCGTTATATCTTATTATCATTAGTATAATAGATGAATAATATTTTATCCATAATTCACATTTCCAATAAAAAAAAATTAAGTATTACACAGATGTTAATGCATGTAACATCAATCACAAAGAAGACAATCGGAAATTTCAATCTTTTTCTGTTTTTATATGAATGGCTTTTTGTTCAATACAAGGCATTATTTGTGTGATTAGACCCCAATATTTACACAGAAACAATGATATTCGGCCTGTCTTGCTGATAATGTCTTGGCCTATTTTCTCATCACAATGTACAGATGCCCATATGGTACATATTATTGACCAACTAATGACAGACCACCATTTTTCGTCATAAAAGCCAGACCTTCACACCTTCAACTGTAAATTAAAGTCTGCAGCACTTGGGATGAACCCAACAATGTCCCCATTTTATTTTTTAATAAATTAAAAGAAAGAAGACTTGATGTTATCTTTTCCTGTGAAGCAGAAGTGGGCCAATAGTCTTGAAGTTCTACTTGCAGTTTACCGGACTTTCCGTGTAAGTGGGTACAACATGGGCTCCAATCGCAAGTTCACAAAGGGCATCAGGCTTAACGGCCAGTTTTGGTAATTTAAGATCCAATTATGTAACACAGATCACACAATTACATTTCTAATTAAAGGAATGCTTCTGATCTTTAACAAGGAGAACTACTCTATGTACAATAGTTCTAACGCAAAAGAAGCTTCTCAAATTTAATTGAATTACAAAATATTTTTTTAAAGAGAATTTCAAAAGAAATCACTTTGGGCATTGCTTTTCTCCTCGTATTATCACTTAACAATTGTTAGCAAACATGTGTTCAAGCACCCCATCAGATAAGTAAAACCTGTAAAGTACAAAAGGAAGAATTATCCTGTTAAATAATATTTAATTTTAAGTAAAATGTTCCCATTTTGTATATGATACAATCATTCAAATCCAAAGCAATTAAAATCTCACTTCAAACACAATATACAAATTGCAAGAGCCCGTGCTTGAAACATCTGCTCCATTACAATTTTCATTACATGTGACAGTATAGATGACCCCCACATGTGTCCTGGTATTACTTTAGTATTAATTATTTTCATTTATATAATGATATCAGGTCTCTTTAATTTGATTGTGTGGGAATAACCAGTAACAATTCACTTTTGTTGTCTGTTCAAGATAGGGGGTGGGGTGTATTTGAACCATTCCATATTTTACCAAAAGTTTCCATTAAAATTTGAATTTAAATTACAGCAGTACTTGATCCTTCTTTCTTGATTCAAATTTTACACTTTAAGACAACTTCAAAATTAATAGGTTCAAATAAAAATAGAAAAGAAAATAAATTCAAAATCTAACAAGATTGATACAAAATTCTTATCATATCTAAGCTGACATTATACTGAGATTTAATTGTTCCATTTTCATCTGTCTTATTCCAGCCCAAGTAAGCGCATATATAAAGTGAGCTTTTGTAAATAGATTACGCACTTTGTAAAACTGTCCATGACCACAGGAACACAGAACAAAATCAAGTGGTATATATGAAATGATACAGGTAATTAAGATCTGCACTGGGGGTTCAGGAAGTGCATAGCAACTGTTGTTTCCTGTTTTGTGTATCTGATAAGACAACAGATGCGGGTCTTGTGATCGGGCCCGATACCCCATCCCCCCTTAGTTCTCTCCTCCGCCCCACAGAGACGCAGTGTCAAATTCGGGAAACTTCAGTCTCCTGCACCTCTCTAAAACAGTTGGAAATACAAATTAACGAGTCGAAATAAAACAAAACCTGTCAAAATTTCTGAGGGCTTTTCTTTTTAGCTTTGCATTGCTTTGTTAATGATAAACAGTCAGAACTGGGACATCTATATGTGCACAGAGTGCCGATTTCTGGTAAAGACAGATGTTGTGATGCTCATCAAAATTAGCCGTAATGTGTAACAATTCCGAATCGGAGATATACTAAATTTCTGCTTATCAAAAAAATGAAGAGGAAAAAATCAAACGGAATTCTTTGTAGAAGACTATATATTTCTTATCACATCACATAATAAGTTGTAATCGAATCAGAAGCCGAACAGGTGAATTTTTTGTGAATGCAATGCTTCAAATCAAGATAAGAAAAATCAACAATTATCAACAAAAATGCATAAATAAAATTAAACAAACAGATGTTTCAGGAGTGTCCGAGATAGATAAGTCATAAATTTGTAACAACTGAAAATAATAGCATGAAAATGTCTTATTCTTTCGAGATCTGTATCGGGGATGTGAAATTATCTGGTTCAGGTCAGTGATTGTGAAAATACTCCACCCTTAAAGAATTGTTGTATCATCATAAGTGGCCTGTATGCTTGCATCTGCCACGGTATACTCTTGCTTATACATGTATAGCATAAATATTTTAGTCCACAGTTCAATTATTCTTAAAATGCTTCTTCAACTTTACATGCTTGGCCATACAAAAGTATACATAATCATAAATGGTATTTCTATTTTACAAAATCTATTATCTAAATATCAAATAAATTTGGATGTGTATTTCAGTTTTACATCTTCATCTGAGCTCTATACCAAATAATCATCACAATAGCTGTAGCCATCTAAGGCAGTCATCATTGCAATAAAATATAATGCTATCAAATAACTCATTATCATATTGAGCAATATTATTACATAATCATATATATAACAGATTCTATTGTACAATATAATACATTTTAATTATAGATAACATCACAAAAATCAACCCCAACCCACCCAATACCCCCACCCCCCAACAATCATGATTTCCATTTACAGACAAGTTATTGAAGCCCTGTTAATTGGCTGGTTAGGTTTCATCTTGTAGACTTTAAAGGCCAGGTACCCCTATCAATCACCCAGAGCAATGTATGCCCACTGAGCAGCTACAATAGTGGGGCGGGGCCTCGCACACATCACCTCAGAACCACATGGTCCTAGTTTATGCCTTCCTCAAAATCATAAACCCATAACTTGATCTGCTTCCAGCATTTGCCTATTTCATATGATCTATAGACTCAAAAATCAAATATTTGTAAAATCTTTTTAAGTAAAATAAGGTGAAATATTGCTTCACAGCAACTCCTGGGCCCCTGACTTGTAAATAATGACTTTTTGTTGGTGATATCTGTGAAGTAGCCCTCCAGAGGCGAGTACCATGAATGTTGATATTTGACACTAATAAGGAAATCAATTACGGGTGATATCTGACTTATTTTTCATCCACAAAAGGCCAATGCGCAAGACAAAATGTGAAGAACTGAACAATAATTTTAAAGATTTGTGTATAAAATCCCCTTGTTATCCCGATTGTTCGAATGGTAGAAATGGATCGGACGCTACAGGCAGCTGACACTTAGAATAAAGCCTTAAGTTATGAAAATTATAAATAATTCCTTTTTAATGGCCAAATATTCAATGTGGTGTTAATTTTAGGTATCACCTGTTCTTTAAAAGATTTGACAGTTGTAGATATTTCATTGGCCTCAAGTGTGAAAATTAAACTGGGTATGTAAAGGACTTTTAAACGATTTCAATTCATTAGTTGCACAAAATAAGTTAATGATGAAATTGACGACATAATTCAAACTGAACGAGCGGGACAAAGCAAGATCTACAGACAGTGAATTTATCAGGCTCCAGACCCGACGCATTGTTCGTTACATCCTTGCAAAATACAAAAAATCGGCCAAGCCACGTAGATTGATGAGTGAATAAAACACAGTGTTCTTAGACCTTGTTTACTGGACAAAAGGCAATATGAAAATAGAAATACATTTTATTTTAATAGATCTGCCTTTGTTCCGATATTAAGGCTTGTCCTTTGGTTCGTTGCCATAAAGTGCTACTGCATTGTCCTTGCAGTAAACCCATCATACAGATGTGAGCAAAATAATGTTTGATATATATTTTGATCAAAATGCAACTAAGACCCAGGAACAAAGCCAAAATATTTAATAGAAACCCAGATGACAGACATAAAGATGCTATTATGCAAGTCTGTCAATACCCTGAGACAATGCAATGAGCATTAACTCATGATTAATGGCGTGTTGCATTCAAACCCTATCATACCAAATTTTAAAATGTCAATATTTATGCCTGCTAATACATTTATCACTGCTTTTCAGAATTTTTAATCATCAGCTATTTCATGTCCTCTATTGAAGCTTCGAAAGGAAGTGCTTTCATGGACTTTTAACAAAGCTAATTTATTTTACTAATTTCAGCTCATATAAAGGGTCTCTCATCTCTCCTTGCAAAACCATGCACATACATACAATGTCAAAACAACATAATGTGTTTTTCATAACAGTGTGACAGACACCAATTTACTTTGTTTAATTTGGTTTTTTTCTCAGGATCTGAGAAAAGACAAAATTTCAAGAATAGGTACATAATTGAAGTTAATTTTCATTATCAAGGTAAAACTATACCTTTACCAATTTGAAAAAATTGTTTCTTTTATCCTCATTTTAAAAACAGTTTTGTAAAGGGTTTTGATGTCTCTCGTAAAATGAGAGGAACAAAAGAGTCCAAAATGCCGAAAGAAGAAAGAAAATGCATTTGTGTATATCTGATGTCCTGATAGAAATGTGTTGATAAGAGATATCCAAGGAGTTGACAAGATTAATATGATCCTCATAAAAAACATCTCACATTGTATGTAACAATTGCGACACCTATTGTACTGTAGAAGAGAAGATAATTGCAACAGTTTTTTGGCAATTTTCTCTTTTGTCCCACAGTAAATTGTAACAAGAGAGAAAAGCTAGCTAGAGAATGGGGATCACTGACGGGGCCAGAGGACTGGGTGGAACTCTATAGTTATCCTCCTCTTGTTTTCTGTCTTCTATCATGGGAAAAAGGAGATTGTTGAATAGATGCTTCACATTTCTATGTGTATTATAGTGCAAACTCATTAGAATGGTTTTGTTGTTTCTTTTCTACAGAAGACATAAACACTTTAAAAATACTACAAAATATAGCAAGTTGTTTGTGTGTATATATATAACTATAGGCAGGGACAATTCTCTCAGATTATATAATACATGTAGTTATGATCTAACATATCTTGCTGATTTATTCATGAGGAATATTATTTAAACAGGTTTTAAATTCAAAATACAATGCATTAAATAAAAGAAAAGTACATGTTACTGACGCCTGGATTAAACTGAAAAAAACCAAAATTATGTTGGAATTCTTCTTGATAAAAAAATTCAAATCATAATTACTGTGTTTTTCCAAATGTGATAATGCATTGTTGGTTTGTTTGTTTGTTTTTTTTTAATTTTTTGTTTTGTACATTAATTCTGCCTATTATTAATTCAGAATCAACAAAAGAATAAAAGCCGGAGTGCACACAGTGTACTTTCCATTAGATAATTTCCCTTTTTTCAAATTCAATTCTTCAGAAACCAATCAAATATTTACACCAACGTTAGTTCAGAAATAAAGTAAACAAGCTAATATTGACTTTGAATATGAACAAAAAAAGAGGCATTGAAAAAAAAAATGAAATTCAGATCCTCTATACAAATTTACTCATTTCTTTATCTATTGTTGAACAATATACCAGGAACGTCTTCAAGCCTTTCTTCGGCACATAATTATCATTTTAATAAAGCACATTAATGTTCAATGATTTCCCTGTTATACAAACAAATCTCCCGTGTTGTCATACATATCACCCCCTTTAGAATAGAGCTTACTCCCTCCCACAAACTATTTCACACTCTCTCTCACACTTTCATTAAATTTGGGACATAATTGACATAGTTTGGTATATTGTTTGACAGCTGTTCATATCAGAGCATTTAGCAATTAATTAAGCTAACAAACTAAAATGAAGATGATCGAGGCATAACAAAATGAATGGATTCATGTTTCTGACATATTTCAGTTTTACACAACATGATTTTGTTAAGCTAGTTAGTCCATGTATTTTATTTCTTTTGTATTCATAATGATTGTATGACTAGGATTTTAAAATAGTAAATGCATCTAAAATTTCTTATGACATAATATTTCATATATATTTACTTTAGAAATAATTCTTTCTTATAACATAATATTTCATATATTTACTCAAGAAATAATTCTTCACAAGATTTATAATCCTGCAAGCATTTTGTTTGAAAATGTTTTGTTTAACTTTTGATAGAGTCACAATATGTGATGTAATATGACAGGACCAGACTTGTAGATCCTAAATGTACTAACATTTTACATAGTTTATTAGAATTTAGAAAATTTTACATATCATAATAAAACTATTGCCTATTTTTCGTTTTATCATCAATAGCTCCACTGACTGGAATATCACAGTAACTATTGGCGCCATGTTGAAGTGTCAAATGGTCACACAATGACTGTCAAATGTCTCATTGCAGTCCGTAACAATCAAAAGTTAATTCTGTTCCTTCAATCACTTAAAATATACAAACTCTGTCTGTAATCATAAACAGCAACCATCAACACATCGTCCATTCAGTTTGTTAAATTTAATAAACAGGGATTGATCATTTGAAAAGCCCAGACATTAGATAATTTTTTGTGTCTAACGGTGTTTTTTATTTTTCCCCTAGCTGTAACACTACGCCGGATATTTAATATTCTGAAGTCATGATTTGATCCGTGGACTTCTTTTTGATACATTAGAGGGAGTCGGAGTCAAGGATTGAAGTTGAAATTAACCGAAATATGGCTCTAATACCGTTGTACAGTGAGCACCGATGACAATTACATTGGCCGAACAATGGTGGCTCTATGTTCCCCTATGTGTATAACTTGTTACCTGTAATTGGCCGAGATAACAGTGGTGTCACATTACCCACGCCCTTGGCTAACTTTGGCTGCCCGAGTCTATTAAGAAATAAAGCAAGAATATCAATTATAATGGCCTCACAAATCATTTGATCATTTCGTAAGTTTATATTAGCGATACCACATCACAAGGTGCCAATGTCTCTGACGATTCTTCGAATATTTTTTCCTTGTTAGATAAATCTTAATTATCTCTTTAAACATCTTGACTGATCTTAAAGAGAGCCATACATCCAGAAAAATAAGCCATTCTAAAGTTTCATTTCAAAGATTCAATTTTTCTTGTATCCTAGTCCTTCTGTCAAATTTAGAAGCAAGAAGAATTCTTTTTTAAAAATACCCTACGAGTCAACTCTTTAAAAAAGGAAAGAAATGTTGCAATTCGTATCATATGATACTAATATTTTGACGAAAATGTTTTCTATATGACCTGCCATGCTTATAATGACAGAAAACACATTTATCATATTTGGTCCTACATTTATGAAAACCAGTTTCTATAGTCAACAGCAAAAACCTGTCTAAATTTGGTATCACATTTCTTACCACACGGAGCATTCCAGAGTACCTGGACCTTTGAAATTACATATTGTTGTGAAATCATGAAAACTGTTAATTGTTGAACCTAAGAGAACACTTCATTATATCTAGGGCTCTTAAAATAAGAATAATGTTTTTGCATGACTTTAAAAAAAAATCAGATTAATTTTACCCCGCACTTCAATAGGCATATCATATCAACTCTGTGTTTGAGTCTTTTTCCAGGGTTGAGGTGAAGAGAGATGGAAATATAATGGGTCTTCATTAATCCGATAGCAAATCTGAAATAATAAGCAACAATGGATACTTGTGCTGCATTGTCAGATAGTGCAAGAATTGAAAAATTCCATCATCTCACCGAGTGATGAAGTGCTTTTGGCTGATATACTCGTCCTAACTAGATTTCTGCTCAAATCTAAGGTTTAATTAAAAATTGTCAAAAGATTCTCACAAGAGCGCTGGGTAAGTATAAAGGAGACAATAGAGAACTCATGACCAAGGCTAAGAGAGTAGGCTATTGTCATGTTCATCTTCCACAAAACATGCAGGAGAAGAAGTATTATCTGCAGAACAAAGTTTAATGTTCTAAGCTCAAGGTAGACTGCAGAATGGATATTATAAAGTATTCTTCAGAGCCATTGTTGTTTCACAAACATCAAAACCTGGTCTCGATGTGAAAAATGATTGATAACTGGGTTATGAATACATTAGAGAGATAAAAAAAATCTCATTTTCTAAATCAACAGGAAATTACGCATTTTTGAACATTGTCCTCAACGTGGAACAGTACGAAAACAATCTCAAGGCTCAGTTACGCGGCTCAACGTCCAAAACAGACTTAATACCTCGCATCAATTGAAGTCTCATGCTAAGATACGACACTTTGTCCAACAAATCTAAAACCGGCCATTATTCACACATCACACAAAAATAAAATTGCTGTTCTTTTGTTAAAAATTTGATGAATTTGAAGCATTGATATTATTTTGGTTTCTTTTGATGTTTTTGTCTGGAACAATTCACTCCACAATTTTATTTCCCAGTGAAATGAAACAGACATTGTTCACTTACTTCCATTGTAAGACATAAAACACAGATTCAAAATATCTTAGTTTTATGTTGTTTTGTTTGTCTAATGGAAATTATGAATAGATTCAATTAAAACACGAAAACCAGCTTTTCTGTTCGCAGAAAAAAAGATATGACACTTTGAATCACCAACTTCTGAGAAAGAATGAAGGCCAAGTGGCCAACCTAAAGTTTTTAATTTCATCTACAAAGTACGCCATTTCCAACAATTAAAATGACATTAACATGATAGAATTGCATATTTATTTCTAACGGTTAACACAACAGATGCATTCACCCCCTGGGGTTTCTGACGGGTGGGACTGTCTGTATTTGAAGGGCAATGTAAAGACTTTGAAAAGCAACTAAGTCATCTATATCCAACAAATTATGTACATCTTTTAACAAATTCCTTAATTAGATGTGTTATATATTTGCAAACAAGTGAAATTTTACAGAATAAGTTTTTTACAATTGATACACAAATTTTTTTTTAATTAAGATACACACTTGAAAGTATTGAATTTGTGTTGTTACAAAGACACCTGTAAAGGTACATAAACCATTTTGAATATTAGAATCTTTAAAATGCTAGCAAATTATAAGATTGGTCTACAGATTCAAGTATGTGATGTGTCTGGTGGAAATTTAAACAAACTACAGTATACAGCCAATCTCAATCTAACACCCCCACCCTTAAAGTCACACCCCTACCCTGTTTTTCCTCTTCTATTCATCCAAAATAAGGACAACCCTTCATTACCCCAAAACGATGATCATACATGTATTAATTAGAATATCAGAATACATAAACATTTCTTTGATAGACTTACAGAATGTTTCAATGCATTAAAATAAATATAAAGATTGTTTTTTTTTAATAATTGTCAGTTTTGAAAAAAAAAATAAAAATAAATATATTTAAAATTAATTGTTGCATTTTATACTTATGTGATACAAGGAAAAAAACTTGTTTATTCTGTACAACAAACTGATTTTTTTTAATTGTACCATATATTTAAATACATATCAAATGTCTATTATTAACACAGCACCCCTCGATCATTTAATACATGTACTATTGTATCTTCTTCTTTGTCAAATGTCCCAATGTCTCACATTACACCCTTACTATTATAGACTAAGTATAGTACTACTTTTGGGAAGAACCCCATCTATTGTACAATCATTGTGTAAATAAGGCAAAGTAAGCTAAAATAATTCATATTTTTTGTTGATCATGGCCATGCACAAAGATAACAAAAACAAATAATTTTATCAAGAATATCATACAAAACAATACATACATGTATGCAGATGACAAAAGATTTACATGTAACTACATGCTATTACAAGGGGGCTAAAAGTTTATCTTTGACTCCCCAGCAAACTGTATGAATGTCACGAATCACCCTGCATTCATTATTATATATTGACCTACAGATAATGTACATGCATTGTGCATACATACGAAGGTTCAAGTATACTGTTTTTATCAATTAAATCATATAAATGTGTTATCTATTTTCAGAAAATATTACATGTTGATGCGTGCACATGTATTTTCAAAATGTAGTTCTGCATAGAAAATTTAAAACATTTGTAAAGTTGTGTATACAATAAAATCTTTACCAAATTGAGATTTGCAACAAGAGAAAAGCTGTCTATGTGACAGTAAACCAGGATTTCTTTTGTGTGAACATTATCCATAATCCATTGGTCGACCCTGAATTGAGAACACTACCTATACAGAGAGAGGAGTTACTCTATATACTCTATAATGCAATATTTTGCCAAAAAATAGCCAAGTTCGACAGGTGGTATTTTTTTCATAAATTATTAAAAATCAAAATTCAAGTAATATATAAGCACACTTCTGATATATGTACAAATGATCTGCAAAAATCAACTTTCTATCTTGAAAACTGTAGGAGTTACGAGTTATCCGTACAATAAATGTACCCTATTTGCAATATTATGCGAAAAAATGACTAAGTTCAACAGCTGGTATTTTTTTCATAACTCATTAAAAATCAAAATCCAAGTAATATACACATCTCTAATATATGTTCAATTAATCTTCAAAACAACAATTTACTATCTTAAAAACTGTAGGAGGAGTTATCTGTAAAACAGAGGTACCCTTTTGAAAGCTGCCCGCCCATCTGCACACCCACCATTTTCACCATTTCAATAACTGGATTTTTTCTTTGGAAAACACAGTTAATAAATTAACATGAATGCAAATGACTGTAAAAAAGAATTTTTAGGGTATGTTGTAATGTCTGAAATGTGAAATAATACTTGTACAATATCAGATGGTTTTAATCTTTCAGTTGCAAGATCTTGAAGAAGTTAAGAAAATTGCATGGTCTGACAAAATTAATGATTATTTTGATGGAGTGATTATATATAATACAGATATGCATATAATTCTGATATTTTTATCATGTTGTACACTGTAGTCAGTATTCAAATAGAAATCATTGCCTTGAGATCAGCTATACCTCTAATATTGACAATTCCTGTAGTCACCCAAGATTTGCAATCTAACTAAATTTCAATATAATTCAACCAGTAATAACCATGCAATTAACAAACTTTCAATAATGTTTCCTCAGTGAATAAGTTGAAACCAATGGCAATATAAATTGGTTGGTTCCAATTTTGTTACATACACATGAAAAAGACAGTTTGATGTCCGTATACACAGTAGAATCTACCGAAAGTGAGCAACAATTCAAAGAATGCAAGAAGTCTACTTGATGTACAGATTTATTTAACAAATTGATTAGCTGCCGCCTCATCAATCCTCTCTACAGTGACAATATGATCATGCATCTTGATTTCAATTGGCTAATATGATACAGAGGAAGCAAGAAATGAGAAAATCTACTGATACATGTATCTAATCAACTTAGACAAATAAGCATTAGGTACATAGTGAATAACCTTGCATGATACCTGTTCTTAATACAATATCATTGTCAATGTAATATATCAGACAATGATCTTTGTCTTCTGATATGGATAAGATAAAGTAAACAATTTTACTTCCTTTATTGGAAATTTATATTGATAAATAATTTCTAGTGACACAGTTAAATGCATCATACTGATGCATGTAAAAGAAGAATGGGGTCTTACAATACTGTGATGGGGTCTTACAATACTCTTAAATACTGTAATACTCCAACTAAGTCACTGTCTGCAAATTAGAATAACAAATTCCATTTTTCAGGCCAATGTTTTAATAATTAGTAAATGTATAATTAAAGCAGCTAGCGCGCCATATTGACAGTCAAGACCATACACAAACATTTCAAAAATTTTTCTTAAAAGAAAAATGAAAAAATACAAAATTCTAGACTTAGTCCTCTCTAAAGACAAATCCATATATATTCAAACGATTTCAGGCACTCTGTATTGTTTTTTAAAGACTTTTAATGACCTTTAAAAGTGGAATTTAAAGAAATCTCTTTGCAAACCATGTTCAGGTAAAGAACATCAATTTTCCATAAAAAACAAATAAGGACAAAAGGTACAAGACTATATGACTATCTTAAAGACTTCAATGACCTAACATATAGAAAGAATTCTGTTTTGCTATTCAGTTTTATTCAGTTAATTGACTTGATTAAAACAAAATCTAACCACAAAAAAAAAATGATGGCAACATTTCTAAACCAATTGTCTGTCTTTAAGATTTTTTGCTAGATTTTCAAAGACCACCATCTTTTCTTAAAAAAAAAATCTTCTCAATTTGAATACCTTATTTCATGTCAAGTTTGGTCAAGATTAGCAGACAGACTATGTCTGCCTCTGAGAAAGAAAAATAGACAGCTAAAGTGACAACACAACAACCTGCATATGATGCACGATCAGAAAGAGTGACTTGGAGCTGATCATAAAACCTTTAATTTCATAAAGCTTTGTACAAACAGGATTAAATGTACATGCTTTTTAACAGAAAAACTATGTCCTTCTATTTGCATACGTTTGTTAAAGATCTTATGCTTTTCAATCGAATTTTCTCCATAATTCATTGGGCATCAATTGAACAATCCATGCACCTTTAAAAATGAATTTTTTAATAAATTATGGCAGTGGTTTCTTGTTTCCTTCCGTTATATAGTCAAACGATCCTTGATATCTGTTAGAAAGGCATTTAATTTTCTGACTATCAACAGCGAAATTCCAAATTCCGATTGAAATGTTACATAACGGAAGATATATAACATCTATTTCTTCTGTCCTCTATGGTCCTCATTTTTATTTAACCTTTGCCAGACTCGCGAATAAGAAATCTCCCTGTCGTATCAATTTAAAGTCCCACTATTACAGACCCGCGAGGTTGCCTCCCCTGCCAAGGAATTAAGCTGCCAATCATCGGGATCATGGAACTGCAAAGGGACAACCTTCCCGGGATCTTATCATACAGAACAACAATGCTATCACAGCCCCCAGCGTTCCAAATTGTTCTCTGTTTAAACCTAAGCATTAAGCCTTAAAGTCTTAGCACAACTTGATAAAAAAAATCAGACCAATTTTGGCAAAAATTGGTCCATTATCAGTGTTTTGTTATTTATGTCCAAAAGTATTTGTGTGATTCCATTGTAGTTTGAAGATTTATTTTGTAATTTAGCCTTGGTAATAAAATTAACATGACAAGAAAAGCTTAGTTTTCCCAAATCGAAAAATAAATTAAAATGATAGAGGGCTGTTTGATAAACTTCATCCAGCCAAAGTGAAATAAACAACAAAAGAGACGGCTTGACGATTGCGTACCTGTATTACTTCAGATTGTCGCGGGTCAAGCTTACAAAGGCATCGGTTGTAAAAATTCCCAAAGGAAACTCCCACACAAGGACTTTAGAAAAAAAATCAGGCATTTTCCTCATATAATTATTTCATGATGTCTTGCTCATTTCATATGCATATATAGTATACACCTGTTGAATTGTTTAAAAGTTTTTGATTTTACATTAATTTTCCATCTTCTGAATTGGTTTGAATTGAATTGAAATGTATTTGCATTTCATAATTGTCAGATAGAGTGATGTGTTTCCTCAAAAACCTGCTAAATTGTATGGGGGGTTTTTTTTGTTCATTTTGTAACAAATAAAAAAATATATTCAATCTCACTTCAAATTTACATTCAGAGCAGCACAACTTCTCATCATTTGCAACTATTCTATCTCAAAGACTAAAATTCCAGAATGAAATTTACATACAGATGTGTCTTTTGCAATACAAATGGAAAGAGGAAAAAATTCTCATAGAAATGATGTAAAGCATAGATGAATAACAAACAGATGATTTCATTATTTTCATTGAAAGTTAGAGGCAAAAGAGAAATTAAACCATAATTCAATTCCATCTTCCCACTTCGCCTACCTGAGAAAACGAGAGTTCCTCATTTGAACTCTTTCAATGTCTTTGCATTTTACTGTTTTCTTTATTTTGATTTAATTGTGGAACTCTGAATGTGTTTGTTGGATTTGACAGTAGACAAGACTTTGTAATATTGTTATATCATTTCCCACGAGTTTAAGAATGTTGCCTGGATTACACAAAGGGAAAATCATTATTTCCAAGCTCTAATTTGTACAAGCTCACTCATATTGTAAGTCTATGGTTATCGCTCTTTTAATGTTGTAGGGACAGGGGAGTGGATCAGAGGAGATCACACAAATAAAATATGATCCCCTGTCTCACTTGCATATTAATTTTGAAATCATAGATCAAATTACCTGGTGAAAGCATTTTGGTTCAAGATGTCTGTTAAACTTCAGTCTCAATAGGGCCATCAAAATGCATGAGTAAAGAAAGACAACTCAAATTAACATCACTTCTTTTTTATCGAACCATGGTACTCTTTCATAAACATCTCTCTCCTCTCTCTCTCTCTCTCTCTCTCTCTCTCTCTCTCTCTCTCGTTTTTTCTCTTTTAATGGGGTGTAAGGTACAGAGGGGGAATAGATGTAATTATCAAGTTTTACATTCAACTCATTGATATAATGGATAAATCAAGAAAAATTGGTTGGATATAATCAAGAATTTTAAATGTTAAATATACTGTAAACCAACTTTTATTGGCATGCAAAAAATATTTGCGAGATTAGTGAGAACCTTTTCATCGCTGATATTTCTCGTTTTATAGTCTTTCCAATATCGACGTTACATCAATTAAAGTGTCTTAAAGTGTGGATAAAGTGTCAGGTTGTGAAAATTGTCTTCGCGAACCAGTTTATCACTAGCGAAATAAAGTCATAGCAAATAAAAGTTGGTTTGAAATATCAAGTTTTAATGTTTTGGCATTTCAGTATCGTTTAAAAAAAACAAGAGGCCCATGGGCCACATCGCTCACCTAAGGAACAATATGTATGATAAAATCAGCTTAATTGAGTCATAATTATCTAACTATCTGGACAATGTAGTTTAATACATGTAGATCCTGTATAAATAAAAATCCATTTTTCTCCCTGAATAATCTTATGTTTATAATCATTAGTCCCTTTTCTAACAGGATGATTTTATAGTTATATCACATGTTGAGCATTGCAGTTCTCAAAAAGATCCTAAACAATTGTTTATATAATATAGAATATAATCCTACATCAAATTCTAAGCCCATCGTGAGGCCCAAAATTCTTTCAGGGGCCAAAGTCTAAACAATATTAAAGAATCATCTAGCTGATTAGTTTCCAATAAGAAGATTTTTTAAGATTTACTCTATATATTCCAATGTAAAATTTAAAATTCGACCTCCCATTGTGGCCCCAACCTACCCCCGGGGGTCATGATTTTCACAATTTGAATCTACAGTACATGAGGATGCTTCAAGTTCTAGCTTTTCTGGCTGATTAGTTTTTGAGAAAAGGATTTTCAAAGATACTCTAAATATTTCTATGTAAAATTTTGACCCCCATTGTAGCCATGATCCTAACCCTGGGGTCATGATTTTCACTACTTTGAATCTACACTAACTGAGGATAATTTCACACAAGTTTCAGATTTCCTGGCTGATCGGTTTCTGAAAAGAAGATTTTTAAATATTTACTCTATATATTCCCATGTAAAATTTCAACCCCCATTGTGGCCCCAACCTACCCCCTGGTGTCATGATTTTCACAACTTTGAATCTACACTACCTGAGGATGGGATGCTTCCACAAAAGATACAACTTTCCTAGCTGATTAGTTTCTGAGAAAAGGATTTTCAAAGATTTACTCTATATATTTCTATGTAAAAATTTGAACCCCCCCCCCCACATTGTGGCCCCACCCTACCCCGGGGGGTCATGATTATCACAACTTTGATTCTTCACTATCTGAGGATGCTTTCACTTTTTCTGGACAAATGGTTCTTCAGAAGATTTTTGAAAATTTCTCAAAAATTTTCAGTAATTCCTTAATTGCCCTTAAACCTTGAAAATTAATTAGCTTGATTTAATAATAAGCCGGTTTTGAAAATAAGCCACCTATTTCTTGCACTGAAAATTACTCGAAAATAAGCCTGTTTTGAAAATAAGCCAGTATTGACAATGCCAGATTGGAAAGATTTTAGACTACCGTAAAGTTTCACAAGTAGCACGTACCTGTTTATATTATGCTGAAAAAAAACCCTCTGTTATTGTAAAATAAACATTGCGCAGAAACGTCTGATTATATCATTTATCGTCATTATGAAGTCGTACAAATGATCGGTCTATTTTAAAGTAGCCATCGGTATGCAAACCAATTACGGCATAACGGGACATTAAGTAAATAATTTTTTTTAATCAAATCATAATTATTGCTTCCTATACTCATATAAACTGTGAAGTCCGACAGGTCAGTGTATGCCTCTGACATCGGAAATTGTTAAACAAACATTGACCACGCGACGAGTCAACAGGTGGCTGGTTACGTAATGGCGATTTACACTGGCTTGAACTTGTTAGATGCAAGGACCAGCGGCTGGAGTGCATAAATATTCCAATATATGAAATAAAATTGTGATTTAAAAACATTTTACCATTTTCATTTTACTCCTACTGGTGTTTACCTGGATATATCATTTTTAGAATCGTCAAATAGGTCACAATCGATCATTACAATTTAAAAAATTGTTTTGATAATAAGCCGTGATTATGATCTCATCATTAACGGGAATTTTGCATTGATAATAAGCCGCGATTTTAAAATAAGACGGTTTTGAAAGTAAGCCCCCACTTTCTTACCAAAAGTTAAAATAAGCCGCGGCTTATTTTCAAGGTTTTAGGGTATCTCACTTTGAAAAAAGGGCTGTCACTAATTTTCACAACTTTCAATCCCCTTTGCCTAGGGTGCTTTGTGCCAAGTTTGATTAAAATTGGTCAAGTAGTTCTGGAGAAGATGTTGAAAATGTGAAAAGTTTACAGACAGATGGACAGATGGATGATATACAAAATGTGATCAGAAAAGTTCACATGAGCTTTCAGCTCAGGTGAGCTGAAACAAGACACCCATGGGCCACATCTCTCACCTGAGCAACAACAGACATAATAAAGTCAGCTTTATGGAGTCATATACAAAATATCTGGACAATATACATATAGTATTAATAGATCCTGTTCTTATGTTTATCATTGAGCCCCTTTTGTAACACTTAAACAGGATGATTTTGATAGTCATATCTCATATTGAGCATTGCAGTTCTCAAGAAGATCTTAAACAACTGTTTATTTTTGGGATATAAACCTACATCAACCTTTGAACCTGTGAGGCACAAGAATTCTCTAGGGATCAAAGTCTTAACAATTTTTAAGAATCAACAATATGTCAAAATCCTTGCATATAAGTAAAACCATATATTAAAACATTTGAGTCTTTGTGAATAATATAAAATGTTTTCATTTGTAAAATTGGACGATATTTAAAGAATTTTCTCTATATATTCCTATATAAAAATTCGAACCACCATTGTGGCCTCATCTCATCCCTGGAGATCATGATTTGAACAAACTTGAGACTACATTATATAAGGATGCTTGATCATGCTTCCACACAAATTTCAGCTTTTCTAGACATATGTTTTTTGAGAAGAAGATTTTTGAAAAATATCAAAAAAATTTCAATAATTTCTTATTAGGCCTAAAAAAAAAAAATGGTTTGTTTCTGCTTTCCCGACCGACCCTAGCTTTTACCCCCGACTCAAAACTGTTTTTGGAGGATTTTCGATGGAAAATCGTTTATTTCTGTTTTTATCCGATTTGGAAAAAAATTACTCAAAATTTTGGTTACAAAAACACTTGAAGCAGTTACTCTTTTCAAATCAGTGTAACTCAAACGTTTTGTTTCAAAATGGCTGTATGTTTCCATGTGTTGTAGATTTTAATAATGCTCTCATCGCTGGCAGCTAGAGGAAGTATCATTTTTGTGTTTTCTTAAGACCAGCTTAATAGTCAGGAATGATATTAAAAATATTCCTCATTTTATACCATTCAGCAGTTTCAGTATCTAACCAGCATGTATGGATACTGCAATATTAAAGGAAAAAAAATATTTGAAAAAATAAAAAAAATTCTGACCGACCGACCCTACTTTTTTTCCGCATAAAAGCGGAAACAAACCATTATTTTTGTTAGGCCTTATAGTCTGTCCCAAGTTATTGCTTCCATCACTTTTTGATGATTTTTAATAAAAATTCACATACCTGTGAAAGAAGTACAGTTGAAATAGATGAAATGGAAAAATCCAATATATCTTCCTTGACAAATTATCCCTTTTCACTCATAAAAGTTAACAGGAACGAAAACAAATTTCTTAAGGAGATTTATAAAGGGAAATGTTTACATCTTTTCTCCATTCAGAAGTACTCAGGACCCATCGTGCAATTTTTCAACGTTATCATCCGGGCTTATTAATGGCTGATGCAATGCAAAATCCATGTAGACTTGCTATTTTGGGATGTGTATTGAAACCTGAAGTGCCAGAAGGGGCGTTTCAAAACAGATAATCTGGACATTTTTCATATTAGTGGATGAACGTAGTTTGAGCTCAATGGTATTAATCATTATCGAAATATCCAGCGAAAAATGGTGGAAGCAAAAACTCGAGACAGAGTATACCCCTTCCCTTAAAAGAGGGAGTGGCCTTTCATTTTAACAAACTTGAATCCCCTTCACCAAATGATGCTTTGTTCCAAGTTTGGTTCTAGAGAAGAAATTAAAAATGTAAAAAGTATAAACAGACGGATGGACGAACAGACAGACTGCATGATGCCGGACAAAAAGAGATCAGAAAAGCTCACTTGAGCTTTCAGCTCAGGTGAACTAAAAACAGAATTTACAATACACAAGGATGCTTGCATAGTAATTAGTAATCTCACAAATTGTAGCATTTTAGTTCTTTAAAAAAGATGTTTATACAGTTTCCCTATAAAGTTTTATGTTAAACTTCGAAACCCTCCTGGGGACCCAGCTAGGGGTCAAAGTTTGAACAATTTAGAATCCACTCTGAGGGTGCTTGCATAGTTGGGTAAGCTCACAAATTGTAGCTTGTTTGGAAGGTACTTCTTTAGAAGATTTTAAAATGTTTTCATTTAGTATTTTAATATTGAATTTGAACTCCTCTTGGAACCCCAGTATTTGTGTGGGGACATGGGTTTTTTAGTGGTTAAGAATAAACACAACATTTAGAAGCTTTGATGTATACGTAATGATAATGTATTGGCATTTCTGTACAGAGGTTCTTGAGAAGAAAATTTTTTAAGACACACACCTTACTTTGAATGCTCCGTGATTATCTCCCATTTGAAAAGGGGTTTCACCCTTTGTTTTAACTACCAGTATCTAAAAACCTAGCTGCAGTTCTAAATCTGTAACTGCCGGTCTGGAAATAAGGTTAATCAGTCCAAAACTAGCGCAATGTTTTGTGCGCCGTAAATTGCAGTTTTTAGCCGGGCTCTGCTGAAGGCAGAGTTCTGGCTGTAGGCAGGCAAATCGCCAATGTTACTATAAATAGCACAACTACAAAAGTAAACAAAAAACCGAACAGCGTCAAAGTAAAAGCTTCCGCTATACCAAATAGTTACACAAAGAGCCACGTTTTGTCAGATGTGTTTTTTTTTTTGTTTGTTTTTTTTTTATTTTGAGAGAATTGTCTATCTTTTTTTAGTTTTTTTACTAATTACGTGTTTTTAAAACAAGACTATGCATTTTGGTAACATACAATGCGCATGAATTTCCATGAACTACTTTGCTGCACATTGAAGAAATGGAGGATTGAATTTATAATGCTTGTTGCAAAATTCAATGCAGCCACTGTTGAATTTTTTTCTACTGGACAGACATATTTTTGTTTTTAGTCGCTTACAAAATTTGGTCACTCTCTGATGCTTTGCCGACTATATATATATATATAGAGAGAGAGAGAGAGAGAGAGAGAGAAAGAGAGAGATAGAGAGAGAGAGAGAAAGAGATATTCAATCTTTACTACACAATATATATAAAGACATATCAAAAGAGCCCGGCTTTCAGTACTTCAGTACTTTGATTTACTATGGGAGGCCTGACAATATCAGTAGTAAATTTCCTGAAAAATTTAATGGTGCTAATTGTTTTCACAGAATTTGTGTGGAAATAAGGTTAAACAGTCCAAAACTAGCGCCTTTTTTGTGCGCCTTAAATCGTAGGTTTTTACTATGGGAGGAACTGTAACGTGTTACCTCCCAGGTCGTCATCCGAATTTTTTCAGACCGGGAGCTACAGACCTGCAGCAAGCCCTACATATCAATCCATGCCATCTCTCAGAGATGATTTGTACGAAACTGTATGGCCACTTTTTCTAAATTTGCAAGGTTCAAATTCAATTATCAATATAATTTTTCATAACGATAATTTACACTTATCATTCATGCACTTACACATGTAACTACGATTAAATCATGTTTCTAAGCATCAGCAACTTACCACCATTTGGGCTAACGGTATCAAGACATTTCGTGGCTATGGCGCTTCGGAACAAAACGTGTTTTGATACTTAACGTGCGAGTACCCATTATTGCCGAAAAATACACAAGTTTTTTCTATTGCACTTTTCATGTAAGCTGTCATGTAAAAATTTCAATGCAAATCTTTGCATTGTTCATTTATTTAATTTGAGTAATTATTTTTATTTTATTCTCATCGATATCAATATCGACTTATTTCTGATTAAAAATAAACCCTGTCCATTACCTTTGATTAACAGCAAGTCGAGTACCCATTATTGCCGCTTATATCTTTTCGTCATTTTTCAGTAATTAATTGGTAAAAGGTCAACATTTTAAAAGAATCCAACAATATAAAATAAAATGTAAGAATACAACATAAAATATTATATCATAAACGCTATTCAATCATATTATAAGCAAAACTGTTTTCGATGTCCCTGCAGCCTCATGCACACAAACAGAGGAACATGTGGGTCACATGTCTCGAGACAAATGATTAAAAAAAAATAATGAAATGAATTGTATATTTATTAAAAGCTTTTTAATTATAAGTTAGTGTGTCCAGTAAAAGAAATAATGTGTGTGAAATTTAATAGCAACGCCTCTAAGTTACACCGCAGGTGAGCGGGGATTAATCTTTGATCCGCCTCAGGTTGCAGACAAAATGACGTCTTACAAGTAAGCAGACGCTCGGTTTACTTCTATATTTCACAAATGTAAACTATAGTTAACGCGATAATCTATGTTTCACATCTGTAAACTATAGTTAACACTGAAAACAATCATTTGCGGTTGTTAAACATAGTTTATCTGATAAAAAGGGTTTTATGATCAGCAAACTACGGTTCACAAATCTAAAGCACGCCGAATTCACATAAATTAGCAAAACATAGTTTCACAGTCGATAAACTATGTTTAACCGTTGTAAACTATAGTTTACGGATCGTAAACTATAGTTACCGACGTTAATCTATATTTCACATCTGTAAACTATAGTTAACGCGATAATCTATGTTTTTCTGTCTGGAAATACACGTTAACAATAGATTTTGCTGAAAAATATAGATTCACATCTGTAAACTATAATTTACATTCGTCAACTATTGTTTAGAGTTGTTAATCATAATTTCACAATCGTGAAACTATATTTATCAGATAAATTATGTTTTGCAATCGCAAATGGTTGTTTTCAGTGTTAATTATAGTTTTACACTTCTGAAACATAGTTTATCGCGTTAACTATGGTTTACAGATGTGAAATATAGATTAACGGCGTTAAATATAGTTTCACAGATGATAAACTAGGTGTATCGACTGTTAACTATAGTTTACGGACGTTAAACTATAGTTAACAATAGTTTATTGTTAACTATAGTTTACAAACCGTAAATTATAGTTAACGATTCGTTAACTATAATTAACGATCCGTTAACTATAATTCTCATCTGCAAAACCATATTTAACGCTTGTAAACTATAGTTTACGAATGATAATCTAAGTTTATCTGTCTTCAAATAACGTTAACGATAGATTTTGCTGATAAATATAGATTCACGTCTGTAAACTAAAAGTTACATTCGTTAACTATAGTTTAGAGATGTTAATCATAGTTTCACACTCGTGAAACTATATTTAACAGATAAACTATGTTTTGCAATCGTAAATGATTGTTTTCAGTGTTAACTATAGTTTACAGATTTGAAACATAGATTATCGCGTTAACTATAGTTTACAGATGTGAAATATAGATTAACGTCGTTAACTATAGTTTCGGATCCGTAAACTATAGTTAACAGTCGATAAACCTAGTTTATCGACATTTATCGACTGTGATACTATGTTTAGCTCATTTTTGTGAATTTGTCTGATAAATGTAGTTTCACGATTTGTGAAACTATGATTAACTTCTCTTAACTATAGTTTACGATTGTAAATTATAATTAACATTTATCAGCAAAATCTATTGTTAACGTTTTTTACAGATAGATAAACTATGATTATCATTCGTAAACTATAGTTTACATTTGTGAAATATAGTTTTACAGATGTAAACTATAGTTAACGAATCGTTAACTATAGTTTCGGATCCGTAAACTATAGTTAACAGCCGATAAACCTAATTTATCGACTGTGAAACTATGTTTAGCTCATTTTTGTGAATTTTGCGTGCCATAATATCGGTGTCATTTTTGTATAATCATTTCTCAAAAACGATTTTTCATCGATCCATCAAATAATGCATTGATGTGTTGAGCCACCTTAAGAAATAGAGAAGAAAATACATAGAGGTCAAGAGTTTAACTCTGTTTTTAGAGAGACTGTAAGCATTCTAGAGATGTTTCAATCATTTAATATGTATTAGTTTGAAAAGATATGGGCGCTTCTGATTGGTCGTTTTCAATTCAACCGGTTTAGATTTCAACTTTCTATTTGTGTTTAATCCATTAAATTCAGTTAAATAGCCCTGCATCAGCTGAAGGCGCATCCATTTTGAATATTGTTGCTGTTATTGTTTTGTATTCATACGCGCCGCTTCATTTACATAATTTACATTTTTGATCAATGACACTTCACATTTTATGATTTGAAAATGTTTTATTAAATAATAAGAAATACGCGCATTGATGAAGTTTTCCGGTCAATCTTTTCTTTGATACGTCGATCAATAGAAAAATTATTAAATTCATTTCTTAATTCCAAAAATGAAAAACAAACTCCGAGATTTGTTACTTATTTCCTTATTTCATAGAAAATGACAGTTTAAACCATGATTTTTCATTGTGTTTACCAAAACTTTAAAGCAATATGAGCTGTATTTTTTTGAATTTTATTTTGATGCAAAAACCTGCTAGTATGATAAGTCTGCATGTTACTTAAACTTTTATGATAAATAAGATTTTTAAAAAAATCATTAATTTTTGTCAGAGGAAAGATTTCTCTTTTAAGGAATATATAGCAGATCAATTTTTGTACAGGACGACAATAATTCAATTTTTCTCCAATTAAGGCTTCTTAACGGCCTTTTTCACAAAAATATGGCTAACAGAAATTTACAAACCATGATATTTTTTGTCATTTTAGTAGAAAATAACATTTTCGTAAAAATAAATTTCAACATGAAAATTGCAGCTCATATTGCTTTAAGCCCCGGTAAACTCTATCAAACAAAGCAATTGTTATAACGTTATTATGGTTTGGGTTATATAAGAGGCTATTGATAACATGTATACATCACAGTCTAATACTAGTAGATAAATAAATACCATTAACTCCAACAAATGGTAGCTCGTTTTCTTATAACAACGCTGTTCATCAAAGTTTGGTTAATGTGCTTCTCGAGAAAATTGAGTTTTCACAATAACTCAAAACTAACTTTTATGAAATCTTTAGCCTTTGTAATCCTGTTTGAAGTTCTGCATTTTCAAACATACACTTTAGTATCAAGATCAACATCCTAGTAGCTAGTGATCCAAATCAAGCACATTTTCGATTTTAGCACTTTCCATAGTGATGATCCATAGCATTCAGAGAATACAGGAATACCACTGTGCTTCAACAGCGTGGCCGTATAACTATAGAAAGCCTAAACTATCAATGAAATGGTTTCACATAGATGCTGGTCATCAGAATAGTCAGCTTCGCTAGCCAAAGACGACGATCTACGCATTCTACATTGTTCTCTATTTACGATAGAAACACCGTGGATTGTCGCCCTTGGCTAGAGACACGGTGTATCGTTCCCTTTGGCTAGAAACACCGTGGATCTTCACCCTTGGCTAGAAACACCGTGTATCGTTCCCCTTGGTTAGAAACACCGTGGATCTTCACCCTTGGCTAGAAACACCGTGGATCGTCACCCTTGGATAGGAACACCGTTGATCGTCACCCTTATCTAGAAACACGGGGGATCGTTCTTGGCTAGAAACACATTGGATCGTCGCCCTTGGCTAGAAACACGGTGGACAGTTCCCCTTGGCTAGAAACACGGTGGATCCTATTGGTTAGAAATTCGTCGTGGCTAGAAACACCGTAGATCGTCGCCCTCGGCTAGCAAAGAATAATTAATACGGTCACTCCTGCGAATTTGTTCGGAATGTTATCTTTATCGTTGCTAAGTATGTAATAAATCCAGAGGTGCTCGAATGAAAGTTCACGAGACTACGCCGAGATTTGTTCAGTTCCTGTGAAAATTCGAGCGGAAGTATAAGTGTTCGGATAATATTCTCAAAATACGTAAGTACTGGTCGTTTTTCATATCATATGCTACTTTGATTTATGTTAAAACATTAAAAACTATTCAGATTTATGTCTTATTTCATCATCTAGAGGTTATTTAAACTTAACGATGATATTCAGAAAAGAGTTATTGTTTGTGTTCAACCACTCTACACGTGGTTGAAAATTTAAACATAAGTTTGCTTGATAAAATCATAGCCATGGTTAATGCTTTTGGTGTGCAGTACCATGATTTTTAAAAAAAGAATTGATGTCTGTTTTGTAATAAAACTTAGTATATCGAGCCATTTTCATGTAACATTCCACATGAAATAGTATAGTCTGTTTCACTATTGATGTTATTACTAGGTCAGGCGCGGATCAAAAATTAATCCTTAGGGTGGGTCGCTTCTAAGCATGTTAATTGTGGCAACAGCAGAAAAAACCAACCACCAATCAATGAAGATAAAGTTTAAAATCCATAGACGTCTATATTTTATATTTGATTACAAGTACCTAGATTCTAGAAAATAGACTATAAACACGAGGCACGATTTTTACTGCGAAACTGAAAGGGTCAAATAAAACCACATGGTCTAAATTTGAATGACAATAACATTCGCAGGGGTGACGGTGTCTACTTGTGATACAATATGATCAGTTTACTATTTATTCGGTAGGATAAACATCAACGACTGACATCGGAATGAACTAGGCTGACAATGGCATTACATATTCTTTAGGTTCATTAACCATTATTGTAGATAAGCAGAAAGTTAACCTACTTATGATCCGACCCAACCCTTCTGACTTTTCACACATTTAAACATTTAAACATAACACCCCGGCATTATATGTAAATTTCATTTGCTGCGCACGCAATATTTTCCAATGGCGACTTTAAGAGTAGACGATTTGGTTCTACCCAGCTTTCCACCGTTTGTGAAAGATGCCCGCAAACACATTAGTGACATCCAGAACTTTCCTACAAAAAAAGATGACATTTTGTTATTTAATTATCCCAAATCAGGTAAGGTTTGTCTACATGCAGGAAAACTCATGTTTCCAATTTCGACCTCCGTGTGATAATAGATTTAAACTTAAATTAGACGTTGATTTCTATTTATTTTCCTCCTTTCATAATTTAAATACAAGTTTTGTAATAATTATTGAAAAACGTGACATTCGGACGGGTTAAAGGTCAGTAGGTCTCTGCATTCATTCTAGTTTTGTTTACATAATTCGTGGGTCAAAATCCCAGTCGTCGGTTGATCGAGTTCATTTTTAGTAGATATTAAAATACTTTATTAGGTTTGTGCATTGCATGAACCTTATACGACTTTTGTGATAAGGAAATAAAATGCAACAGTCAGCTAATAAAGATCTGTATGAAACATGCTGTGTAATATTTTGTATGCTTTGGCTTCTTTTTACTTTGTTTAGAAAATACCTTTGTCATGGACTGGTAGACTTTTTTCATGCTTCGCTGCTCTTATCTGTAGTCTGTCCAAAGATATTTATGCAGCACGTTTGGACGATTTTAAATAAAAATACACATACCTGTGAAAGAAGTGCAATTGAAAAAGATGAAAGGGAAAACTTCCAAAATAATTTCATTCACACATCATTTTTCGGAAAAAACTCACAGGAACGAAAACAAATTTCTTACGGAGATTTATAATGGGGAATATTTACATTTTTTCTCCATTCGGAAGTCTCTCGGAATATCTCCCACAATTTTTTAACTTATCATCCGGGTCTGCGGCAATACAAAATCCTCGTATACATCACATTTATTAGCCGTGTATTGAAACCTGATAAGCTAAAGGGTGAGTGTCAACGGAAACATCTTGGAAATTTTTCATACTTTTGAATGAACATTATTTGAATCCTGAGGTATTTATAAATATCGAACAATTAGGCAGAATGTAAATCGAGGATATCTTGGGATGGAGTATAGTAGAATTTAAACTCTTGCACGCAAAAGCAGATTGTTTCGACAATAACTATCTGCCTCTGTTTGAAATTATGTTCTCACAGAAACTAATTGGTAAATTATGTCAGTTCTATCCATTAAAGTAGTGTAAAAGTACCCTTTCTGGCCCAGATACCTTACTATGGGCTCCACAGTGGAGCTGTGGAGCCACTGCCGTCATCCATAACCATAGCAACACCAATGACGTCATCCATAACCATGGAAACCCCAACATCATCCGTTCCATATGTTAACCCCTATTATTGTTCACCCGTTGACCTCTGTTTCATTGTTGAACACCCCCTCTTCCGTTTAATCAAGTTCGTTCTATTTTTTAACCCTGCCTTCTTCACCTATTGTTCTATTGTCACCCCCACTCCCCCCGTCTTTGTTTAAACAATTATTTAAATATGCCTAAATGCCACGTTATTGATAAATGATCAATTGTCTAATAGAGTTTAAAATAAAGCATAAAAGGGATTCTTGCAGCCCCTAATGGGAGTTTTCCATGACTTAAACAGTAAACCCGTTCGTCTAATCGATAAAAGACGTATACAACAAAAGGTCCCATTGAGAATGAATTTGAATGGAGATTTACTCAACCGAAATAATACAGGTAAAGACATGTTTAAATATCACAGGTAGAAACATGTCTCAATGAACTTGGACATTTAAATGCCAGGTGTGTTCACACATCATAAATAATAATATAGACATGAACAGGTAACTGATACAAATAAACATTTTTATAGTTATTTAGTATATAATAACAACACTTGTTTGGTTACATATTCGTTTATTCTTTTTGTATACATAGATTACAAAATTTAAGCACAATACACATGAACAGTCATACATAGGCTTTCACGTCGTTTGCATTGACCCAGGAATTAAATTTTGAAGGCCAGTGTAACCATTTTATAAGGTATTGCTTGTTTGGTCCACGTCCTCTAGATTGTAATATTTTTTCCACTTTGAATTCGTCATCCTTCTGGACGTCCACTTTTTGTAGTTCTGCTTGGTAAAATGTTCCTTTGATCTCTTCGTTTAGATAGTCTTTGAGTCTGTATATGGGCAATCCACCTCTAAGTTGTCTTTCCGATACAATGAAAATTTCTCCAGACTTCTTCTGGTCGTATTCGCGTGAAAATATGTTTCTTAGATGACTGATTCGTACATGATCCCCTACTTTGTATTTATTGGGTTTCCTTACTTATTTTGTTTTCGGTATAACGGGTGTTCTTTTTTAAAAGCTGCAGTGACACTTTCGCCTTTTTTGTCCTTCAGAGGTTGCATCCACAGGAATTTAGAAAATATGTCGATGACGATTAGTACAAATGCAATCCCGTCGTTTTCCTTGCTATATTTTGACATATCCATCAAATCCACATCCCATTGATCATCGATGCCAAGGGCCATAACTTTGTTTTTCTTAAGCGGTCTCAGAACACCTCTCTGAAGACTGTAGGCTTCTTGTCTTTGTAACCTTTTTCTGATCTTGTATTTACTCAAGACGTATTTTCCCTCCTGCCTTACAAATCTATATAATTTCTCAGGTCCCGAGAAACATCCGGCATTGACAGGATCGTAGTATATCTTTGCTAAATAATCCTCCCAGGACATGTTGACACTTCAAGTCTCGTCGTTGGAATGAGGAAACATGTGAACATTCTCCCCTTTTATAAGATATATCAAATCACGTGACATATATAATAAAAACAATAATAACAATCTTCGTTTCCTTCTTTATTTTGAACACACATCCTTATTTGTATATACTATGAAAGAATGAAAAGGAAATAGTCTAAGAACTTTCTTCATTATTTGATTCCTGACTTTCTTTATCCTCTTCAGAATCGACATCCTCCTCTTCAGAATTGACATCCTCCTTTTCAGAGTCGGTATCCTCATTCCACCCTTCCTCCAAAAGATGTCGGTTTTTGTTCAAGGCCATTTTGACAGATGCCTGTTCATTATGACCATCGGAAAGGAAATGTTTAACTTCTCTCATAATTTCCGAGTGAATGGGTCCGTTTTGTAACTGCAGGATGAACAAGATGATTAATCCATAGTTCTCTGAGAATCTTTTGATGTCTTTGGAAATCATTTTTTCCTCTGTTTTTACTCTGGCGTCTTTTCTGGATAGACCTTCTTTGATATATTTATCGTATTTTTGGTCCCATTGCTTTTCGTTATGTTCTTTGGCTCGTTTCATAAGATAGTTCAAGACTTCATGTTCCTGGTTTTCCTGTTCCTCTTCTTTCTCTTCAGGATTTATCAAAAATCGCTTTGAAGGGGGTTGATCTTCATCATCCTCATCGCCCGGTTTTCTTTTTAAGGACAAATTTTCTGGGCACCAACGCTTCACATGTCTCTGCAAGTCGTGGATATTTTCAAAAAGAAGACCACAATCATCGCAGGAAGACATATCTTCAGAGAGAAGGTCTGTTTTTGTATTTTCTGATGACATCAATTGTTGATCATTGGAAGAAGCTTTAAGATACGTCTGATTGTTTAATGCGTCGTTGAAAGGAATGCTTGTTTCTGTCTGTTCTGATAACTGATCCTTAGCAGAAGGCTGGAGATGCGTCTGCTTGTTAGGCGGGTCCTTAGAATAGTGAGGAACATGTTCCGTCTTGCTCGGTTTTATAGACGATACAATGTCTCTGCGCATGCGCAAATGTTCAGATGTGGTTGGTTTCAGGTCGATAAGTAGATATCCGTAAGGTTTAGAGGTGGCTTCCTTAAAATGTCTTAAAAGATGTTGAGGGTTCTCGGGATACATCTGTCGAGCCAAAGTCATGACTTGCTGTCTGTCCACGGGGTTATTAAACAGGACGAGATAGTGACAATTTCGTCTCTGAGTCGGATCTTTGTTATGGTACAGATTTTGATTGATTGCCATGACTGACAAGTTTCTGTGATGACTACCCTCCGTAAATAGCTCGTTAATTCTGGAATCTTTAGCTGCTGTAGACATAAGATCATCTAGAATTATCAGATTCCTGGCTCCAGGATGAATAAAGGAATCTTGCTCTAAATCTAATGGTATACCCTGAATGAATTCAACAGAAGGATGCACAGTGGATTTTATGATGTCATACAGAGGTTGCCATCGTTTATACAGCCACAAGATTCTCTCAGGAGGAGGAGAAACCTTGGTTTTACAGTGTTGCAACAACATTTTAACAAAGTATGTCTTTCCAGAACAGGTCGGTCCTGACACATTAGCTGTGAAGGGATGTTGAAATACAAAGTCTTGATAATGTTGTTGTTGTTGCCTCTCCTGTTGTTGTTGTTGTTGTTGTTGGATCTCCTGTTGTTGTAATTGTTGTTGTTGTTGCCAGTCTTGTTGTTGCCTCTCCTGTTGTTGTGGTTGTTGTTGTTGTTGTTGCCACTCCTGTTGTTGTCTATCTTGTTGTTGTTGTTGTTGCCCCTCCTGTTGTTGTATCTCCTGTTGTTGTTGTTGTTGTCGTAACACTTCAGATTCTCGCATGTCATGTTTATATTTCAAATGTCTTTTTAAACTATCAGGCCAAACATAAACACTGGAGCATAGATTACAGGTGTACATGTTGATCCTCTGAAGTCCTTCCGTACTATGACGGAAAAGGTTTTGTTATCATTTTTATAGACTATGTCACATGATCTCATTTGCATATATGTAAGTGAAACTGATTATAATGATTACACCTTCATGCTTGTTTTCTATTTAGTACTCTGGATTCTTAGTTTCCGGTGCCTTTGGACTCCGGAATCAAGGTCTCCGGGACCCTTGGTCTCCGGAATCAAGGTCTCCGAGATCCTTGGTCTCCGGATTCAGGGATCCGGTATCTTAAGGATCCGCGGTGGCACCCCCCGGGAACTTTTGATGAACCATATTTAAATACAAAAACCACAGGTTTGTTTTCATGCAGTTATTAACATTTTGTTAGACATACTCAGAATACATAACATACAAAGTTAAAATGACCAACATGATCTGTTTTATATTCATCGCTCAATGGTGACAATACATTTGACTAAATCTGATATAATTCATTAAACACGCATTTTAACGTAACTGTTTTAATGGCATTATACTATAAGCCATAGAATATTTTAAACATAATATATACAAATAAACATAAACAATTAGAATGAAAATACAACTCTGAAGTCCCTAAAGTAGGATGTCTTAAGTTGTTTTGAATCATCCATTGACTCTAACTGTTAAATATACAATTGTGATTTGCACATTTATCACTCACACATCTCTTGTCCTATAATGACCGTGCGCTAAGGTGTGAATCCCGTCGTCAAGAATATGTCTTTTGTCGTCGAAGGGGCTCAGGCTTGTTTTGTTTAAAACAATGGTATATATTTGATGGTTAAATGACCTAAACGTCACCATCGAGTCCATTTGAAACTCTCTATAAAACAAACAACTTTTGTAGTTCTCGTGATGAATGCTTGATTGCACGACTACTTTACTCACTCCTTTCGCTCGTTTCTTTTCCTCCATGCAGATCAATTCGTTGTCGTTTTGAACTGTTTTCTTTTCAAGAATAAAACTGTACATTTTAGGTTTTAGGCCAATAAATTCTCGCATAACCTGACCTTGACATTCGTCTTTCATTTTCCCTAGAACCTTCTTATTCAAATTGCTGTGAAGGAAATGATTTTCGGGGTAATCGCTGAAATCAAAGTAATGGTGATCTTCCTTCATGTCTACATACACATCCTCAGTGGATATGTTGTGGCATAGGGAGTCCGTGTCTGTAAAACAGAGAGCAGCTCGATCACCATACTTTTTCTTGATGTAGTTGTAATGAAAATCATACATCAAGACCTTGGAAAGTTCCAAAATGGTAAACCCAACATAAATGGGTCGATTAAGGACTAGTTTTGATTTGGTTAATTCCACCGAGGCAAGATCTTCGTTGAAGATCTTGAAAGATTTAAAACCCAGGTTTGGCCGAAAGCTTTAAAAGTTTCTTCTTGTGGTGAACGAGTTGAATGTCTACTCGTTTCCGTAGATTCTCCATTGTCTTCCCAAAGACAGTTATTCATTAGTTTGAAAAAATCAAACTCGTTGTTGGCGTTCTTTCGTTTACTGGTATTAAAATCAATGTAAGCTTTAAGCCATGGGCTCTGCTTGAAGGACAAAACCCGGTGAACTTTAGCAAGTCTCATCCCCAATGCAAGGTAGAGTTGTAAGTTTCTGTAGTGGACCACGTAGTTTTCTTTATCATAGAGATTGGGCACTAGCTTGGTAGAAGTGCTTTCTTTCATTTCGAGTTTAGTCAAAAGCTCTTTTTGATAAGGGGAGAGCATCTCAGGTTTGATTTGGAAAGATTCTGGAGCTAAGGGGTAGTCACTATGGTAGTCGTGCAATTCCATGGGATATTTCAGATCGACCTCAAAGACATAACCAGTGTTTCCATCGAGAGGCATGGAATGGACGTCGATCATTTTCATTTCGTCGGGGGTCAACCAACAAAAATCATGAGTCGGCAGCGACTGACTCATGGCCCAACCGTACAGATTGTTAGCATCCAAATACATCAGATAGTTTGAGGGTTGACAGGGATCATAGTCGCTAAGATAGCGATTGTTAGCATTTGCATACCTTTGAGAAATCATAGCAATGCCGCCTCTGAGCCCTTTTTCTACAAACAAATGCATATCTGGATCGGTCAAAAGCTCAAGTTGAACACCTGTCATCTTGAGAGCGGCCTGCCATGCTAGTCCCGGGGCCGTGTAAAAATGAGCCGCATCGAGGCCATACATGTTTAAGCAGAGATCACGAAAATTTTCAAACACATCAGCTAAAAGATGCACGTCGGTTTCCATGTACAGATCATGGTATTGTCCTAAGTTCTGAATGTTGAAAACATCCCAAACCCATTGCGCATGCAAATAGTCTTAATCGGACACAGTTTTACCGTCAAGATCGTTGTAGAAAGTTTGTTGTGGTGGAAGTGTCGTTTCTTGAAACTTTTTGAATGAGTTCATGTAGCGGTAAGGATACACTCCTTTTCTGCTTAACAATTGAAGCTTTGTCTGCTCGTTTCCTGGGTGGGTAGTGGCTACGTATGCTTGGAGATGAGGAAATTTATGAAGACCCTCTTTGGCTAGATTTGTTGATAGTTTGTCGAGAGATGTAGACAAAAATTGGAACGTGTCGACGAAATCTAATCTTCCTAATGAAAACGAAATGTATTTCTCGTGGTTCTGGGGAATGCAGTTGATCTTTTTGAGCTTGTACTTGCCGAGGGCATTCATAATATGGTTAGCATCATATCCTTTCAGGTTATGAAAAAATACCGGTATTCTTTCTCTGAGTGGAAGGTTTAGATTACAATTACTGTGAGCTGCGCCTCGAAATTTTCCCGTCACGTGGCAGTGATCACGAACGGAATCTTCTCCCAATTCTTTGTTGCAGATGTGGGACTTACTCGATTCCTGGAATGCTTTAGTCTCCTCTTCAGACAAATCCATAGGCTTTGATTCGCGTAGGACCCCCAAAAGCTCGTCTTCTAATTTGATTAGATGGTCAATAAACTTGTCAACGGCATCATGACCACGGTAAGTCACGTGATTCATTGTGATATTTGATGAAAGTCCGACAACTTTATAAGTAAATCCGGAGGGGACGTGTTTTGCTAGCTTAATAGTGGACGATTTACTAGGATCCGGTTGACAACCATAATGCCTCTCAAGAATACTATCAAAGTTGGCATAGATCACAAGCTAGTTTGTTCATCAAGCTAGCAAAAACACAATGTATATCCCATATTACTTAGAATTCTAAAAAATACTGAGCTTATTCGCAAGGAAAAAGTTAAATATTCATTACTTACCTTACTTCTGAATAATTTTTTTCTGGTTCCGTTCCGTTCCGCAAAATACCATTACCCGTGTGGATATTGGTATTTAACGGAACGGAACGGAATCTTTCAAAATTTTTAAACGATGGCAAAATATCATAACAACTACTCGCCGTTCCCTATCCCCCCCCCCCCCCCCCAGATTCTTAAGAGATAAACGAAGCAAACTATCAGATTAATTCAGTCATCTTATATATGTGCTGATTATTAATTTCAGCGTTTGTGTGCGTGTGTTGTGTACAACGACAACTCTTAGTTCACTGTTTGATCCATTTCATATTATTTCCAGGGCAGAACTAACTAGTTTGTTAATCAAGCTTGCAAAAACACAATGCATTTATCAAGTAGAATTCATATTATACAAATCGCATTCGCAGCGCAGGGATAACGTCGATACAAATTTTTGATAGCTTATTTAAAATGAATTAGAATGAATGATGATATAACAAATGATGTTACCATACTTATAAATAATTTTCTTATGATTCCGTTCCGTTCCGCAAAATACCAATACCCGTGTGGATAATGGTATTTAACGGAACGGAACGGAATCTTTCACACTTTTTAAAATATGAAATATATAATAACAACTACTCGCCGTTTGTTTATTTCTATGTTCTTATGGGATAAATGAAGCAAACTAACAAACCATTTCATCCATTCAAACATCTTGCGTATGTGCATATCATTCCGGTGTTTGTGTGCTTGTGTTGTGTACGTCAACTTTAATTTCATTTATAATCCATAATGTTATTTACACTGGTGATCTTACAAGTTAGTTAATTAAGCCAGCAAAAACACAATGTATATCCCATTTAAGAAGAATTTTAAACTATACAAAGCACATTCGCAAGAAAAAAGTTATATATTCAATACTTACCTTACTTCTGAATAATTTTCTTCTGATTCCGTTCCGTTCCGCAAAATACCATTACCCGTGTGGATATTGGTATTTAACGGAACGGAACGGAATCTTTCAAAATTTTTATAATATGAAAAAATATCATAACGAGGACAGCATTTATTCAATTTATAACAAACTATTTTTTACGAGAGTTTATGGGAGAATTAACGAGTTTGTTTAATAACAGTTTATCAAGCTAAGAATACACAATGTATACATCAAGTAGAATTTTATACTATTCCCAACCTATTCGCAGGGATTTTATTTTTTTTTTTAAATAATTGATAGCTCTATTTGTAATACATTGAAATAGATAATGATATAAGAAATGTTGTTAACACACTTATAAATAATTTCTCATGATTCCGTTCCGTTCCGCAAAATACCATTACCCGTGTGGATATTGGTATTTAACGGAACGGAACGGAATCTTTCAAAATTTTTATAATATGAAAAATATCATTACAAGAACAACATTTACTCAATTTATAACAAACTATTTTTACGGGAGTTTACGGGAATTAACGAGTTTGTTTATCAAACTAACAACGCCCAATGCTTACATCAAGAAGACTTTTTTTATTATACCAAACATATTCGCAGGAATAAGAGTATTTTAAAAAATAAATGATATTTTTTTTGTAATACATTGAAATAGATAATGATATAAGAAATGTTGTCAACACACTTATTAATAATTTGTTTTCATGATTCCGTTCCGTTCCGCAAAATACCAATACCCGTGTGGATATTGGTATTTAACGGAACGGAACGGAATCTTTCAAAATTTTCATAATATGAAAAATATCATAACAAGAAGTGCATTTACTCAATTTATAACAAACTATTTTTACGGGAGTTTACGGGAGAATTAACGAGTTTGTTTATCAAGCTAACAACGCCCAATGATTACATCAAGAAGACTATTTTATTATACCAAACATATTCGCAGGAATAACAGTATTTTGAAAAATGAATGATATCTTTTTTTGTAATACATTGAAATAGATAATGATATAAGAAATGTTGTCAACACACTTATTAATAATTTTTTTCATGATTCCGTTCCGTTCCGCAAAATACCATTACCCGTGTGGATATTGGTATTTAACGGAACGGAACGGAATCTTTCAAAATTTTTATAATATGAAAAATATCATAATTAATAAGGACAGCATTAACTCAATTTATAACAAACTATTTTTACGGGAGTTTACGGGAGAATTAACGAGTTTGTTTATCAAGCTAACAACGCCTAATGTTTACATCAAGTAGAATTTTATATTATACCAAACATATTCGCAGGGATAATATTATTTTTAAAAAATATTTGATAGCTTTATTTGTAATACATTTAAATAGATAATGATATAAGAAATGTTGTTACCAAACTTATTAATAATTTTCTCATGATTCCGTTCCGTTTGGCAGAATACCAATACCCGTGTGGACATTGGTATTTAACGGAACGGAATCTTTTACATTCTTTGTTTTAAGTCATCTTGTTGATCCGATATCAGGGCTTTGTTCGTGCAATCAGTTTTATAATAGAGATTAACTGCCATTGATCATGCCTAAAGATACATTTACATGCTTTATATATTTAAAATTTAATGTGCACATTTTATGGATTGCATGTCACTGAATGTTCGTGTCTATGATACAGCGAGAGACAGATTATCATTAATATGTAATTAAATGCGTTTTAATCATGTGTCACATCATTCCGTTTGTGAATTTTATACTTATCAGTGCAGTCTTATCGCAGTATTTAACATGAAAGTATAATAAAACAAAATATTCGGAAATGTATTTATTGGTCAATAACACTGCTCACAGATCTTTCTCATCGACGATGGAAACTAAAATATACATTTAAAAACAAATTAATTCAAAGCACAAATCACACACCAACGCTAGATCAACATACAGTCTTGAATAACAATCGACAACTGATTACACTTATGGCACGCCAAACATATATACATGTGCGAACTTTAAAACAGAGATTTCAGATCATAAAGTATTCTCGTGCATAATGTGACATTACGTAAGCATAATAAATTTGAATTGACAGATAACCGCGATGCGATAAAAAGCTGTAACTATAAATGACAGGTATTGGTTTCCATAGAAAAAACAATTCATCAACTTTTCAAATAGCTTTGAGTAATGCAACATATTTTTAATATATACTGAATAGAAATTCAATAATTGATTAGAAAATAATGAGTTAAAACAGTAATCAATTGACTTTATCAAACTGACAGTACGTAATTATCACGTTCAAAATGTAATGTTTGTCGACAAAATGGCGCACCATACTTGAAGCACATGGTAAACAAAAATCCATCGATAATAAGAATATGCAAAACTAAGCATAGTTGACAATAAAGACAGGGGTAAATTTATCAAACTGACAGTACGTAATTATCAAGTTCAAAATGTAATGTTTGTCGACAAAATGGCGCACCATACTTCAAGCACATGGTAAACTAAAATCCATCGATAATAAGAATATGCAAAACTAAGCATAGTTGACAATAAAGACAGGGGTAAATTACACCACTAGAAGATTAATAGTACATAATTTCAAGAGTGAAAACACTTACACTGTGGAATTCAAGGCTTACAAAAAACTGTAGTAATCATAGGTGGCAGGGGATAGTTTCGAACGAAAGACCCGGTCAAAATTTTGAAATAAAGGGAGAACCTGAGGTTTGGCTGGTTATTTGAGGGGTATAAATTGCTAGAATATTTATTGCATTCATTTTGTGGATAGAGGAGCTAATGTCAATTTTATTGATATATGACACTTTAATACTGGTAGCACTTTTCATCAGATATGGAATGAAAATGCGAAACTGTGGCCAAAATGTTCACTTTTGGTTTTGTGCTTGAAAAGTGGGGTGGGTTCAGAACACGAAATGTCACTCGAAAAGAAGGTGATTGACCCCCCATTAATTGGTGATTATTTGCATAGGTATACATTAAGCAACAAATTCTATGGTAGTTTATGGCAGTTGCTCGGGACTGGAGCGTGGTGCTGGACCCGTGAAAATGTGAAAAAAAGGGTAATTTTTCAGAAAATTTTGAGACCGTCCCTAGCTATTCTATACAGTGCTACATGTAATTTGTACTTGTTTTATTCTGAAATGTTTAAAAATTCTCAAGAGTCGGGACCATGTGTCCCGTGCATGCAAACCAATTTTAGCAAATTTAAAAATCGACTGAATAATTAGATCAAATATATGAGCAGTATCTGCCTCACATTTCCTCGACCAAAAAAACTATCCCCTGCCACCTTCAAGAAAATGTCAATTTTTTAATAGGCTTAAAGTTTAACAATATGGGGACAGAAAAGATGTTCAATGTGTGTAAAATGGGAAACTGGCTGAATTGTTATGATTGTTCAACCCTGTGATGAGATTTGGGGGCCAAAATGTAACAGGGGGTGGCCCTTAGAAAAAGTGCAATTTTCTAGTATTTTGGGTTTGTCCTTATTTTAAAACCCTTTATAGGCATATTATTCCTATTGAAATCAGATGCAGGGTTGAATTTTGATTAACTGAATAATATTGCACCATTTTTCTTTAAATTTTCTTGAAATTAATTGATAGAAATGCAGTTTTATGAAGTTTTAAACCCTTAGTTTTGATAAGAAATTGTTAAATATTGTTCTTTCTCAAGCTAAAACTGACAAAAAGAAGATTTTATGGCTAAATTTGTATTTTACATGTACTACATGTAAATTACATGTAATTACATGTAATTCTAAATAGTTAATATCTGCATTTTAAGTCATTATAAGCAATTTTAAACTGTTTGATTGTCAAAAAAAAACACACCCCATCCTTCAATTTTCTTTACCGACAACCCAAAAATGGGCTTTATTTCACATTTTTTTGATAAAATGTCATAGATACATTAAATTGCTCCCATTTAAAACAAAACACATATGTCTGGTTTCTTCTTTATTGAAATATATCAAGAAAGATTGAATTTGTGTGCATTTTTTAACCATTTGTCATTTGCACGTATTCCCACCTCATGATGGGGTTGTGGTCATGATGTTCAAATTTGGTATTTCTTTGTATGTAAAACATGTATTTCAATCTTTATAACAAGTAAATCTAGATCTTTTGGTATTGGTTAAAGAATAAACAGAGAAATCAGGTTTCATCATCATCCGTTCAGCATATTTGGGAAATTACTCCCCGGGTAAGATGCCTGATTGCCATTTTCTAGGGATCTGTCCCTTATGAAGAGATGAAAGTGAAGGTTTTGTGTTTCAAATAAGTTGCTTTTATGTTTCAATAGAGTTTTTTAACCTGTTAGTACCATTTAGAAACAAAAAAGTTGATTGCAAGGAGTAATAGTGTGTTTTTTCTTAATCCCATTTGCAGGGGGATAGGTGATACATATGAGTTGAATTCTCCTATGTGTGAGTACTAAATGTGAATATTTCAATGTTTTTACATCTTATAGGGATAAAGGTTTCTTGTTATAACTGATTTTGAAAGAAAAAATGTCTTTTGGATTGAAAGAAGTCATGATATATCTTGAAAACCTTACAGAAACAGGTTAAGGTGATTCAGCCGGGAATGTGGGGAATCCTTAAACAGCCATAACTTTTTTATTTTTCAATGAAATCAGACCAAGTTTAAAATTTTTTACTCAGAATTGCATGAACTTTCTGATTTTAGAGTGTTTTGGTTAGAGAGAAACAAACTCTAAAAGTTAAAGGTGGCAGGGGATAGTTTCGAACGAAAGACCCGGTCAAAATTTTGAAATAAAGGGAGAACCTGAGGTTTGGCTGGTTATTTGAGGGGTATAAATTGCTAGAATATTTATTGCATTCATTTTGTGGATAGAGGAGCTAATGTCAATTTTATTGATATATGACACTTTAATACTGGTAGCACTTTTCATCAGATATGGAATGAAAATGCGAAACTGTGGCCAAAATGTTCACTTTTGGTTTTGTGCTTGAAAAGTGGGGTGGGTTCAGAACACGAAATGTCACTCGAAAAGAAGGTGATTGACCCCCCATTAATTGGTGATTATTTGCATAGGTATACATTAAGCAACAAATTCTATGGTAGTTTATGGCAGTTGCTCGGGACTGGAGCGTGGTGCTGGACCCGTGAAAATGTGAAAAAAAGGGTAATTTTTCAGAAAATTTTGAGACCGTCCCTAGCTATTCTATACAGTGCTACATGTAAGTTGTACTTGTTTTATTCTGAAATGTTTAAAAATTCTCAAGAGTCGGGACCATGTGTCCCGTGCATGCAAACCAATTTTAGCAAATTTAAAAATCGACTGAATAATTAGATCAAATATATGAGCAGTATCTGCCTCACATTTCCTCGACCAAAAAAACTATCCCCTGCCACCATAGGGAACTCCAACCATAAACTGACAAGTCGTACACAAAATCTTTCGTACAAAATAATGAGATATGCACAAGACATAACAGGAATAAAAGTTGACGTTGTACACAACATAAGGCAAACACACACGTACGTTATTTATATTTTTTAATTTATGAAATGGCTTGTTAGCTTGCTTCTTATATCCCAAAAGAATATAGAAGTAAAGAAACGGCGAGTAGTTGTTATGATATTTTTCATATTTTAAGACAGTTTGAAAGATTCCGTTCCGTTCCGTTAAATACCATTATCCACACGGGTATTGGTATTTTGCGGAACGGAACGGAATCAGAAGAAAATTGTTTATAAGTATGGTAACAGCATCTGTTATATCATAATTCATTTCAATGTATTACAAATTAAGGTTATCAAGTATTTTTTTTAAAATAATGTAACAGCAAGTATCCCTGCGAATGCAATTTGTATAGTTCAAAATTTTACTTTATTTAAATTCACATTGTCGTTTTCTCCCTTGATTACTAATAAGCAAATTATTTCATAACAAATTATTTGTTATAAATTGATTAAATGCTGTCTTTGAAATGATATTTTTCATATTTTAAGACAGTTTGAAAGATTCCGTTCCGTTCCGTTAAATACCATTATCCACACGGGTATTGGTATTTTGCGGAACGGAACGGAATCAGAAGAAAATTATTTAAAAGTATGGTAACAACATTTGTTATATCATCTGACATTCATCCTAATTTATTTCAAATAAGACTAACAAGTATTTTTGTCGATGTTATCCCTGCGCTGCGAATGAGCTTGGTATAATATGATTTGTACTTGATATAAGCATTGTGTTTTTGCTAGCTTAATTAACCAACTAGTTAGTTCTGCCGAGACAATAATATAAAATAGATTAAAAAATGAAATAAGAGTTGTCGTTGTATACAACACAAGCACACAATCGCAGAAATTGATAATCAGCACATACACAAGATAACTGAATTGATTTGATAGCTTGCTTCATTCATCTCTAAATAATCTGATAAAAAATTCAAGGAACGGCGGGTAGTTGTTATGATATTTTCCATTATTTAAAAAGTATGAAGATTCCGTTCCGTTCCGTTAAATACCAATATCCACACGGGTAATGGTATTTTGCGGAACGGAACGGAATCAGAAGAAAATTATTCAGAATAAAGAATACTTAAGTAAATTTCATCGATGTTACACATACAGATTTATTGCGTTTGGTTTAAATCTCAACTTTGTATGTACAGTGTCAATCTAACATCTTAAAACAACAAGTGACTTTAGGTTTTCTCGGGAAAGAAGCGTGTAATGACTTATAAAGCAATGAGTAGCATATTTCATATAATACACAGTGCATTTAAACATCAAAATTTGAAAAACAATCTCCCATTTACAATAGGTGTAATTGAAATAATGGCGTTTTAAAAAAAAATTGTTTCCCCGTTGGGGGCCTCTTAACTGGTTCCGTTCCGTTCCGTTCCGTTCCGTTCCGTTCCGCAAAGTACCAATAGCCTAAGATTTAACATACTGTTATATGAGGATTTTTTTCTTTAACAATCTATAGCAAAAAAAAAAAGGAAAAAATTAATAAAATAAAATATAACAAAAAATAAATAAATATTATCAAACACTTCAACTTATTTCATAATCGCATTCACACCTTTCCTAACAGTGATCTTGAAGCCACTCGGATGTATGTACCTGTATTAAAATGAATGAGGTTTTACGGTGTGTGAACACACCTGGCATTTAAATGTCCAAGGTCATTAAGACATGTCTCTACCTGTGTTGTTTAAACATGTTTTTACCTGTATTATTTCGGTTGAGTAAATCTCCATTCAAATGCATTCTCAAAGGGATCTTTTATTCCTTTGTTGGATACATCTTTCATCAATTATAAGGGGTTTTACTGTTTACGTCATGGAAAACTCCCATAAGGGGCTACAAGAATCTCTTTTATGTTTTACGATCATCTCTTTTATTTGCAATTGTTTGATTATCAAAGACGTGGCATTTTTTAATCTTTTAATTGTTAGAACAAAGAATCTCGGGGAGGGGGAGGGGTTAACAATAAAAACAAATATGAGAGGGTAAAAACAGGTTAAATTTGATGGGGGTAAACAATAAAGGGGTGAAAGTTGATATGGGTTGATAATTAGAACAAAGGGTGTTGGTTTCCATAAATCTCCATTCAAAAGAATTTTCAATGGGACCTTTTGTTGTATACGTCTTTTATCGATTAGACGAACGGGTTTACTGTTTACGTCATGGAAAACTCCCATTAGGGGCTGCAAGAATCCCCTTTATGCTTTATTTTAAACTCTATTAGACAATTGATAATTTATCAATAACGTGGCATTTAGGCATATTTAAATAATAATTGTTTAAACAAAGACGGGGGGGGGGGGGTGACAATAGAACAATAAGTGAAGAAGGCAGGGTTAAAAAATAGAACGAACTTGATTAAACGGAAGAGGGGGTGTTCAACAATGAAACAGAGGTCAACGGGTGAACAATAATAGGGGTTAACATATGGAACGGATGATGTTGGGGTTTCCATGGTTATGGATGACGTCATTGGTGTTGCTATGGTTATGGATGACGTCAGTGGCTCCACAGCTCCACTGTGGAGCCCATAGTAAGGTATCTGGGCCAGAAAGGGTACTTTTACACTACTCATTAAAACCAAAATCGCGCATTCAAAAAACAAATTGGCTCATTTTGTTTATTTAACATTTGTCAAATCTCAATTTCTATGTATACCCTATATAAGTTGCCAGTAAATATATTCACTCTCTACGAAATCATTCAGTATTACTTCATTGCAAGTATATTGATGCAAACTCCTTCTGACCCTTGGATCCGCCAAAGCGTGTCCACCACCTTACTCTGATACCTCTCATTTTTGCTATTTCGGGCTGGTTAATCGAAAATGAAAGTAGGTTTGTATTTCATTTTACAATAAAAACTTATCAGGTGAAATTTATATCTTACGGACATTAATTCACACGTGTTGAAAAATGTACTGTGGAATCATTAGATTTCGTGGTGGCTCAATTTTCCTGGAATTCGTGGGTACCTCTTATCCACGAATAAGCATCATCCACGAATTAATAAATTAGGGTTATAAACTCTATTTCTACCTGTAAGTAAAGAAAATACACGAAATTACATCCCCACAAACTTGTAAATTTTAAGCAATCCACAAAAATTGGCTCCCACGAATTTTAATGTTTCCACAGTAAGCAATTACTCTGGTGCAGACATTTGACGTTTATTGGCAAAACGTCTTAATTTATAAGTATAGATAGGTTTAAGATACTAAGTTGTAAGTAAAAATATTTATTAATTACGTGGTAATACATATGTATATCGATATATACGAAATACCTCGTAGGAACAACAGGAAAAATCGTGACTACGAGATGACGAGCCGTACGTATGACCCAAGACGCACGAACAACATAATAAGTTGATATTATATCGCGATTACAAGTTTTAGTAATGCAAAATTTATGTACCAGATACTAAGTCGTGAGAATGAGACTAAGTCGTACCTAAGAGATACAAATAGCACGACCGATCAAGTCAAAGGTTCGATAATGAATCGTACAAAGGATATAAACTTTGTCATACTTACGACATTACAGGAAGTTATAACGAGAAAATAAATCGTAATTACGATAAATTGACAGTCTTTGAAAAACAATTAAAACGTGCATGCGAGAAATTATCAAGTGATAACAAGATCAAATGTCGTTTGAACGAGACACCTTGTTGTATACAAACAACCTGTCCTAATGCTTTAGAGTAAAAAGATACTAACATAATTTTAGTCATTATAACCCCATAAAGTCTCAATTACGATATAAATGTCGTACGTACGAGATCATATCTCATGCGTACAAGTATCTCGTTTGAACGTCTTTAAAATATGTCGTTCATACGGTTGAGTTTATGTCGTTCGTACAGTTTACTTTTTGTGTTCATACATGTAACTTGTATATATTTTTCGTACCACTGAACAGTTTGTATGTGTAACTTTTCATAAAATAATCTTGAAATACTATCTTGTACATACGACTAATTAAACAAGAGGCCCAATGCGTTGACGGACATCTAAGTGCCATGGCCCTTAGATGAACCTGTCAGGGAGTCTTTAAGTCTAATTTTATAGTGTACTATATGATTAACGTGATGATTTAAATTTTTCCATCGTCAACTTCCCTTACTTATAGCAATATACCATCATAACCTGCTCATTGGGTTTATTCGTTATGCAAGAACATGCTCTACATACGAACAATTTATTAAACTAGGCAAGCTACTTACAAACAAGCTGTTGGAACTAGAATATCAAGAACCTCGATTAAAATCATCTTTACCCAAGTTCTATGGTCGACACAATGACCTTGTCAGCAATTACAATGTTTCATTAGGGCACATGCTGACTGACGTTTTTCATACTTGTTAGACCATTATTATACACTGAACTGAATACGGTTTCTTCCGTTTTTCATGATCTTAACAATGAGCACACTGCGGGTGCGACCGGTCGGCAGGGGATGCTTATTTCTCCTAGGCATCTTACCCCACCTCCAGTGTAATGGATTTTTTGTTTGACCATCACAAGCAAACCAAATCACCAACGTTTCTTTTTTTCCCTATTATGACATTTTCCCGATTTTGACATTTACCTCTATCATGACATGCCTGATTGTGACAAGGAGCGCAACAGGAGATGCTTACTTCTCCTAGGCACTTGATCCCACCTTTATCTTTTTAGAGGTCCGTGATACTCTGCTTCGTATTCCGATTCATGGATTTTTGAGATGGTTGACAGTTTGTTATTGCCATTTTTTCAGTTATAGTGTAAACCTCAATACGAGATTCCTCTGACAGTAACCTCCCTTTTACATGATTATTTGATGTTTGCAATCAGCAATTCATTAAAGAGGATGGAAGTGGATGTTGGGGGCGGGCAAGAGTCGGAGGAATCTCGGATTATCTATACCCCGATGCAGGGGCCAAAGTAAAAAGAGACCTGCAGGCCTTCGATTGTCAATATTTTATAATTCACAGTTTCATTACCGGTAATAATTAATGAACCCAACATGCGTACAGTTTATTGCTTCAAGCATACAATGCACATGAAATTGAAGTTTTCAAAAGGAAAATGTGATATTGTAAACGGATGGCACACGAACACGGAAATAGGGTACCCGACAGACTTATGCGACCTAAAAAGATATATGTTCAATTCATGTCTAGAAATTGAGCCATAACTTCATAATGTTTTCATGATTACCACAGGGAACCATTGGTTAAACGAGATCATACCCCGCCTTCTACAGAACAAGCTGGATTCTGACTACATGATGGAAAAGCAGCTGCTGGACTATGTGGAAGATTTAGAAAGCATCAACTCGATTCCCTCCCCTAGAGTGATGACTTCACACCTTCCTCCTCGGCATTTACCAAAGGGTCACATTAAAAATGGCGGGAAAGTTGTCCATATTATTAGGAACCCAAAGGACGTGGCGCTTGCGGCTTTCCACCATTATAAACAGGACCCTTTCGTGTCTGAGGTCCTTGGCATCTGTAATGATCTGTCTGCGTTCTTGGACTTGTTTCTGAAAGGAGGTACAAGTACTATACCGTTAATTATAAGAGGGCATTCAGTATTGCTGCATATGGATTTTTATAATTGTTATTTAAAGTTGTACGACTGCTAAGTCAACTTTATTCTGAACTAATTAGAGTATGACAGTTAAAAGGGGAATTGGTTCAATATACCGTAAACAGTTCTTTTTCAAGCTAATATTTCTATCTGCTGATTATTTTTGAACATTCATAGACAGTTCCTTGCATATGTCACATTAATTTTAGGTCTAAACCTGGAGAATTCAAAATGTAAACAAAAACATGACCTAAGCTTTGTTTACATAACAAAGCATTGTGGGCTCTGTATCTCACTCATTACTCGACAACTGACGCTCAAATTTTATTACAAATGCCCTATTGAAGCGTTGTAAAGATTAAAAACGAAAAAATAAAATTTGACCCAAATCATGACTATGCTCCTTTAAAATTAAGAAAAAAATCGATTTGGTGTCTTTGGAATATTACTGTTCTCACACGTATCATGAACTTTAGGGGATTTTTTGCTATTTTAATAAGGCTTTGAAACCCTTTTTAAAATAAATGGATTAATAACAGTACATTGTGTATTTCATAATTAAAATGTAATAAACATATATGTATATTACAGCGTAGAGGGATATTGATAACAAACTTGTTTTTTAACTTTCAATGCCTATTGTCCACCTTTATTAGACTATTACGTCTTAAGGATTTAATTTTGTTTTCATAAACAGAAACGCTATATGGCAGCTGGTTTGATCGAGAAAGAGAGTGGGAAGAAGCAGCGAAGAAAAATCCAGATAACATTTTTGTTATGTACTACGAAGATCTCAAACAAGTACATCCTAGCCCTAGCCCTGCTAATCCTTACCTTAGCCTTAGCCCTAACTCTAACCCTAGCCCTGCTAACCCTAACCCTATCCCTTACCATAGCCTTTACCCTAGCTCTGCTAACTGTAGCCATATCACTAACCCTAGCCTTAACCATAGCCCTGCTAACTCTAACCCTAACCCTAACCCTATCCCTAACCCTTGCCCTAACACTAACCCTAACCCTATCCCTAACCCTAGCCTTAACCCTAGCCTTTACCATAGCTCTACTAACTCCAACTCTATCTAAACCCTAGCCATGCTTATCCTTACTCTAGCCCCAACTCTAACCCTGGCCATGCTAACCCTAGCCCTAGCATTAATATAATCCTATCCCTGGCTTATACAGTAATTATGTACTAAGTAAGACGCAATGTGCCTTGTTTTAAGGTCCGTTATTTCGGTATCGTAGACATTCGACAAAGATATGCAATGCGTTTTTTATTTAGAATGGAATGGAGAGCATGACGAAACTCACCACATTCCTGGGTACAAGTACAGAGCCCGACTTTTTACAAGCTGTCTATGATACATGCGCTATCGAAGAAGTTAAAAAGAGAAAAAATACTTCCTTTGATAATATCTTCCACAGAAAAGGTAAACTTAAAAACTGTTGGGTTCATTCTGATTTGGTTTTAATGCAATTCACGGTTTGTGATATTTTTTTCTTATGCAACATTGATGTATATTGAGAATAAAAACCATCAATACGAAGATAGATTGTACCCTGTTTATGTACATGTAATAATGAAATATTTAGAACATTTAAAAAGTATATACCCTCTGGATTGATAGTTCAATACTGGCGTCTAGATCATAAATGTGAAAAGGCTTAGGTCCAAAATGTATAATCTTTTTTCATCTTATAATATCCTTGATCATTGATTTATGAACTTCTGTTGTCTTAAAAAATTATCAAAATGTGAAATTTATTTTTAAATAAGTATAAATTATAAACTTAAGCTTGCCTATTCAAAATTAAGGGTCAAGAGAGCTTACTATTGATTTCTATTATATTTTCAGGTGTTGTAGGTGACTGGAAAGCAAACTTCACAGAAAGTGATAACGAAAAATTTGATCAGGTTTACAAAGAGAAAATGAAAGATTCACAACTTAAGATACGATTTGTTTAATATTGATAACGATACACAAACATTTATACAGGATGATGATTACAATTTATACTGTACATGTAAGATAATCTTTTGCTGATGTTTTGAAGGTTCGTATTATATTTATATCACTTGAGCCGCTAAAATTATTTATGATTACTAGTACGTTTTTTATTCAACAATTACTCCAAACAATTTGTGGTATTGTTATAACGTGCCTGTATATGTTCACTTACAGTGAAGTTATAGTAAGCTGCTAGAACTAGTGTTCAAACACATTCTATTTTATGTAAGTAAGAAAATATGTTAAGCATGCAACAATGTGCGTATCTTATATATGTTGACATAAATTTATGGTGTTTATTCACTTCTTTCTATCACTCATGTAATAAATGTTTGATATTACACCGTGTATTTATAGGCCGCGTTTATTCAAAATTACTACACAACATAGCTATTATAATTTAAAATAAGTTTGTTCATACATATACACTTATTAAACTTATACAGTCGGTAGCTTGATATATATATATATATATATATATATATATATATATATATATATATATTCCATATGATTATTCCGTCAACATTAAAAAAAAACCATTAAATTTTCAATATCTAAGTAAAATCAACAAAAATTCAATGTTATTTAAGATAATGAGAAAAAGAAAGAAATGTTCAAATCTGAGACCAAAAATGTTTGAAAATGTCAAATTTGGGGCCAGGCCAAATTCGAGGCCAGGTCAGGTTTTAGAGTACTGTAAGCTGGTTGATTTCTTCTATTTTCTATACAAAATTTTAGTATTATTTCATTCATTTTCAGATTTTTTCCATATTTGATTGAGTTAGCGATAGAGCTATAAAGTAAATATACACAACATGACCTTTCAAAGGCCGTGTTGCCCTTATACATGGTGGAATTTTCAGTCAGTTTTATGTTCAACGTTCAGTGGCCTAAAAGATATCTAAAGAAGACTATATATACTGCAATGTCGAGTCGAAATCAATCTTTTTACCTTTTCCGTAACTTATGTGTGTAGATTGGGGGGGGGGGGGGGGCTAATACACTAACCTTTTTAAAAATTGACACACACTGAAGGCAGAGACCTAGCCGAGGTACTACAATTTCTTAAACAATTATTCCACAACTCGTTTTTACATCAAAAAGAGGAGAAGGGTTTTTAACATTCTTATGCGTTTCTTATTCTTTAGTTAACTGTTATCTGTACAGAATCAGGTGTTCAAGACAAAAAAGAAATTCGTTCAAGCAATGGTTCCCTGTAATATTTAAGGAAATAAATATGGTAGCAATTTTCTTCTGAGCAAAATGATAGTGTTTGCCAACTTTGCTTTTAATTTGAAATAGATACTGTATTCAAATACTTTTTTCCGTATAGGAATTGTTTATTTTCAGCAATTCATCTGATTTTTCCGTAAATTTAAGGGGTATATTATGGTTTGTTGATTTTGTCTGAAGTAATGTTGAATGGAAATTGTTTTAAAATACATGTACATTGTTTGTACATGCCAAGCAGTGTAAATATGTACACAAGTTGTGTGTTTTCTATCCCCGGGCATTGACGAGGGGATAGAAAACACACAACAAGATGGGGAAAAATCATTAAAGCTGCTTGGTCCAATTTTATATCAATTAAACCAAATTTCAATGAAAAAAATGTGTTAAAAATTTTTCAACAAAACAAACGACATAAAAGGGTATTGCATTGTTTCGCTTGATGTTAAAACTCCCCCCTGACGTCGAGACCGGTATGGTTGCATTTCGACTTTGACATCGCTATCAATAAAGGTCATAATGTTTAGGCAAATTAAAAATAATCCAGTGTACATTTTGTTTGCTAATATTTCTGAAGTTTGCTTTGTTTGCAATCGATGCATGACATGCGTGTTAAATAAACCTAATCATTTGGGGGATGAAACCAAACGGTTCCTTTTTCTAAACGTTCCCATGATGCATTTTGATTTGTGTTTTCGTTTGCCCAAAAAGAAATTGTTTTTATTTACTTTGAATATTTCTAACTTTGAAAGGAGACCGATTCTGCTGGTGTAAATAGGAGAAAGTGCATAATTTACTGAGATAATTGGTTTGTATGGAAAATTATTTGATACTGTAAAAACCAAAAAATCGGACCACGCAGCTAAAGCCATTGCAAATCACGAAAGATTCTGTTTGGATTTCAACAATTTTACGCATGAAAAAATTCCCATGCTACACAAACAATTATTTCTTTTTGAACATATTCTTATCAATTTATGCAATGAAATTCATAAAACAGCATTAAATGTTCAAAGCTGAGATGAATTGATAAAAGCATTTGGTCGCCATATTAGTTTCGATCGCTCCTCAACTGCCACATGGGTATATATACCCGTCGAGAAAGTTACGGTCGGTTGCTTTCCGATCGAGGCATTCAGGTTACATGGACTTCTAAATGCATGAACTACAAATTGTAGTGAAATGTGTCTAAAAATAAACAAAGGAAACTATCAATCAATAAAACATAAAATATATTTATTCTTTGAAAGAATTTCCTATGTATCCGTGTTATTTTGCACAGATAGTGCTGCCTTAATTCGCATGCACATCGAACACGTGTGTCATTCATACAGAATGTATAACGTCTGCATCTTTTAGAAGACCCCGGCGGCACTACATTCAACACAGTAGATAAATGATAGTAAATCCAAGAAAGTAACAAAGATGCTCGTTTCCATCGGTTTCTGCAAAACACTTCGTTTCTAAAATCCATGCGGTCATTGCACGATCTGCCACAGTGTGTGGTTTGCGCATGCGCGATGTCATAACAGACACAGGAAAACGTTCTTCAACTGTCGAGGATTTTTGAAATATGTGTGCCTGGATTTCAGTCTGTCTTGTTTCGTCGTTCATTGGATATTCCTTACTAGTGCAGTGATTGTCATATTATTTTTGCTCAAAACGCGTTTCTACTAGTCTTTTCGTCCAATGTACCGTTTTGGGTGAATGAAATACCTGAATGCGGTGAAGCATGAATAGTGCTATCAGCCTTATATAAGGGGTGTGTAGCGATGAGCAGAACATTAGAAATCGACAACTAATATGGCGGTAGTCGGAGATAATAGGGAAATAATGCGTATTTATGAATTCATGTCAGCTTTAACAATTATAATTTTAGACTTTTCATCTGTGTTTTTTTTTTTACTTTTTTCACTCTTGTCTAAGTTATGAAGTGTTTAATTATGACGTCACGTGGCATACGAATACACAGTGTAGTATCAAAAACTGACATGATCTAGTATATTTACCAGTCATTGGGCTGAACATGTAATAAAATATTGTATACAATACAAGTGTATAGATCAACACCGACCTACCAAATTAGGCAGATTACAGTCCCAAAGTATTCCAATAAATTACCGGTAAATGTGACAACAACTGTAGCTTTATTACAATTAATTCTCCCGAATTAAGGAGGTTGGATCCTCGTTTAAGTCTTTTAGTTTTTTCTCTAAATCATTTTTTAAAAATTTACATACATAGCTAAACCAAAATCAAAACAAAATTGTTGGGTCTAAATGCTCCTTTCGGTGCTACAGTGTATTTATTATGACCTTTCTGCACTGAACGTGCAAATTGCACATAAATCGCTTTTTCCTCAATAATTTTTAATCGGAATAAACCATGCCATCAAATACAAATTTATATTATTTAAAACTAATAAAATTAAAATAATCATGAAGAAGAAGTTTGCAATTTCTTCACCTAATTGATATTTTGACCTTTTTACAGTGATAAAACGCTGTTTGTATCCATTAACGATTCAACATGCAATAAAATTATTTAAAAGTCTCAAACATTTTCTCAAATTTTAATAGACTTGTCAAAATATCTTACAAATTCAGAAAATAAAACTAAAAGTATGGGTCTATGATGTAAATTTTGAGATAAAGCATGAAAAAATCTAATTTTAGCGAAAAATTGGAGTTTATTTTTTCTTGACTTTTATGAAATATTAGTTAAATGTGCCAATATACGTCGATATACATGTAAATATTGAAATATTGTTAAACACATTTTTTGAAACAACACGAACATAACCCAATGCATAAACTAGCTGGAAATTCGGTCTGCACTGAAAATAAGGAAGCTTAAATTACAGTACTCTAAAACAACTGAGTTATGAAAACTGTTCATTTTCTTCTTAAAAACCTTCCGCCACAAAATATAGTCCCTTATTTAACTCTGTAAATATGTAATTTACCGTTAACTTTTTTATTCAATATAGTTTATTTGGCATTGTAAAATAGGAATTTACAAGTAGAATTATTATATGACACAGAATTTCCAGACTAGAGGTGACCCCAAATGGCTACCCAAAATCAGAGGAAAGAACCTCTTTAAATGTTTAGTGTACCAACGTTCATTTGGATTATACATCCGCTGTAGTTAAGCAGCTTTTTCAACATAGTACCCCCCTCGCTCGAAAATCTTGATATATAGTAGAGTTTTCCACAAGGTAAGGTTTCTAATCCACTGTTCTGGCTCAGGTTTTAGGGAAAAAAATGTTTATGGAAATCCATTTGGGACTAAAATCCGTTTAGTACATCTCAAAGTTGCATAAACCTGCATAGCGCATTCGTTTGCACACTTAAAATGTGATTAAAAACAATGTTTCAATTTTGTTTAAGGAATACGAAAATTGAAGACTTTAACTTGCGTTATTATTTTATATACGTAAGAGGGATGACATGTCATGCAGCCACATGCAAAAATATCTTCTGAATTTGTAAGCTTAAAAATGTCTATAGAATTCTTAGTGATTAAAAAAAACCTAATCACGTCATCTGTTTCTACGTCCGCATGTAAAATCTTGTCCATATCTGTGCTCTAGAGAATGTTTGGAATTATCTATGTCATACAACGATCGATGACTTTATGGTGTACGTGTATGTTTTTTCCTGATGTGTAACGATAATTAAGTAGTGCCTTCTCTAGGGGAAAGTGCATTTTACAACACCACCACTTTTCAATTCATCCAGAACAACGACGCATTTCGAAACACTTAATTAATACACCAGTTGCAGCCACAAGCAAGACAAAAATGTGAAGAATGTAACAGGGTATACCCAAAGCCTAGAAAACCATAACAAATAAGGTGGAAATGTGTAGCATTCAAATCAAGACTGTGTGTAATCTTCGACTTTGACTCAAATGATTGACTTAGATGGAAAAATCAAAAAAAAAAAAATGTTCGGAACATTTAGATTTGTTTGTGAAAATTTTAACAGTTTTTAAACTTTCATTTACAAATTGCTAACAATAATTCAATTTTTTTCCAAAAATGATTTGTTTTTTATTATGGCTTGGAACTTTTTTTCATGCTTAATATTATTGACATTTCATTATTGACGGTTTACTCCTATTATGTAAAGAAATGATCAAAGTTAAACTAAAAGACGGGGTGAAACGTGATAAAAAGAATCTCTCATTATTTGCGCTGGAATATGAGTTTTGTCCAACTCGTTGTGTGTTTTCTCTCACAAAACTACGGAAGCGTATTGGGGCCTACACATATTGTGTTTCAACTTATAAATTGTCCTTCTTTTTATTGTATTGTCAGCATATACAGTATTGTGACCTCTTATTTATGCAAATGAATTGAATTCTATCTTGTGATTCTACATAATTTAAATCACCTTATTGATTTTTACCAGTTTTATTGCTATTTGTGTTAACGACTTTAAAAAAATATGAAGTTTGAAATGTTGATTTCTGAATGTGAACTAATAAAATTCTCAGATAGAATATTAGACAAAAAACAGTAAAATAAATGCTTTATAGCCATGTGGATATTAATATGCTCTCATTTTAGGGAACATATTGCGAAAATATTATCGAATGAACTTCGCGGGTGCGGGAGTTCTTAAGGTGACGTCACTGAATTCTGAATATAGCTGTAGACGGTACATGTAGACTGTCATTGACAGTTTGATATAAATCAGAAACAGAGAGCAGTAATTACTTTATAATAACTGCAATTAGTATTTGCTATCGTAATTAGAGGACTGCTGTATGATCTATTTTTAAGCAGTTCTTTATGATCTTCTACATGTATGTTTGGGTTACTCTCCAATAAACATGTGATATGAGTTTTGAGAAAGATACATGTAATTGAACATATAAACTACATGAGCCCCTTTACTTATACAAATTATGTTACCCCCTCCCCCATCAGCACCACCAAAAATCATTTACCAAAGCATCGAAACAAAACATACAATAATTGTATTTGCTTTTAAATAATATTATGCATGAACTGATAGCATGAGCGTTGCGTTTTCTGGCCATCATGATTTAATGCGAGTCTTTTTACCACGCGAATAAAGACAACACTCATATCAAATCATGGTAATGAGAAAATACAGTGCTCATTCAGTTAGTTCATGCATAATAGTATTTGGGATCGTACGTAGATACATGTAGATTACATTGTAGTTGAGAGGGTGGGTGATCACCAAATAAAATTGCTTCGAGATCGTGTAATATCAATTTTAAGACGAAGACAGATGGATGAAACAGTTTTAGCCTCATCGATGGGAGACCGTTGTAACAACGTGATTATTGAATTATGATCATAATTTGGGGGTAGTTCTGATCATGTCCACCACCCCTAACTACCATTACAAATGCAAATTTTTGAATGTTTGACATTAAAAGAAATATCTGAATTTTAGAGTTTAAATTCGTTTTTTGTGGATTGAATTTCATGGAGCCGATATTCGTAGATTGCTATTTTTAAGAATAGGTTAAGGGTAACATTGATTACACAAATGTCAGTCTACATGTGTATCCTACAGCTAGATTTAGAGTGAGGTGACGAACCATCAGAACTATCGCCCCCGCGAAATTCATTCGATAACAATATTTTTGCCATATGTTTCAAAGAAATGAAAACATATTCATGTCTATATAACTATAATGTATACATTTGCATTTTTATGTCAACATTTGTTTCTCGATATAACTAAAACTCGCTCTTAAATTATTATTTTTAACTTCGTATTTTGTTAAATCGATATTGCAGATATCAAGAAAACTGATCAATTATAATAAGGTGATATAAATTATGTTAACTTACCTCAATACAATGCAAACTATTTGCATAATTAAAACGATATAATAGTTTATATGTTGATAAGACGAAAAAAGTATAACTATTTATATAAGTGTAGGCCCCGATACGCTTCCGTACAAAACACACAACTCTTTAGATGAAAAGCATATAAAGAGATTCTGTTCTATTTGAATTTTTAATAACATTTCAAACAAACCGCTGCAGATAACAATCATCTATATTCTATTATCCTTTCAGGTGTTGTTGGTAACTGGAAATCAAGTTTTACTGAAGCAGACAACGAGATTTCAAACAAAGAATACGATTTGCCTTGATCGGAAACAATTATTCCATAAAAATAAATGAAAGATCATATCAAGACTTAATCAGTTTAAGTTAAAGATATATTCTCTTTGTTTTTAAACAAGACATCAACAACTATTCCTCGTTCGAGAAAATTCAATCTAACGAGCATTCGCAACTTTGTGTATGTCAACAAACTTGATTATTCAAGTCTTCCGATTAATATTTCTATTTAATTAAGTGATTAAGCTTTAAGAAAAATTATTTAGAGATAAAAAATTATTTCAAGGTTTATTTCAGTGAAACTGTACATTAAAACAGTTAGATTTATCTCCGAAATGACGTACTTAATTGTATTGCGCAAGGTTACAATAACTGCTTCACACACCCACCCCTGCGAATGTTATTGTCATTTAGATTTAGACCACCGCGGCTATGTTAAGGCTGCCCGAATTGATGTGTAGAAAGTCACTTGTCTGAACTTCATACGATATGACGTCATAATTAACTTTGACGTCACGATCTGCATTCCTTTCGATAGTTCTCAGGGAATGTATCATAACGAAATAAGTGAATTTTACTGAATATTATAAAACCGCGTGATTCCTTTACATAGAAGCTGTTTTAAATACTAGTAATACTAAATTTAATTTTATCATTACTTAGTATAAAAAAAATCGGCAGTTTTAAAGCCTCGTATTAGGTAAATGACTATTTATAAACTAATGGTTTGGAGACTCGCCCTGCTAAGTGTAAACTAATGAATGGAGATATTTTTAGGCATGTAAAAAACAGCCTGGCACAAGTGAAAGATCAATACAATCTTTGTATTTTTTGCGTGAAACTGGTAGAGAAAATAAGTACCAATGTGAATCATGCTGGGGGAAACCTATTAATTTACCCAATGTTGTGTATTTCGAGCTTAAAAAGTAAAAATGTGCCTAATTTCGATGATGGGGCGAAATGTTTTGACATTATTTCAAATAAACGAAATATTTATATGAACCCCCAGCAAGAACTGCAAAATACATTACTTATCGAAGGATTTTTAATAAAAATATATTTGATTTAATGTCATTTATCACTTGTGCCAATGCGATTTATATAGATCATACGTTGTGTTAGGATACACACGTCACGTGCTTAAGAACAACATATGACGTCACAAAAATGCATCAAATATATTGTTGGATATCGCTGTTTATTAATGTAACAAAGATTTAAAGAAAATCGCCCGGTTAAAGTGTTTATTTGATAAATAAAACAGTATCGTTTTCCGATATAAATTTAGCTTCGGACAGCCTTAACATAGCTGCGACGTGATTTTATTTGACCCTTTCAGTTTCGCAGTAAAAATCGTGCCTCGTGTTTATAGTCTATTTCCTAGAATCTAGGTACTTGTAATCAAAAATAAAATCTAGACATTTATAGATTTTAAACTTTATCTTCATTAATCGGTGGATAAAATGAGTTCTAGAAATAAATGTCACAATAGAAAATCCAGATTTTTTTCTGCTGTTGCAACAATTAACATGCTTAGTAACGTTCCCCCATAGGATTAATTTTAGATCCGCGCATGACCTAGTAATAGCATCAGAAGTGAAACAGACTATACTATTTTATGCAGAATATTTCTTGAAAATGGCTCAATATACTAAGTTTTTATATAAAACAGACACCCATTTTTTAAAAAAAAACATGGCGTTGAACACCAAAAGCATAAAACATGGCTATGATTTTATCAAGCAATCCAATGTTTACATTTTCAACCACGTGTAGAGTGGTTGAACACGAACGATAACTTTTTTCAGAATATCATCGTTTAGTTTAAATAACCGCTAGATGATGAAATAAGACATATCTCTTAATAGATTTTCATGTTTTAACATAAATCAAAGAAGGATATGATATGAAAAACGACCAGTACTTGCGTATTTTAAGAATATTATCCGAACACTTATACTTCCGCTCAAAATTTCACAGGAACTTAACAAATCTCGGAGAAGTCTCGTGAACTTTTATTCGAACACCTCTGGATTTATTACATACTTAGCAACGATAAAGAAAACATTCCGAACACATTAATTCGCAGGGGTGACACCGTTGCATCATCGTTAAATTTTTGAAAAACAAAAATTCGGGTCATATATACGGAATCGTATCGGGGCCTACACTATTTGTGTTATAACTTATACATTATCATTCTTTTTATCGTCTTATCAACATATAAAATATGATGTCGTTTTATTTATGCAACCATTTTGCATTATATTGAAGTGAGTTAACATAATTCAAATCACATTAAAGTAATTGATCAGTTTTCTTGCTATATGCTATATCGACTTAACAAAATACGGAGTTAAAAATAATAATGAAAAAATGGATTTAGTCATATCGAGAAAGAAATGTTGACATATAACAATGAAAATGTATATATTATAGGTATATTGACAAAAATATGTTTACATTTCTTGGGAACATATTGCGAAAATATTGTTATCGAATGAATTTCGCGGGGGCGGGAGTTCTGATGATGAGTAACCTCACTCTGAATCTAGCTGTAGGATATACATGTAGTATGACATTTGTGGAATCATTGGAATTCGTGTGTGCTTCATTTTCATGGATTTGGTTAATGGTAATTTTCGTCATCCATGAATTTAAATCCACAACGAATTATGAATAATAGTATAAATATATTTATTATTTATAATACAAGAATTTCACGAAATGTGACCATTAACCTATTTTTAAAAAATACCAATCTACGAATATTGGCTCCATGAAATTCAATCCACAATAAAGAAATTTAAACTCTAAAATTCAGATATTTCTTTAAATGTCAAACATTCAAATATCTGCATATTTAATCGTAGTTAGGGGTGGTAGACATGAGCAGTCCTACCCACAAATTATGATTATGATTCAATAATCACGTTGTTACAACGGGCTCCCATCGATGAGGCTAAAAATGTTTCACCCATCTGTCTTTGTCTTCAAATTGATATTACACGATCTCAAAGCAATTTTATTAAATGAATCACCCACCCTCTCAACTACAATGTAATCTAGATGTTACGACGATGACAAATACTATCATGCATGACCTAACTGCATGAGCGTTACATTTTCTCATTACCATGGTTTGATGTGAGTGTTGTCTTTATTCGCGTGGTAAAAAGACTCGCATCATATCATGATGAGAAAACGCAACGCTCATTCTATTAGTTCATGCATAATATTATTAAAAAGCAAATACAATTATTGTATATTTTTTTTCTATGCTTTCGTAAATAAAACATTTGTTTTTGGTGGTGGTAGTGGTGGCGGGGTAATATAATAAGTGTGAGTAAAGGGGTTCATGTAGTTTAAATGTTCAGTTACATGTATCTGTCTCAAAACTCATATCACATGTTTATTAGAAAGTAACCCAACATAGAATATCATAACAAACTGCTATAATATAGATCATACAGCAGTTCTCTAACTATGATAACAAATACTTATACTGATTGCAATTATTATAAAGTATTTACTGTTCTTTGTTTTTGATTTATATCAAAATGTCAATGTCAGTCTACATGTGTCGTCAACAGCTATATTCAGAATTCAGTGACGTCACCTTCAGAACTCCCGCGCCCACGAAGTTCATTCGATTATTTTATTTTCGCAATATCTTCCCTAAAAATGAAAGCATATTGATATCAACATTGCTATAAAGCATTTCTTTTACTGTTCTTTGCCTAATTTTCTATCTCAATATAATTAGTTCACATTAATAAATCAACAATTCAAACTTCATATTTTTAAAGTCGATAACGTAGATAGCAATAAAACTGGTACAATTCAATAAGGTGATTTAAAGTAAATAGAAATCATAAGATACAATTCAATTTATTTGCATGAATAAGGGATCATAATACTTTATATGCTGACAATTCAATAAAAAGAAGGACAATTTATTAGTTGAAACACAACAAGTGTAGGCCCCAATACGCTTCCGTACATATAAGGGGCTGTCTCAAAAGCTTCATAATATAAATTAAATTGTATGAGATAAATTAAACATCTATAATTGTGTGATTTTATAGTTGCTTTATCCGACGAGTTGCAATGGTGTATACATTCGCGAGGCTCGCTTGTTATTGCTGTTACAATTTTTAAAAAATCCATTGATGGGCCGATCAGGCGAAAGCGCTTTGGATTAAGTTCGAGAGTAATGTAGTATAATGCTATCGTCTGCTAATATATATATATATATATATATATATATATATATATATATATATATATATATATATATATATATATAAAAGCACAAACATTGCAATAACTCTCAAATTGACATATACCTGCCCATAGTGAATGATATAGATATATATAAAGCACAGGGAAATTCACTTTTTATTGGAGCTCCACCTCCGCCCTGACCGAGGCTTGAACTCACGACATCAGGAACCCATTCTCCTAGCAGTGAGCAGCCACCGCGCTAACCACTCGGCCATTTTGGCAAGACAGAAATCTTGCTTTCGATGACGAACGGAACGTAGCGCACTCAAACTCAAATTCAAACGACTGTCTAGTGCGCGGCCAGCGCGATAGGTTCTGTTCGTCATCGAAAGCAAGATTTTTGTCTTGTCTAGATGGCCGAGTGGATAGCGCAGTGGCCGCTCACTGCTAGGAAAATGGGTTGTGAGTTCAAGCCTCGGTCGGGACGGAGGTGGAGCTCCAATAAAAAGTGAATTTCCCTGTGCTATAAATATATCTATATCATTCAATATGGGCAGGTATATGTCAATTTGAGAGTTATTGCAATGTTTGTGCTTTATATATATATGTATATATCTATGCGATGTGTATCGTTCCGATCATCTCAAATTGTCGTTTAACTGTATTCCACCTGTATCTCAAACGACTGCGGCCAGCGCACTAGGTTCCGTTCGTCATCGAAAGCAAGATTTTTGTCTTGCCTAGATAGACGAGTGGTTAGCGCGGTGGCCGCTCACTGCTAGGAAAATGGGTTCAAGAGGTCGTGAGTTCAAGCCTCGGTCGTGGCGGAGGTGGAGGAGCTCCAATAAAAAGTGAATTTCCCTGTGCTTTATATATATATATATATATATATATATATATATATATATATATATATATATATATATATATGATTTTAACAAGTTCAATTTTTTGGCTCATACTTGTATCAAGTCCTTTTCTGAAATATGCCTTATGTTGGTTTTGTTTTTGTTGTTTTCTTTTTAGCTCACCTGAACCGAAGTTCAAGTGAACTTTTCTGATCACCCGTTGTCCGTCCGTCCGTCTGTCTGTCTGTAAACCTTTCACATTTTGTAATTCTTCTCTAAAACCACTAGACCAAATTTGGTACTAAACGTTCTTATGGAAATGGGGTTTTTAATTGCTGAAATAAATGGCACAAACCTTTTTAAAGGGGAGATAATTGCGAAACAGTGAAGATTGTGAGATAACTATGCAAGCATTCCCAAATAATGTATATTCTAAGTTGTTAAAAATCGTGACCTCTGCACTTACACTGGGGCCCCCAAAAGATTTAAAATTTAACATACTAGGAAAAATATATGGATACTGTTTAAAAACCTTCTTCTCAAAAACTACAACGCATCCTCAAATAATGTAGATTCTAAATTGTTGAAATTGTAAACCTCGGACTAATACTTGGGGCCCCAATAGTGGTTCAAAGTTTTATAAAGAAATATATAGCGAAAATGATTAAAAATCTTTTTCTTAATATAATTACAATGCTACAATTGGTATGCAAGCATTCTTTGAAAGGGTAGATTCTAAATTATTTTAATTGTGATCCCAGACTAATACAGGGTGTCCCATAATATCTGATACCATAAAAAATGCGTATAAATCAAATAATATTTGACCAATTTTTTTTAAATTGTGGCTCAAATGAATGTACTTGGGCCCCAAGAGGGTTCAATGTTTAACTTAAAAAACCACATAGGGAAAATGTTTAAAAACTAAAATAAAATGATACAATGAACTGTTGTTCAGCTGAGCGATGTGGCCCATGGGCTTCTTTTATTCATTTCTTTTGGATATACCAAATATCAAACAGAGTTCTTGTTTTGTTTAGAGTACGTTTTATAAAGAAAGATTTCACAATGCTTGTTGTTATCTTATAACATGACGATCTAATGAGCGGCAGACTCGCCCCACCCCAATACGGAAGCGTATCGGGGCCTACACTTGTTGTGTTTCAACTTATAAATTGTCCATATTTATACCCGCACTTTCTAAAAAAAGTTCGGGTATATTGTTGTTATCCTGTTCCGTCTGTCCGTCCGTTTGTTTTCACAAAAAACCTTCTTCCTCGAACTCCTCCTACATTTTCAACAATAGACAAATCATCTTTTGGAATATGTTTTGGGGTATACTATGGTTGCGCAATAAGGTTTCGGAAATTTCAATTTCGGGGTCATCTTGTGGTGAAAAATGACGTTTTCTTTACAAAAAATCTGGTTTCAAAAACGTCAACATTTTTTGCAGTAGCCAAATGATCTTCTAGAATATGATTAGGGGTGTCATTTTAAAGTGTGATCGGGTTTCAGAATTTTTTGTTAACATAGGGATCGGTGGGCAACAAACATTGACGGTTTTTTTGCAAAAAAAGTATGGTTCCCAGAACTCCTCTTACAGCCTTTGGAGTACTATGTCATCTCTTGGGATATGATTGGGGCTGTCCTATAGATGTGCAATAAGGTTTTAAACATTTAAATTTCATCCAGAGAGTCATTAGTAGCAGAAAAATGATGTTTATCACTCCTAAACAAAACCTAGATCCCACAACTCTTCTTATGATTTAATGATTTTTTGGGGATATTATATGGTCTGTCCTATAGATGTGCAGTAAGGTTTTAAAAATTTTAATTTTATCCAGAGAGTCAATTAGTAGCAGAAAATTGACGTTTATCACTCCTAAACAAAAGCTAGATCCCAGAACTCCTCTTATGATTTAATGAATAGACACATCATATCTTGTGATATGATTGGAGCTGTCCTATAAATGTGCAGTAAGGTTTTGAAAATTTAAATTTTATCCAGAGAGTCAATTAGTAGCAGAAAATTGACGTTTATCACTCCTAAACAAAAGCTAGATCCCAGAACTCCTCTTATGATTTAATGAATAGACACATCATATCTTGGGATATGATAGAGACTGTCCTATTGATATGCAATAAGGTTTTAAAAAATTAAATTTAATCCTGGTAGTCAAATAGTTGCAGAAAATTAATGTTTATAACTCCTAAAAAAACCTAGATCCCAGAACTCCTCTTATGATTTTATCAATAGACACATCATATCTTGGGATGAATATGCAATAAGATTCTGAAAAATTTAATTTAATCTTGTAAGACAAATAGTAGCATGAAATTAACATTTAACCCATGCACGCATTTAGAGGGGCGTCAGGGGTCCAGATCCCCCCTTCAAAATTCAAATTTCTTTAAATTACATTTAATTTATCAAATTGCCAAAAAAAATCCTTCGCACACACCCCCACCTCGCCAAACTCAAATAACTGTTGCCCCCCCCTTCCCCTGGAAAAATTTTCTGGATCCACACATGTACTTATCCCTTCTTAGCCTTTAAATAAAATGACGGTTTTTTTTCTCTTAAATTAAAAAACCTTGCATTTATTTTTGCTTAAAATAAAAAAAAAAACCTTACATTTACACTTTTCTTAATTGTCGAATGATCTATTAAAATTAAAATATAATTTGGGGTTTAAAAGTTTTATAAATTGGTAAATTTTTTAAATCGCATTACACCTTGCATAATTGACAAATGATCTATTGAGATATGATCAGAAGTCTTATTTTCTGCCTTATATTCAAGTTAAAATTAATAACAATATATGATTAAAATTAAATGTTTATCCTCCACATCCCCTTTCAGATTCAGTCTTTTTTAATACATTCTAACATGTGTACAATAGCAAATTTTAAATCATTTCTTGATTGGTATTTTTCTCTAGATGCACATTAAGATTTAGGAAATTGGTTTTTAATTTTTATCGAGAAGATAAACAAAATGTTATATGTATTCGGGGCAATTGTAATCCTAAACAAAGCAGGGTCATCATTATGCTAGGAATTACCCACATGGATCAAACACTATACATATGAATAAGATAAAATACTTTATTATATCCAGTTCTGGAAAGTTAGGGTGTCTTCAAGGGGGCATAACCTATATACAATTTGATGCGCACAAAGAGCAAGAATAAATATGGTTCAGGGATGGGGGATCTCAAAAGTTAAAAATTTTCAAAGTATATCATCATTTCCTATTTTAGAGGGGGTGGGGGTGCTTTAAAGACAACTATTGGGGGTCATGTAATTACACCATTTAATGCATCATAATGGTATTAGATACAAGAATATAGTTGGTTTAGTGGTGGGGATCTCAACAGTTTTCAAGATATTTGGTATTTTCCGGTTTCATTGGGTCAGAACAATCCGATAGGGTCATAGCCTACATTTTATTTGATGCATCATAATACATTAAGAAATAAAGACCCCTTCCTCCCTATTACAACTTATATAGACATGATAAGTCTCTACACTTATTCAAATGTAATACATAAATTTAATACAAATTGTCACAGGGTCAATATGGGATCAACTTAATATTTTAAGTCTGACAAATGAATTAATAACTTTTGCAATAAAAATGACAGAAACAGTACAAATGCTATAGGATAGGTAACAATGATGAGCTTATTTAGATATTTTCAAAAGGTTGATGATACAGTATGCTGGCAAACGGAGATCACTTATTTAGAAAGTGAAAGTAACACTTATGTATACCAGTGTCTCATAATATTGTGCGAGTACTACATGTATTATGCTTACCTATATTGGTCAACATCAAAATGATAATCCAATTAGAGCACAATATGAATCCATTAATTAGCTGATCATCACAAAAGAAACGTTTATGCATGTTAATTAATCCTATTCTGCACATGGAAAACACATACCGTTATGTACACCACTTGAAACCCATCTAACCGAAGAGCTGGGTAAATCTAGTACCCGGTAATGCGACCTGTAGACCTGTGTTGTGTACGTAACTTCGGACAAAGATCATTTTCTTGTAACATGCATGTATTTTCATGACTTTATTCTTTAAAACCCCTTGTACTGTTTTATTAGGTAAACAAATATGTAAAGCACACATTTCAGCTTTAAGGTGGTACAGGACACCTGTATATTGTAATGAACTCCCTATTGCAGAAATAAACAATAAAGTATAAATATAATATTTCCCCCCAAAATAATGTTACCTAACAGTGAAGTGCAATGGGTGAGAGCGTTAACTACGTGTCTGTAGAGAGTTCAAATGCTGCTGGGGCTTTTCTATTTTTTACTTCAGATTCCAATATTTTATAAACTTGTCTTTTTTTGCTAAATACATGTATTGTAAAAATTTTAAATTACCGGTATAAAACGTCACTGTAAAAGAATTTTGATTATAATGCACTTTACTATATATACAGGCTTTCGTTGTTATAAAAAAAATAATCTGATGTTTATTTATCCATTAGGAGTGTGTGGGGGGGGGGGGGCAATACATGTAACTGTGTTTGCAGGGGGTGGGGGGATTGGGGTCCGAGGTGTATTTTTTGGTAATTTTACTACATGTATTAATATAAATGATTTTTTCAAGGGTGGGAGGGTCTGGACCCCCCCCCCCACTCCAATCCCTTCTCTAAATCTGTGCACACGATGATGTTGGCACCTGTAGACGCAAATCTAAATTAAGCCGGCAACCGCCGAGGGAAGGGGGCATAATTTAATTTTGTTTGTAATTATTATATAGACCATACTTTCTATGAAATGAAAAGATTATTGATAACTGAAAATTCACATGCAAACAGTTCAACCACAAATTGTACATAAAGGGCCGCTCATGTGTATTATCATCGTCGGAACCCACGAGTTTTCTATCCGTTACACAGCAGTGTAACGGATAGAAAACCTGTTGGTTCTGACAATGGTGTATTATGTGAACGTGGCCTTTGTTTGTACTAAAACTGGTACAAAACAGTGTTATTTCGGGACAAACACTTGGTGCGGGTATTACTGTCTAATGACAGCATCTAGTTTTATTGTATTGTCAATATATAAAGTATTGTGACCTCTTATTTATGTAGATGAATTGAATGGTATCTTGTGATTTCTATATAATTTAAACCACCCCATTGAATTTCACCAGTTTAATTGCTATTTGCGTAATCGACTTTAAAAAATATGAAGTTTGAAATATTGATATATGAATGTGAACTAATTAGACAAAAAACTATAAAATAAATGCTGTATAAATATGCTTTCATTTTTAGGGAACATACTGCGAAAATATTATCGAATGAACTTCGCGGGCGCAGGAGTTCTGAAGGTGACGTCACTGAATTCTGAATATAGCTGTAGACGGCACATGTAGACTGACATTTACAGTTTGCTATAAGTTAGAAACAAAGAACAGTAATTACTTTACAATAATTGCAATTAGTATAAGTAATTGATATTGTAGCGAGAGGGCTTCTGTGTTGTCTATATTTAAAGCAATATGAGCTGCAATTTTCATGTTTCATTTTTTTTCGAAAATATGCTCTTTTCTTCTAAAATGACGAAAAATATCATGGTTTTTAAATTTCTGTTAACCATAATTTGTGGAAAAGGTCGCTAAGAAGCCTTAATCGGAGCAAAATTGAATTATTGTCGTCCTGTACAAAAATTGATCTGCTATATATATTCCTTAGAAGAGAAATCTTTCCTCTGACTAAAATTAATGATTTTTTAAAATCTTACTTGTCATAAACTTTTAAGTTACATGCAGACTTATAATACTAGCAGGTTTTTGCAGCAAAATAAAATTCTAACAAATACAGCTCATATTGCTTTAAGCAGTTCTTTATTATCTTCTATGTTTGGGTTATTCTCCAATAAACACGTGATATGAGTTTTGAGACAGATACATGTAATTGAACATTAAAACTACACGAACCCCTTTACTTACACGTATTATATTACCCCACCCACCACCACCACGACCACCACAAAACAATTTTTATTTACCAAAGCGTCGAAACAAAAAATACAATAATTGTATTATCTTTTTAAATAATATTATGCATGAACTGATATCATAAGCATTGCGTTTTCTTATCATCCTGATTTGATTCGAGTCTTTTTACCAAGCGAATAAAGAAAACACTCAAATCAAATCATGGTAATGAGAAAATGCAACGCTCATGCAATTAGTTCATGCATGATAGTATTTGGTATCGTGGTTACATTTATATTAACTTATATTAAATTGTAGTTGAGAGGGTGGGTGATAATCCAGTAAAATTGCTTCTAGATCATGTAATATCAATTTGAAGACGAAGACAGATGGGTAAAACATTTTAGACTCATCGATGGGAAACCGTTGTAACAACGTGATTATTGAATCATAATCATAATTTGGGGGTAGGACTGCTCATGTCTACCACCCCTAACTACGATTACAAATGCACATATTTGGATGTTTAATATAAAAAAAATATCTGAATTTTAGAGTTTAAATTCCTTTATTGTGGATTGAATTTCATGAAACCAATATTCGTAGATTGCTATTTTTTAAAATATAAAATAAGTTAATGGTAACATTTCGTGGAATTACTTGTATTATATAAATAATAGATATATTATTACCATTATTCATTATTCGTTGTGGATTTAAATTCATGGATGACGAAAATTAGCATTAACGAAATGCATGAAAATTGAGCATACACGAATTCCAATGATTCCACAAATGTCAGTCTACATGTGTATCTTACAGCTAAATTCAGAGTGAGGTGACGCACCATCAGAACTCCCGCCCCCGCGAAATTCATTCGATAACAATATTTTTGCCATATGTTTCCAAGAAATGAAAACATATTTATGTCGATATACCTATAATGTATACATTTACATTGTTCTATGTCAACATTTCTTTCTGGATATGACTAAAACTCGCTCTTAAATTATTATTTTTAACTTCGTATTTTGTTATATTGATATAGCAGATTGCAAGAAAACAAATCAATTACAATAAGTTGATTTAAATTATGTTAACTCACCTCAGTACAATGCAAAATATTTGCATAATTAAAACGACATAATAGTTTATATGTTGAAAAGACGATAAAATGTATGACAATGTATAAGTTATAACACAACAAGTGTAGGCCCCAATACTCTTCCGTACCCCAACAATAGACATGCAAGTAATCTATTTTTTTACACCCGCAAAAATAAAATCTGCAAACACAAAAACATTTATTGTGGAATATATGTGGAAAGTTTTACAGAATTCTGTAGCTATATCAAAAAGTTATAAGCGATTATTAAAACCATGGTGCTCGCGGTGGCCTCTGATTTATGAAAATATGTTAAAAGTTATACTGTATGTAATTTCACGGCGTGTTAATTTTGAATATTTTTTTTGGTTTTAATTTTTGCAAATATGCATGTCTATTCACAATACAATGCAATCTTGTTAATATCATGACGACCCGAGAATATATACATGTACAAGTTTAGGGAACCCTGCCTTTTTGGGGAGGGGTTGAAAAACTGCCGTTATATCATTGAATTTTTAAAAATTGGCGTGCATTTTCATCTAAATTAGCTTTGTCTGGTTCTAATAAAACTAATGCAGGTGCTGCATCATAGCTTAATTCATAATTCACTTTAATATTGCCGTTTTAGCGGCATAATTTTATAATTTCTCTATACCATACAAGCGTCTAAATAACTCATTTTACACAAAATTCGTATTACATAGAAGGTTTTTTGGTTTACGACGATAAAGCCAACTTTCTAGATAAGCCGCTGTATTTTTACGGGGCAGTTTGGACGGTCCGATACACTATAATCGGGTCGCTGTTTGATGTTCTTCGAAATTTAAGAGGAAATCTTGGCTAATTTTGTATGCGTCATTGACAACAAAATAAGAGAGGTGCCGGCCTCAAAGGCCCATTGTTGGTAATTTCTAATCTACACACATCGAGAGAACGCCAAAACACCCCACTTTATGACTTAAAACACATCATAGCAATTTTCCTTCAGGTTGCACACCACTATTAATTTTTAGGCGGAAGCGTCTATTGCAATTGCTTTCATGACCTTCTACGTCAAACGTCAAATTCCTGCCCTTTTTCATGGTAAATCTATCGGATGTTATTTAAACTAAGGGCATACAACTCTCTACCCCCCCCCCCTCACCGTTCGACCCCGTTTTAAACATCGTTTTTGAGAATAGAACTCTTCTGGAATGTGTCTAAATTTTTACTTTATCGTTTTTAATTATCCATTGAAAATGCCTAATAGCAAAGATAGCAAGTGGTAGATCTATGAGTTTACGTTGATAATACAGGAACGAACGATAACTCTTGCGATGGTATGCGACATAAACAAAGGATCAGCACGGAGTCAGATGCCTGTAGATGAAATTGCGAGGGAAAAAATATACTAGTGGAAAAAAGAAACTGTGCATTATTTAATATATGAAAAAACATTTAAAAATTACAATGAACAAATTTTATTTGTTGTAAAACTGTTAACACATGTATTCGTAACATCTCATAGCACATTAATGTCAACGTCGAATAACGTCAATTTCAGTCACTGTTATTTGAAATTGAATTAACAAAATTAATAACGAGTGTGACCACCATTTGTGTTCACTCATGCTTGACAGCGACGCCTCATTGATGCCACTAAAGTGTTTAGAAATGCTTGAGGGATGCTGTTGCAGATGTTGGTTAAAGCATGGCCTAAATCAGCCAATGTCACTGACTGATTTGGTTCACGGCGTAAACGTCTTTCCATTTCATCCCAGACGTGCTCGATCGGCGACAAATCGGGGGAAACTGCTGGCCAAGGCAAGACATCGACATTCTGTTGAACAAACAAGTCCCTGACTACACGTGCAACGTGTGGCCTTGCGTTGTCTTGCTGCAGAGTGATGTGATTTTGATGTCTCTGTATGAAGGGTATCACATGACGCTGAATAATTTCATCTCGATAGCATTTCCATTGACAATTTGTAGAGGGGTCCTTCCACGTGCTGATATTCCACCCCACACCATAACGCTACCTCCACCAAATTGTCGACGTTGCACAACACAAGCGTCCTGGTAACGCTCCCCAACGCGACGATACACCCCACAACGGCCGTCACTGCTATCCAGAGGAAATCTGGATTCATCAGTGAACAGAATATTGGCCCAGTCCTGTATTCTGAATCGCAGATGTCGTGTGCACCACGCTAGTCTGGCGATACGATGACGTTGAAACAGTACTGGGCGCACCGCTGGACTGATGTTTTGCTCGCGCAGACGATTACACACAGTTCTTGGCCTTTTAATCGAAGCTCTGGAATGCTACGGGCAGTCAAACTTGCTGTCTGGAAACGATTTCTCAGATGCATAAGTCTAATGTGGTTGTCCTGTTGACGTGTCGTCACACGAGGTCGCCTAGAGCGCGGTCGATCCTGGGTGTTGCCATATTGTTGAAAACGTCTCCATAATGACTGGATGGTGTTCCGATGAACTCCAAAGTGACTTGCTACAGTATTTTGTGCCATTCCAGCTGGCAGCATCCCAACAGCACGATTACGTTGGTTTTCATTGAGTCGTGGCATGACATAGGGGTTAATTTTGTTGAAACTAAAGTGATTTCCTTAACAAAAAAAGTTTAAACAAATCCTTTACAGTTCTTATTCCAAACAGTATTGGCCCGTAAAACCCGTGCGTACAAATTCTTCAATATACAACAGGTGCTCACTAACCATGAAAAAGTCCGTGCACCCGGACAGTTACCATCCGATATTGTCAAAAACAATAACATTATCGATTGTTTAAATTTTATAAATGCAAACAATAGATATAGAAAAATTATACTAAATTTTATAATGCACAGTTTCTTTTTTCCGCTAGTATAGTTCAATTTGAAATTGCGTGTTTATGAGTACAGAAGGAAAATTTAATAGGGAAACGGGTAATGAAGTTTTTTTCAGAACAACAGTGTGTATAATTCTATTAAAAAGGATTATTAGAAATGATACCATGCCTATAGATTATTTGTAAACATAGCGTAGTAATCTCAGACAATACTGCATATGCAGTGTAAAATTTTTGTCAACAAACCCACGTTGAGAACAACTGGTGACTGTCCATCTTCGACATACGTAAGGTAAGTTAGCTGGGTAACTTATGTGTTATTTCTCATTGTATAAACTTTTGCCTCATCATTTTAGATTTTCATGTTCAAATAATGGTGATAACGGGTTTTTTTTTATCGAGGAGCTGATACATTCTTAATCCGAAATTCCTCTGACTCTAATCTCCGCTTGTATATTGTGACGTGCGGGGGAGACATGTCACAATATAAAAGCGGGGGTTTGAATAAGAGAAATCTCGGATAAGTACATGAATTTTATGAAAGAATTTATATTGTTTGTGTTAGGCATTCATCGATAATTCTGATATAATGTTGGTATATAGTTATGAATACTGAACAAGGCGAGGCGTATAGGATTTCTTTAAAGATTAAAATTTAGCACAATGGAATCGCATATAACGGAAGATAACGTTATACTTTTTTAAACCTTTAATATTTTGTGACATCTTTGCAGATCTATGTTCATATGGTGTTTTCATAATACGTTACGTACTGCACTGTATGATATAGCTAGGGTTCATTCATTTTGCTTACAGAAATTTACAATATTCAGCTTGGTTTTAAAATGGCTCATGAATAATGCAAATGGATTTTCTATATAAATATATCAAAATATAGCTTTTATGTTTCATACTAGATCCAATTGATTTGTTGATATAATAAATATTCCAGATATGCTATTATAAAGATATTTAATAGAACATTAAAAAAAAAAATCACATGATTTACCCTTTTACCTACTGTGTTTACTTGTATCTCAGAATTACATTATCATTACTTTATAATGAAAGTGACTAAATTTTCCTATGGAAATTTCTTTACATCATGATAATGCATATGATGATTTTGATGAGTGTATGGATTTAAATTAAAAAAAAAAATTAATTCATGAGAACTTGGACTATATTCCGGTATGTTTTTGATCTACCATGTTCATGATTAATTGCAATTCCAAAAAGACTCAATTGTATACCTGACACTGATTATAGATAATGACCTAACATATATCTATATGTTGTATGTGTATGTTCTTTCAGATGAATGTCTAGAAACTGAATAACATTAACTGACAAGAGGAGACAATGAGAGCCCAACATCATTCTTCATCTCTGGTGAAGGGAAGAGTTGCTAATTTGGGCGCACAGCAAAATTCAAGCAAAGCAAAGAAAAAGACGGATGCTATAAATGCGGTTGTGGCTTGCACTTTTAAAGAGGGACAAACATTGCACGTATGCAAATTCTAAATGGAAGCAGGGCATCTAAAATATGCTGGACTCCTCATCTTAATGGCTTTAACACCATTTTCAAGGTTAGTAAATACAACTAAATTTAATTATGATATTCCCCGTGGTTTCTTGCTTAAGTATGAACAAATTATACCCATGCTCGGAAGGAGAGGGGGTGTACTGTTTTACCCTTGTGTGTCTGTTTTTCTATAACACAAATTTTTTCAAAGATATCTCAGCAACAATCGCAGATACTTGAAATTTTAACTCACTCTTTGTTAAGGCATGCCATTCGGTAGGATTCATTTTTCAAAATATTTGATGTCAACTCCCCGTTATATGAAATGTTAACTATGCTTTTTTGTACATGTATATACATCAGAACAGGGGTATCACTAGTGAGCATTGACTCACATATATATCGTTGTCATATCTTTAATAATATAGTAAATATTCTTGTTCTAAATGCAGTTATTAACTGAAGAATTTTGGAAAAAAAATATTAAACTTTCATTTACAGTTCGGTCACTTCATTTTCCATTTATTGTATGTAATATACCAAAATAACCTTACAAATATTGATAATCCATATCGTGTGATCTTCTTATATATTTCATCCTTTATTTGCAAAATACATGTATACTTTGAAAAACAATTATTTGAGGAAAAACACACATAAATTCAAAATATTTTATGGATTAATTTTATTTTTAAATCCATGTTTTCTTTATTGGAGGTCAGGTATATTGTAATGAAATATTGCTTGATAACATATCCATTATTTATTTTTCATCAACACATTTTAGAATATCCTGCTGAAATGACAGTTGTCATTGGTATAATGGATGCAAGACAACACTAGTGAATTGAAATTGTTGTTACCACATTTGGCACACACCAGGATTACAAGCTTTTCAAAACACATTTACGGCATGCAGCTATAACAGGATTCTTTGGAAGTCTATGTTCTGTCATGGGGGAAGTTCTCATGAAGATTCCATTAGTATTAAAATAAAGACTTAAAAGTTCAAATGCCTTCAGTATTGGAGACCTGTGATTTGACAGTACAACATGGAACAATTGTAAAGGACACATAATTTGTACATTATTGAATATCAATCTATAGCTATTCATAAATTACTGGGATTTTACATTGTATTGTAATTCTCAACATTTGCAAACATGTTTGATCTTTGTAAAATATGTTAAGTGTACAGTACAGTAAGTAAATACATTCTTTCCAAGTTTAAAACATTTGTCAAAAAAATGTATGAACTGCAATCTGAGGATCATTTAGAGGTCTGCAATTCTCCATATATAAAATGACCTTTAAATCATCCTGTTACTGTTAAACTTGAGAATATATTAAGAAAACTCTCTTTATTTATTACCTTTTTTACTACACATTGTCCAGATATTTTGTGTATTATTCTATAAAGCTGAATTCTCAATGGCTATTGCTTCTCAGGCGAGCAAAGTGACACACAGACTACTTGATTGTGTAAAATACGGTAATCAAGTGATGTGCAAATGTAACTTCGATTCTTTATTTTGGTGAAACATTATTGTAAAGAATAAAATACTGCAGTTTCAGAAGTTCAGTTTACTAAATTCTAATGCTATAATATTCTTTCATCATTTTGATGTCAAAATGAACATTTTTAATAAGTCTGCATAATAAATGAAAATGTATACCTGTAATATCAGCTTGTATATCAGTATCAACTGGTTATACGAATGTACTTAACAAAATAAATATGTTGATGTTTAAATTGTTTTTCTCATTTAATCTTTATTTAAGGCATGATCCAGACTAATCTGGTGCAGTAACTGAGTATTTCCACATTAACTACACGTATATACCTTTATTGACATATTAGAATAGTGTTTTCTGTTATCAATCTAATTGTTAAGGAGAAAATATTTATAATAACATTATGACATTGACAACTTGCAATCATGCTTCCGCCTATCAGTACTTTGATTACAATATATTCTTACCAAAATTACGCAACTTTAGACACGGGTAGCGAGTTTAAAACAAACTCCTGGGAAAATCCCTCTTTACAACTTTTAAAACAATCGTTCCTAACCAATTTAGTAGCAAAAAACACACAGCCATCCACAAAGGCACGAGAGTTTGTTTACATCAAAGTTACACATGTGCTTGAAAATCATGTTCGAGCCTTTTCACACCCCTGCCGAAACAACTGGCATCAAAAAGTGACCTCGTAATTTTACAAAAGTGGGAAAATCAGGCATTTTACACGTTGTTTTTAATCTCATAAAAAACTACAGTCCCTGTCGCTGGCGGAAAACCCCTAAAAACGAAGGGGAATTCGGGAATTATTTTGCCTCAGCCATGTTTTGAAAAATAGTGTTGTGAGACCTATATTACACTTCATAAGCGTCGTACACACATTTTCTTCCTATGGCGACTTTAAGGGTAGACGGTTTGCTTCTCCCAGCCTTTCCACCTTTACTGAAAGATGCCAGCAAACGCATCAAAGACATCAAAGATTTCCCGACAAGAAAGGAGGATATTTTGCTATTTAATTATCCGAAATCAGGTAAGTTTTTTTTTGTCTGGAACTTATGCGGAAATACGGAAAGGTATCGGGGCCTACACGCGTTGTGTTATTAACATATACATTGTCATACTTTTTATCGTCTTACCAACATATAAACTATTATGTCGTTTTATTTATGCAAGTATTTTGCATTGTATTGAGGCGAATTTACATAACTTAAATTTAAGAGCGAGTTTTAGTCATATCCAGAAATAAATGTTGACATAGAACAATGAATATGTATACATTTTAGATATATCGACATAAATATGTTTTCATTTCTTTGGAACATATTGCGGAAATATTGTTATTGAATAAATTTCGCGGGGGTGGGAGTTCTAATGGTACGTCACCTCACTCTGAATCTAGCTCTAAGAATCACATGTAGACTGAAATTAGTGGAATCATTGGACTTCTTGGAGGCTCAATTTTCATGGATGTCGTTGATCCTATCATACATGAAGTTAACTCCACGACGAATTATGAGTAATAGTATTAATAAATTAATCATACAAGTATTTCCACGAAATGTTGTACCCATTAACCTATGAAAACATATTAGCCTTACGCAATTTAATCCACACTAAAGGAATTTAAACACTAAAAATGCAATGCAATCAGTTTATGCATTATATTATTTAAAAGCAAATACAATTGTTTTATAATTTTTTTTCGACGCTTTAGTAAATGTAAAAAATAATTTTTGGGGATATTATAATACGTGTAAGTTAAGGGGTTCACGTAGTTTAAATGTTCTACCATTGGTCTCAAAACGCGTATCGCATGTTTAATTGAGAATTACCCAAACATAGAAGAAGATAACGAACATCATACAGCAACCCTCTAGCTACGATATCAAATACTGATATTAAATATTTAATATTAATACTAATTATTAAAATATTTATTACTAATATTAGATATTAAATATTAAAGTCCTGATAAAACAGGACTATCATCAGTCTCGTATGAAGTCATCTTTTCGTAAGTTCTATGGTCGATATTACTTTTCAGCAAATACAGTCTTCCATTGGTTTGTATGCTGACTGACAATTTCCATACTAATTGTTAAACCATAATTAATTAATAATTAATCTATAAATAATGTACGGACTTTTCCGTTTTCCCGATTACGACAAAGAGCACACGGTGGGTGTGACCGGTCAGCAGAGGATGCTAACTCCTCCATGGCACCTGATCCTACCTCTATTTTTTAAGAGGTCCGTGTACGCTCTGTTCCTGTTTTGTAATTTTTCTTTTGATTTTTGAAGTTGAACACTGTTCGTTATCACCACATGAAAAATGACAATAACAAACTGTCAACCATCTCAAAAATCCATAAAACGAAATACAAATTTAAAGCAGAGCAATACGGACCTCTAAAAAGATGGAGGTAGCATCAGGTGCATAGGAGGAGTGAGCATCCTCTGCTGACCGTCGCACCCGCCGTGTGCTCTTTGTCGTAATCGGGAAAAAACACGGAAAAGTCCGTAGACAATTAGGTGATTAATTATGGTCTTACAATTAGTATGAAAAACGTCAGCATGCGACCCAGTGGAAGATTGTATTTGCTGACAAGGTCGTTGTATCGACCACAGAACTTACGCAAAGATTACTTCAAACAAGACTGTTGATAGTCCTATTTTATCAACTTGTTTGTCAGTAGCTTGCCTCGCCTTAGAAACTGTTCATACGAAGGGCATGCTCTTGCGTATCGAATTACCTGAGAGACAAAAACACCATATGCAGGTGATGAAGGTATATTGCTAAATAAGTAAGGAAAGTTGACTATAGAAAAATTGAAGTCAGCACGTTTATCATAAAGTTTTGTTGTTACCATCAATGTCCATTTCCTGTTGAATATCCTAATATGAAACAGATGAAGCAGACTCATAAATTGCAATTAATATAAAGTAATTACTGTTCTTTGTTTTTTATTTATATCAAACTGTCAATGTCAGTCTAGAGCTAGAATCAGAGTGAGGTGACTTTGGAACTCCCGCGAAGTTCATTCATTGATAATATTTTCGCAATACATTCCCCAAAAATGAAACATATTGATATCGACATGACTATAAAACATTAATTTTATTGTTCTTTATATAAATTTCTATCTCAACATATAGATATTATATATCTATATATACATATGGAATATTAAAAACACATTCTTAAATTAACATTTCACATACCATATTTTGTGAAGTCGACAACGTAGATAAAGCGCTATAGCAAAAGTATTTGCGATTTTTCAAAATGGCGTCACAAAACTTGTGAAATTGTTTGGCTGTTGAGTATTAGTGAATCTACCGTTCGATCTGTTTGAAATAAACTTGTATATTAAACGGGGAAGTGTTGAAAATTTACCTAGAGTTGGTAAACCTCGAAAGTTGTCACACAGAGATGAAAACTGTGTAATGCGTGCGGTCAAACGTAACAGGTACAAGACCCGAAATGAAATTACACTAGATTTTAACAAAGGAAAACGTCGTACAGAAACTGTACATAAATGTACAGTCCATAGATTTCTCAAAGAACAGGGATACAGACGAAAAGTTGTGCGAAAACGCATGGTTGTTCGTGAAGTGAACCGAAAAAAGCTATTACAGTGGGCCCTCAGATATCCGGACGCCAGATAACCGGACGCTTCAGTTTACGGACGATTTTATTGGGGAACAGATTTTTTATACGTTATTTCGTCTCATTTATCCGGAATTCTGAGTTCCGGATCCGGACGGTCTGTTTTTACCACAAAACACTGTTTTACTACTAATTTTGCTTCATTTAACCGGACGGTAAAATTTGATGATACCCTGTTGAATACAAAAGGTTACAACTGTCAATTGAGTTTGAGTGACTTTTTCCAGGTTTGTTATTCCACCTTAACTAAAGAATAGGAAATGCACACAAATAATGAAATCCTTTTCCTCTTTTTGAATTAAAAACAAGTTGCATTGTAGAATGATAGTTGAAGAACTTGTTGTATCTCGGTCCGTCGGGTTCAACTTAAATAGGTCTTCATTGTGTGTCAAATTAAAAGGGGGGTATTAACCCCCCCCCCCCCTTTCTCACACACCAACACATATAAAGGTTATGGAAAAGGGAAAAAGAATGAAAGACGTTAAGAGAAGAGGATTGATTTCGCATCGGTATTGCAGTATATACGAGGGTTGTCCAAAAAGTTCGTGGACACATGTACATGTAATTTTATTCAAAATAACGGCGCCACTATCAGGAAAGTATTATAATATTTAAATATAGAGTATAATAATGTATATGTATAAAAATCAGAGCAATGTACATTTTTGTACTGGAGTTATCATTATATATACATTGCCTATGCAGGCCGCACGGTCCAGTCTGACGTTGATTTATAACGACGTTTCTATAACGTCGTAGTCCTGGGTTTACCTGAGAGTAATATGCCGCATTCACCGTTTGGTCAGAGGGTACAATGACATACTCCATCAAAATATCGCTTGTGCCACTTGTGGATAATTAAACTCGAACTTTTTTATGTTTTTCTTGTTTCCTCCATCGTTGATTTTGTTTCTATCGGTGTTTCACCTCAGTCGACACAATTTTATGATAGCGCGCTGTTCCGTGCGGTCAGCTGACGTTGCTTTTTCAGGAGTTTTTTAAGACATGTTCTTGCCGCAATATCTTTTGAAAGTTCTTTGCTAGTTTGAAAATAGCTTCAAACGACGTATGAAAATGGCGTACACCATAGAGACTACATCATTATAGAAGATTATGAAGTTTTGAAATGTTTTATAAAAACTGTAAATATTCATATCTAATTAAAAACTCATTTACAAAGTTTGGACAATTTTTACGCTGGGCCGTGCGTACTTTCGGCGACCCTTTGGTAAATTAAAATTATATTTTATTTCTATAGAAAACATTCAAAACCACTTTAGTTTGACTTTAAATTATAGTACAAAAATAAAGATATACAACATGTATATATAAATCCATTTAAAATGACAAAAACGTGATTGTCCACGAACTTCTTGGACAACCCTCGTATGGTCATCTTAAGGTATCTTTTTGGCCATTGAACGTTGAACATAAAACTGTCTGAAAATTCTAATAACATGTATAAAGGCAACAAGGCCTTTGAGGGGTCATGCTGTTTATATTTACTTGATAATGCCAACTGGCGTCGCATGGGAGGAAAAAACGGCAACAGAATGTATAAATCTTTATCCACTAAGTAAAAATATCATTGACAGTGTTGGAAATTCTCGCACGTTATGAAAGCATTCTAAACGATCAGTTACATGATTGTATAAGATATCAGGTATTTTTTTACTAGAAACATGACATAAGAATATTTAAGATCCATTGTTAAAAAAAATATGCAAATGAATCAATTTCTATGGGACAATGAAAGAAGTCAAGCATTGATAAGGGTTATATAAAGATACTATATACAGTCAAACTTAGTTATCTCGAACAAGATGGAACTGTTAAAAGATTTCGAGATATCCGAGTTTCCGAGATATCGAGGGTAAAATACTTAAAAAAAATAAGTGGTTTGTACTTACAAATCACTTCGACATATCCACTGTATTCGAGATAACAGTGTTCGAGATATCAAAGTTTAACTGTAGGTACCAGGGTTGATTCAAAAGTAATGTCACAGATGCGATAAAATCGTGAAAAATCGGCGTAAAAGTGACAAACATTCGTGCTGTGAGATATCCACCTATTTCAATTCAGATCTGAAAATTTTAATGCATTATGATTAATATTTCTGAAGAAAATAAATTTTGTAGAGCGTAAGGTAAGAATAGTCGCCGCACGCTAGCGACGTCAGTTCTAGATCTTTGGCGTTCTGGTAGAATTTCGTAATTTAGAACTCTATCAAAATTGGCCACGATGCCCTATTTTAAATTTTATTTATCATTTTTTAAAATAAATTAACTAATTACTCTTTTTGTAATCGATTGAGTAGTATATTGGATTATTTAATGTGCGATCAGTTTGTCGAGGTCTCTTTAAGAAGTCATGATTGTAGCTTTATAATATAGGTCATGATGTAAGAACCTAGTAGCTTTAACTTTCTTTCAGAGCGTATGTCTTCTGTCTATCTAGTTTATTTATTAACATGACATATGCTTTTATGAGATATTGGAACTACGTTAAGGGTGCCCTGTTCACCCGCTCTCAATTTTAGGTTGATATATCAATTCCAGTACATTTTCTAGTGATTTCTATCCATCGAAGCAAAAAATGCATCGTATCACTATTCGCATGTCCAGCCTTTTTATTCCTTGATCCAGAGACAAAAGACATTGTGTAGATATCCGAAATGGACGGTAACGTTCCCTTTTTTGTTTTAAAATATTTAAAAAAGTCTATGGTATATCTGTTTTAAAATATTATGTTGTTTGGGGCTTTTTTAAACTTTGAAGCATGTAATTTATTCATAAATACACACCTTAAAAAAGACGTAAATTCATGACGCGGCGATGTCACGTATATATCATGCTATAAACATCAATATCTTGATAAGTGTTCAACGAAATTGAATCAAAATTAGAATTTTGATAAGGAAAATTTTGATGTATCATTTTATACAATACAGCGCCAGTGTGAAACGCGGTGCATAGTGTGACATTACTTTTGGATCAACCCTTGTACGCTGTATTTCAAGTGCTATCGTTCTAATTTAACCCTAGATTGCAATGTAGGTTGTTGAATTATTTTGGCATTGGTTGGGTAGAATTACAAATATTAACAGATAATACATACGTTCATGCGTTTCTTTAGCACAATTAATATTTTCATATCTACAAGCAAGTTTGGTCCAATTTTTTAAAAGGCTGTTTCCAGATTCTGCGGAGGTGTAAGCCTAATTTTAGCCTTAGTTAGTAGTACATGTATAAAACCTGTAAAAAGACGTAATGTGAACTCTATATTACCATTTCTATTTCTTAAATTAGAGACCAACCAGCGTTCTGCATTGTTGATTAAATTTTTCGAGAGATACACAGATTTCGTAACTGATCAGTCTGTTGTTCTCATTGCATATCGTCTCCAATTGACCTTGAACAATGAGAAATTATATAATAAGCATATACGCATATAACGGCTGTTAGTCTGCTGGAAATGTTTACCTGTATATTAAATAAAACATGTATGAATGTCTGCACACCTATCGGGTTATTGGAAATGCTCTATAAGAGTTTTAATTTGACAAAACTTCAAGCAGAACAAAAAAAAAAAAAAAAAAAAGAGAAAAAATAAATTACCAAAAAAAAATCAGATGATTTGCTCAAGATAAGCAACACCTGTACCGAAAAAAGGATTTGTATACAGTATCTATTTCAAATTTAAAGCAAAATTGTGCAAACACAATTATTTTGTTCGGAAAAAATGCATCATTGTTTTCATTTCCTTGGATATCGCAGGGAGTCATTGGTTAAACGAGATCATACCCCGCCTTCTCCGGAACAGTCTGAACTCGGATCACAGGCAGTCTGACCAGATGCTGGAGATTGTAGAAGATCTAGAGTCCATCAAGTCGATGCTCTCTCCTAGAGTGATGACGTCACACCTCCCACCTCGAAATCTTCCAAAGGATCACATTGCAAAAGGAGGGAAAATAGTTCATATAATTAGAAATCCTAAAGATGTTGCTCTATCGGCTTTCCACCATTACAATCAGGATTCCCACGTGACCGAACGCCATGGCATCAGTAAAGACCTGTCCACATTTCTGGACTCTTTCCTGAAAGGAGGTACAGTCATATATTGTAAAGCATAAAAAGAACATTCAAACTATTGTGGTTTCATTGGAATATATTTCACTTGTGGGCCAGAATTATCTAAACATATATTTAACGACTGTAAAGCACAACTAAACATATAAACAATTAATGTCTCGAGTAAAATAAATTCTAATTTCAACGACATTGATTTCTCGTCTGTCAATATTTAATGTCTCCCTTTTAAAATTACTAATAGTATTAAATATGAATCAAGTTGACGATGCAAAATCGCTACTGGAAAGACATTGAATAAATTACCATACTATTAAGATTAAATTTTTAACGATATGTGTTTGTCAGAAAGGATTTCTGAAAGTGTAATGAAACAAATATTGTTTATTCCTTAAAAAAAGGAAAATGACAACGTTTAGATAAAACATCAAAATTAAACTTATCTAAATAGATGTTTACGTATTTAAACTGTATAATAAAGGATGACTGCACTTAAGGACATGCGATATTTGCGAAAAAAATCTATTAAAAGAAGAATTATTCTTTCAATTGCAGAAATGGTCAACATGTAAACTGCAACTTTACGTAATTGTGTTAAATAAAAGTATGTTGTTACCAAGTACGAATTTGTTTTCATAGGCGGGGGCCATCACGATTTCTTGAATCTCCATACGATAATGAGAAGGCCCACTTTTATACTGACTTAGTACATACATAGTCAGCGCATGTTTGTCTATTGTTCTCCGTTAAACAGAAGTTGTATATTTGCATTATCAAAGTTATGTCAAAGGGAGATTCATAGACAAACATGCGCTCATGGTTTAAATGAGTAAAAACTGCTTTTTACTTTCGCTTTCCCTGTTGTAACCAAGGGTTGATGAATGTTGAATATTATAATTTACAACGTGATTACTCACCTACAGGTAACGTAATTCCCCAATACAAAATGCTATCACATGACGTGTTATGTAGCATGTTATGTGCTAACTAGGACAATGTTTTCGAACACGTTAAGTTGTCAAGCATTTAATTTAAGTCTACTGTACTTACAAAATATAAAATAGATAGGGTTATGGTGAAAGTGATCACATACATTTTATACATGGGATTGTTATTCATGCTAATTTTAGTACCATTCTGATAATGTCAGCTCCACCTCTCATGCATATTAATATCAATCTTATGTTCGATCAAGGGCAGATAAGCGGAAATTTTCTTTTTTCGAAAGTTGTAAGGAGAAAAACATAAAATGAGTTTATTGTATCACAGTCTAAAATCTTAATTCATGTTGGAAAATGACTAGTCTCATTAGAAAATTTAACAAAAGTGATATTAGGTTAAGAAATAAATGCAACAGAAGCGACCGAAAAGGGCCCAAAACCAGGCGCTAAGTGCAGTCATCCTTTGATGCACTATATAAAATTAAATAACGGTATTCATGAAACAATTTGACTTTTAAAATATAAATATGTAATAAAAAGAAGAAAGGCTTTAATAATTTTAATTTGATATAGTATGATCTTTAACATTAAGTATTAAATCTTAACCAAACACTGAGTCTCGTAATCTTATTGAAAAGAAATATTAATTTATCTTTAATTTAAATTTTAAAAATGTGTTATCTTTACATGTTAAGAAACTGTATATGGCAGCTGGTTTGATCAAGAAAGAGAGTGGGAAGAAGCAGCGAAGAAAAACCCAGATAACTTTCTTGTAATGTACTACGAGGACCTGAAACAGGTACATCCTAGTTTTAACCCTAGCCCTATCCCTGCTAACCCTAACCCTATCTCTTACCCCAGCCTTTACCCTAACTCTGCTAACTGTAACCATATCACTAACCCTAGCCTTAACCAAAGCCCTACTAACTCTAACTCTAGCATTAACCCTAACACTAGCCCTGCTAACCCTAACCCTATTCCTTACCCTAGCCTTTACCCCAACTCTGCTAACTGTAACCATATCACAAACCCTAGCCCTAACCATAGCCCTGTCAACCATAACCCTAACCTTTACCCTAACACTAACCCTCGCCCTGCTAACCCTAACCCTAGCCTTTAAACTACCTCTGCTAAGTCTAACTCTATCCCTAACCCTAGTCTTAAGTCCTTAACCCTAGCCCTGCTAACTCTAACCGTAGCCTTAATCCTACCTTTAACTTACCCTACCCTGGCTGCAGCTACTGATAGGGTCAAAGGTTTGGATTAGGTTGGGGGGAAGCTTTAGGATAGGGTAACGTGTCTATTAGAGTAAGCTCTTACTGAATTAACGTCAAGGCTAGAAACGGTATACATTAAGTAAAACCTACGTATATAGGCTATAAAAGACGTACTCAGTTAAGGTTTGAATAGTGTACTTAATATGTAGGGTTAATAGGAGTATTAGTAGGTATTTAGCTTATATAAACGTATACTATGTCTAGGATAGAAAAGACTTACAAAATGCATAGGCTCGTAGAGGCTTAAAAAGATATTGCTGAATGCATGCTTCTTGAACATATGATTTTAGCGATTAAACTTGCTTAAAAAGACGTACTTCGTGTTAGTTAATGTTAATAAAGACAATGATTATGTTTCGGAAAGATAATAACAGTAGTTAAAGAAATTTTATGTTTCGTTTTATCAAGTATTACTTTTACAGTATGTATATACTTAGTAAGACACTTTGTGTCTTGTTTTAAAAGTCGTTATTCCAGTATTCTAGACATCTGTCAAAGATGTGCAATGATTTTATATTATAGAATGGAATGGAGAGCATGAAGAAACTCGCCACTTTCCTGGGTACCAGTACAGACCCCGACTTTCTACAATCTGTTTACGATACATGCACTATGGAAGAGGTTAAAAAGAGAAAAAATAATCCCTTTGACAATATCTTCTACAGAAAAGGTAACTTGAGTTGATAAAAGTTTTCTGAATTTATGTTAAAGAAGAAAGGTTAAAACAATGTACAATTATTAACAATATCTTCCAGAGAAAAGGTAAACTTGAAAACTGTTGGGTTTATTATGATTTTGTTACAATGTAATGCATGGTTGGTGATATTTTTTTCTTTTAAATTTATATGGTACGAAAACCTCTTAGTATCATTTATGTAACTAAAAAATAAATTAAAGGCGTATAAACGCGATAAAGGCGTTATAACGCCTTTTCAAAAGGTGTTATAACACGAAAAAGGCGTTGAAAATATATGTAAAAAAAAACGCCATTGAAAAGGCGTTTTAAAGCGAAAAAGCGTTATATCGCCTTTATAAAGACATTATAACGCATTTCCAAAAGGCATTATAACGCCTTTCTCAAAGGCGTAATAACGCCGTTTATCTACGAAAGCGTATTGGGGCCTTCCCATTTATGTTATAACCTATTTAAACAATAAAATGCCTTCTTTGGTGATTCATTCGGGATATGAAGGTGGCGACATTGCAGAAAAAATACACAATCCGCGTTTAAACACCTTTTTTGCGTTATTTAGGCTTTTTTAAAATTTTTTAATACATAAATGATACTAATATACTTTCCTAGTTTTGGAGAATAAAACTACAAAAATTATGAAGATATTGATAATTGTACCCTGTTCATATAATACTTAAATACTTTCATTTACATATACTTTTATAAATATTTACAATCTAAAAGGACGGTTCAATACTGGCGCCTAGATCATAAACTGTGAAAAGACTTAGGTCCATATTGTATTTTGTTTCATCTTTTCATATCCTTGATCATTGATTAAGGAAAGATGAATCTGTAAACATTTAATTCTTTTGCTGTTTTAAAAAAAATTTAAATTGTGATAACTTTTAAAAAAAAATACAAATCAAAAAATTTAACTTGCCTATTCTCGGTTGAGGGTTAAGAAAGATAACTATTTTAATTATACTTTCAGGTGTTGTGGGTGACTGGAAAGAAAACTTCACTGAGAGTGATAACGAGAAATTTGATCAGGTTTACCAAGAGAAAATGAAAGATTCACAACTTAAGATACGATTTGTTTAATATTGATAACGAAAACATTCATACAGTATGATGATTACAATTCAATTTATACTGTTTTTTCCCGATTACGACAAGGAGCACATGGCGGGTGCGACAGGTCAGCAGAGGATGCTCACTCCTCCTAGGCACCTAATCCTACCTCTATCTTTTTGGAGGTCCACGTTGCTCTGCTTTGAATTTGTATTTCGTTTTATAGATTTTTGAGATGGTTGACGGTTTATTTTTGTCATATTTTCATACTGTGGCTGTAAGATAATATTTTGCTGCAGTTTTGAAAGTTTGTATTATAATTATTTAGATCACCTGATCCGCTAAGGTGACTTATTGCCAACCGTTTTCATCATTCGTTGTGCCTTAACATTTAAACATATCAGCATTTTTCTGAAACAACTCGGATTATCTTGATCTGAATGTAGCACGTATTAGAGGAATAGAACATAAACAAAAAATTAATTAGGGTAAAAACGTAAAAATTAATGCAATGTGTATAAATATTTATTATTACTTGACGCATAATACACAAACTAAGTACCTGACCATAGTAAGCATTAAAGCTTTTATTAAGATTTGAAAATTACAAATCAATGGAAGGGTTTCTGGTGTTAAAATAGGGTCATGTACTGTTCGTGAATTATTGCTCTCATAACCGTAAAGCCCTTTGGGTATTATGTTGCATTGCATTGAGCTGCATTGATTCATTACATATACACAGATTTTTATTGTTGTTTTTTTAATTATTTCCTTATAGTAGAAGAGTTTTGTAAAATTATTTATGATTATTTGTACGTTTTTTTAACAATTACTCCAAACAATTTGAGGTATTGTTATAACGTGCCTGTATACGTTCACTTAATTACAGTGAAGTTATAGTAAGCTGCTAGAACTAGTGTTCAAACACATTCTATTTTATGTAAGTAATAAAATATGTTAAGCATGCGTATCTTATATATGTTTACATAAAATTATGGTGTTTTTTCACTTCTTTCTATCACTCATGTAATGAATGTTTGATATCACACCGTGTATTCACAGGCTGCGTATATTCATAATTAATACACTACATAGCTATTATAATAAGTTTGTTTATAAACATGCCGAAGAAGTGTAGATTTGTACACTACTTGTGTGTTTTCTATTCCCGGGCATTGGCGAGGGGATAGAAAACACACATCGAGATGAATAAAAATCATTAACCCATTGAAATCACGAAAGATTTCGTTTGAATGTCGACAATTTTATGCATGAACAAATTTCCAAGCTACACAAACAATTATTTCTAATGCGAACATATCAATTTATCAATTTATGCAATGAACTTTATAATACAGCATTAAATGCTTCACAATTGTAACTCTAGACTTTTCATCTGTTTTATTTTTGTTTACTTTTTTCACTCTTGTCTACAGTTATGTAGTGTTTAATTATGACGTCACGTGGCGTACGAATACACAGTGTTATATAAGAGAATGACATGATTTAATATACTTACCGCCCATTGGGCCTAACATGTAATAAAATATTGTATACAATACAATTGTATAGATCAACACCGACCTACCAAATTAGGTTGATTACAGGCCAAAAGTATTATAACAAAGTAAATTTAAGTAAGTTTAAATCGATAAATTTCAAACTTTGAATGAAACAAACATCTTTTTACATAATTGTGTGTTAAATCGGGATCGGTATTCCATGGTGAACTCATAAAAGTTTTTGTGATACTATCTTTTGGTTAATTTCTTGTCTAAACCTACCCATATAAACTTTAAATATCACTAGTAATCAAGAAGAGTTAGCGGGCCATCATATGGATTAATTACCAAAACGGATTTGCTGGCGTATCCATCCACAAAGCACTGTTTGGCGACTTTCAATTTGGACAGAGGAAATTCGAACTGCATGAGTATTTACATCTCGTAACTATGAACCCTCAAAAATCTTTGCTGATATCTTTTTTCATACTTTTCATACCTGCCATATTTCATTTAACGAGTCATGATCCTATGAGGAAGACAGAAAATACCAACATAAAACCTCACATTAGTATATACATGTATGTGTGGCTCTCAAGAGCCTTCCCTCTTACCTCGCAATGTAATATTCACTTATACATAAAACCAAAGAGCCTTATTAAATTAGCGCGATGGCCGCTCACTGCTATATATGTAAACACACCAGTGTACACACCAGTATACACGATGATCAAAGTGAGAAGTAAACAACGCTGTTGCCACCTACAAACAAATGATTATAACAAGTAAGATGTTTTATAAATAAAGAGTTCACAATGTTTACTGTTATCTTACGTTGTATTTAAAATTACTACCTAATGATCGGCATACTCTAAAACCTGGCCTGGCCTGGCCTCAAAGTTGGCCTGGCCTCAGTTTTTGCCTCAAAATTGGCCTGGCCCCAAATTTCGGCCTGGCCTCAAATTTTGGGCTGGCCCCTGATTTGCCCTCCTCAATAAATTTTGGCCTCAAAATTTAAAATTTCTCTGTTTTTCCTTTTCTTAGATTTACATTGAATTTTTATTGATTTCTTTTAGAAATTGAAAATTCAATGCTTTTTTTAATGTTTAAGGAATGATATATATGAAAAGTGACAGACTGTACAAGTTTAATTAATCAATGTATAAACACAAAAAATACCTATGACATGCATATACACCACTGGTCTTACTAATGCAAAAGAATGGATTATGCCAATACATGTACCAAAGCAATTAACTAAGAGCCACCAACCCCCCTCCCAATCCCCATCTAAAAGTTAAACATTAAGAGACTGACCTGATTGATATCCAAAACATTTGTAAACTGCAACACAGCATCAAATTTTTATCATTGTGTAATGCACTTTAATATCGGCAGTCTGTTTACATTACCTGTAAACACCAATCAAGCCCTATTTCCCTCTCCAGCAGAAATTCGATATCACCCTTTTCTCTCGCTAACCTACTACATTGGGGTCAGATTTATTGCCTACCCTGTCATTTAACATTTCACAGAGTCTAATTTAATTAATGACATTTGTGAATGACTGCAACATTGCATCATCCGATAACTTGACTCGGTGATGGTAATTAATCATCACCTCCTGATTAGAGTAGAGTTTCATATATGTGTTCTTTGTATATTTAGGAAACAATTTTTCTCCTATTGGGAATTGTCATTACCAGAATTTGAACAATGCAAAACATTGTGTGACTTTTGATGCTGGTTAAAATGAACAAATATTGGCCTCTTCCATTATTTTTTTTTCTCAAACAAGTCTTTGATAAAAGAAGAGTTACATTAGTATTGTGCCATCCTGAGAGCAGTTTGATCTAAGGACATTGCAAAAAAGCGCCATGGTTATACAATGACAAGGCAACATCACAGTCTTAAAATCCTAATTAAGAATTTAAAACAGATTGAATAAAAATCTATTAGAATGGATTACTTGACAAACCTGTAATCATAAATATTCATTGTTAGTACTATATTTTCAATTGTAACTACATGTATTATTTTCAATAGGCTATCACTAAAAAGCACTAAGGCCACAAGTAATATGTTTAATGTGCATTGAAAATAAATCAATAAAAAATCAATAAAATCATCAAATATGTAAAAAAAAATAATAAAATAAATTTGAGGCCAAAAATTTTTGTAAAGGCCAAATTTGAGGCCAGGACAAAATTTGGGGCCAAGCCAATGAGGCCAGGCAAGGCCAGTCCAGGCCAGGCCAATGGGGCCAGGCCAGGCCTGGTTTTTTAGTATGCCCTAAGGCCTAACAAAAAATGGTTTGTTTCCGCTTTCATGCTGAAAAAAAGTAGGGTCGGTCGGTCGGATTTTTTTTTTATTTTTTCAAATATTTTTTTCCCTTTAATATTGCAGTATCCATACATGCCGGTTAGATACTGACATTGCTGAATGGTATAATATGAGAAATACTTTTAATATCATTCCTGACTATTAAGCTGGTCTTAAGAAAACACAAAAATGATATTATATATCAGATACTTCCTCTGCCAACGATTAGAGCATTATTAAAATCTACAACACATGGAAACATACAGCCATTTTGAAACAAAACGTTTGAGTTACACTGATTTGAGAATAGTAACTGCTTCAAGCGTTTTTGTGACCAAAATTTTGAGTAATATTTTTCCAAATCGGATAAAAACGAAAATAAACGATTTTCCATCAAAAATCCTTTAAAAAAAGTTTTGAGTCGGGGGTAAAAACTAGGGTCGGTCGGGAAAGCGGAAACAAACAATTTTTTTCTTAGGCCTAATGATCAGTAGACTCGCCCTGTCCCAACAATAGGCTTATTCTTTACACTTCATAACCTTCGTACACACTATTTCTTCCAATGGCGACTTTAAGAGTAGACGATATGCTTCTCCCAGCCTTTCCACCTTTATTGAAAGATGCCCGAAAACATATTAAAGACATTGAAAATTTCCCGACAAGGAAGGAAGACATTTTGTTATTTAATTATCCGAAATCAGGTAAGTTTTTTTGTCTGGAACACCTGATTCTGTACAGATAACAATTAACTAAAGAATAAGTGCCCAATCCCAGTTGTAATTTTGTACACGAGAAATATGTTCAAGTCAATAAGAAATGCACATTAATATCAATACCCTTCCAAAGTTTTGGGATAATTGTTAAAAACTTGTTGTATCTCGGTGGGGTTCAACTAAGAAGGTTTCTGGCTTCATTAAAAGGTTGGTGTATTACCACCCCCCTTTCCCATCCAAACACACACACATATATAAGTAAAAGGAAAAGGAACGAAAGACGTTAAGGGAAGAGGATTGATTTCGACTCAACATTGCAGTATATATAGTCGTCTTTGGATATCTTTTAGGACATTGAACATAAAACTGACTGAAAATTCTACCATGTATAAAAGCAACATGGTCTTTGAGAGGTTATGTTGTGTATATGTATTTTATAGCTCTAACGCTAACTCAATCAATTATGAAAAAAATTCTGAAAATGAATGAAATAAAATTTTGTATAGAAAATAGAAGAAATCAACTGGCATACTCTAAAATCTGCGCTTGCCTGGCCCCAATGGTCTCACTTTAGGCCTCGAATTTGGCCTGGCCCGAATTTGGCCTTTTCAAACATTTAATGCCTCAGATTCTAAAATGTCTCTTTTTCTCATTATCTTAGATTTACATTGAATTTTTGTTGTTTTCTCTTAGATATTGAAAATTCAATGGTGTTTTTCAATGTCTACGATACAATCATATGGAAATTTATATATGACAAGTGACCGACTGTTTAATTTAATTGATTAATTCCATGTATAAATACACTATAAATATCTATGACTTGCATGTGTACATCACTGATTTTACTATTGCCAAGTAATGAATTATGCCAATACCTTAGTGATCAGCTTTAAAACTAAGAAACGGCTCTCTCTCTCTCTCTCTCTCTCTCTCTCTCTCTCTCTCTCTCTCTCTCCATTCAAAAGTAAAACATCGGCCTGTTTCACTCAAAATGTGGCCTGGCCTCACTTTTGCCCTCAAATTTGGCCTGGTCCCAAATTTTGACCTGGCCTCAAATTTTGGCCTGGCCACTATTTTGGCCTCTTCAAAATATTTTGGCATCAAATTTTTAATTTTTCTTTTTAATTTTCTTAGATTAACATTGAATTTTTATTGTTTTCTTTTAGAAATTAAAAATCCAATGCTTTTTTAATGTTTAAGGAATACTCATATGGAAAATTATATATGAAAAGTGACAGACTGTTCAAGTTGAATTAATCTAATCCACGTATACACACACAAGAAACGTATGACATGCATATACACCACTGCTCTAACTATTGCCAAAGAATGGATTATGCCAATACATGTACTAACGCGATTAACTTTAAAACTATGAGCCGTCACATCCCCATCCCTATATAATAAGAGACTGACCTGATTGATATCCAAAACATTTGTAAACTGGTACACAGCATAACATTTTTATCACTGTGTTATGCACTTTAAAGTTTGTAGTTTGTTTACTTTACATGTCAACACCAATCAAGCAGAATTTCCCTCTCCAGCAGAAATTCGATATCACCCTTTTCTGAAGCTAGTTTGGTACATTGCGGTCAGATAATTGCCAACCCTGTCATTTAACATTTCACACGGTTTGATTTAATCGGCATACTCTAAAACCTGGCCTGGCCCCATTGGCCTGGCCTGGCCTCAAAGTTGGCCTGGCCTCAGTTGGCCTCAAAATTGGCTTGGCCCCAAATTTTGGCCTGGCCTCAAAAATTGGCCTGGCCTCAAATTTGGCCTCTATAAAAATTGTTGGCCTTTAATTTATTTTGATATTTTTTTTTACATATTTGATGATTATATTGATTTTTTATTGATTTATTTTCAATGCACATTAAACATAATACTTGTGGCTTTAGTGCTTTATAGTGATAGTCTATTGAAAATAATACATGTAGTTACAATTGAAAATATAGTACTAACAATGAATATTTATGATTACAGGTTTGTCGAGTACTCCATTCTAATAGATTTTTATTCAATCTGTTTTAAATTCTTAATTAGGAACTTAAGACTGTGATGTTGCCTTGTCATTGTATAACCATGGCGCTTTTTTGCAATGTACTTAGATCAAACTGCTCTCAGGATGGGACAATATCAATGTAACTTTTCTTTTATCAAAGACATGTTTGAGAAAAAAAAATAATGGAAGAGGCCAATATTTGTTCATTCTAACCAGCATCAAAGGTCACAAAATGTTTTGCTTTGTTCAAATTCTGGTAATGACAATTCCCAATAGGAGAAAAATTGTTTCCTAAATATACAAAGAACACATATATGAAACTCAACTCTAATCAGGAGGCGATGATTAATGACCATCACTGAGTCAAGTTATCGGAGGATGCAATGTTGCAGTCATTCACAAATGTCATTAATTAAATTAGACTGTGTGAAATGTTAAATGACAGGGTAGGCAATGAATCTGACCCCAATGTAGCAGGTTAGCGAGAGAAAAGGGTGATATCGAATTTCTGCTGGAGAGGGAAATAGGGCTTGATTAATGTAAACAGACTGCCGATATTAAAGTGCATTACACAGTGATAAAAATTTGATGCTGTGAACCAGTTTACAAATGTTTTGGATATCAATCAGGTCAGTCTCCTAAAACGATGTTTAACTTTTAAATGGGGATTGGGGTGGGGGTGGCGGCTCTTAGTTAATTGCTTTGGTAAATGTATTGGCATAATCCATTCTTTTGCAATAGTAAGACCAGTGGTGTATATGCATGTCATGGGTATTTTTTGTGTGTTTATACATTGATGAGATTAATTAAACTTGAACAGTCCGTCACTTTTCATATATACCATTCCTTAAACATTAAAAAAAAGCATTGAATTTTCAATTTCTAAAAGATATCAATAAAAATTCAATGTAAATCTAAGAAAAGGAAAAAAAGAGAAATTTTAAAATTTGAGGCCAAAAGTTTTTGAAGAGGCCAGGCCAAAATTTGAGGCCAGGCCAAAATTTGGGGCAAGGCCAATTTTGAGGCCAAAAGTGAGGCCAGGCCAACATTGAGGCCAGGACAGGCCAATGGGGCCAGGCCAGACCAGGCCAGGTTTTAGAGTATGCCGATTTAATCAATGACATTTGTAAACTACTGCAGCATTGCATCCTCCCATAACTTGACTCAGTGATGGTCATTAATCATCACCTCCTGATTAGAGAAGAGTTTCATGTATGTGTTCTTTGTATATTTAGGAAACAATTACCAGAATTTGAATAAAGCAAAACATTTTGTGACCTTTGATGCTAGTTAGTGTAAACAACTATTGGCCTCTTCCATTATTTTTTTCTCAAACAAGTCGTTGATAAAAGAAGAGTTACAATGATATTGTCCAATTCTGAAAAACAGGCTATGGTTATACAATGGCAGGGCAAAATCACAGTCTTAAGTCCTTAATTAAGAATTTAAAACAGACTGAATAAAAATATATTACAATGGATTACTCGTTATATCTGTAGTCATAAATGTACATTGTTAATACTATATTTTCAATTGTAACTATAGCTTCAATAGACTATCACTATAAAGCACTAAAGCCACCAAGTAGTATGTTTAATGTGCATTCAAAATAAATCAATAAAAATCAATAAAATCATGATATATGTAAAGAAAGTATCAAAATAAATTGAGGCCAATAATTTTTGTAAAGGCCAAATTTGAGGCCAGGTTAATATTTGAGGCAAGGCCAAAATTTGGGGCCAAGCCAATATTTTTGATTTTGAGGCCAAAAGTGAGGCCAGGCCAACTTTAATGCCAGGCCAGGTTTTAAAGTATGTCGTGGTTAGAATGATTGCCTACCTTGCCGTTTAACATTTTACACGGTCTAATTTAATTAATGTTTTTTGTGAATGAATGCAACATTGCATCCTCCGATAATTTGATTCAGCAATGGACATTAATTATCACCTCTTGATTAGAGTAGAGTTTCATGCATTTGTTATTTGTATATTTGGGAAACAATTTTTCTCCAATAGGGAATTTTCATTATTAGAGTTTGACAAAAAAGCAAATAGTAATAGATACATTGCACTATAATTTCATTGTTAATTTGTTATTATTATTTCAGTAGAACTATCTTTATAAGACACTCAAGCCATCTACTGTGATGTTTAATATGTATTAAATATATATCATTAAACAATAAATAAAATACTCAAATGTGTAATGAAAATATAAAAATAAAATTAAGGCTAACATTTTTGTACAGGCCAAAGGACCAAAGCCAACAACTTTGAAAATCGGCCCTGTCTAGAACCTTAGTCATAATTTGAAAGATTAATTGTCACAATATTTGCTTTCTAAAATAATTTACTTTTTGTCGATATCTCTATTCGTTCTTTATATAGAAGCCTCTAAATATAGCATGGAAATGGGTACTCTGACGTCGTGACGTCATGGCGATGATCATAAATATGAACTTGATTTGGGGGTAGGTATAACAAAGTTGATTGAATTAGAAAAATCTTCAAAATAATTTTGCTGAAATAAGATTTGTTTTTATTTATAAATATAACAAAATTGTTAAAGAATGAAATACATGTATGGTACATATCATTAATTAATTGAACGAATTTACAGGGCAAAATCATGCGAATTTGGGTTTAGTTCTTTAAAGTCAGACAAAAATTTGGGCAAAGCGATATTTGAGGCCAAAAGTAATGCCAGGCCAATCCTTGAGGCCAGGCCAAGCCAATAGGGCCAGAAGAGACCAGATCGGGTCTTAGAGTATTCCAAATCAAGCAACAATATCTTAAAGGGTTGTTTAAAGGGGCATGGTCACGATTTTTTCATAAAAATAAATTTTAGATTTAGTATTATGAAATGAAAGACCTAAACATACTTGCAACACAGCACAAAAACCAATTTATAAAAATTGACACAAATATGATTTTGAAGCACTTAAACTTTTCAAAATCAAAACAAGGCACGAGCTCCATAACACGGTAATGTTATGGTTTAAAACATCACGTGACGAAACTTACAGCATGGCGCCGAAATTGACACCATCAGAGAAGAAGAAAAGAAAACAAGAGCGAATGCGGCGATATCACAGCACGACAATTAATATTGGTGATGTTATAGACGACTAGAATGGGTTAAAATATGATTTAAACATCTACAGCGACAGGAGTTTGGCGGATTTTCTTGTTCAAAGGTAAGTTTAGCGATATGACATCGGGGATCGGCTCAAGATTCGATATACTTGTAGCTTCATTACTATTACAGTGTATATTGTCGTGTAACTTCAAGTATTTCAAATGCAACACAGGTTAGGAAAATGCAGTGATTGAGAAATATGTGAGATTTTTTTAAAATCATCATCATTATTAAATTGATGAAGTTTTTATTCTAACGAACCTTGGGAAGAGGGTGCATGGTGGTGTGTGGGGAGGGGGGGGGGAGGAGGACTCGGGGGAGGGGGGGTTAGGTGGGGTTGGGGTTAGTATTCGTGCAAATAATGAAAAAGATTGCCAGTCTCTTAAATTAAATGACAGTGTGAATACTAAATCTGTGATACTTTTTTTTATTTATTAATAAAATAAGTTTTAAGAAAAATATGGAAAATTATATGCACTGATGTTTATATGACATCACCTTGAAAGTCTAATCAGTATACTAATTAATTACTAATATGGAATATTAAATTTTCAGGTATTCTTGCATATGTAAATAAATGGTACATTTCAAGTTTTTGTGATTTTTTAAAGAATTAATCACTTTAAACATAGCAAAATGTGAATGAAAATCTCCATATAGTTCTCCTCTGTTATATATACAGTTTCAAAAGAGGAAACATGCCACCCTCCTCAACATCTGAAAGATTCTCAATTAGTCCAAAGACATCAACACCTTCTAAAGCAAGGAAAAGTCCACTGAGTAATATTTCCCTGTCAACCATAACAGCTAGTACAAGCACCTGCACAGACTATGGCAGTGCTACTGAAACTGCAACTGCATGTGAAACAGACAGGTAACGTGTAATATTTAAGGAATAAGGAATCATTCTTTGAGTATTATGAGGTGATAATTTCGGTCGGGGCGTGATCAAATCCAATAAAGCCCGAAGGGCTCTATGATAGATTTGATCACGCCACGACTGAAATTATCACCTCATAATATTCAAAGAATGATTCCTTATTACTTATATTTACATAATTTTAAGTCATCGTACGATTAAATATTTAAATAAAAAAAAGCAAACCCTGCTTGCGCCTCAATTTGGCGTCATTTGAAGTTATGTGTTATATAGTACAAAATCGATACGTAGTGTTATCACAGGCAAGACAGTGGAAAATGTAAATATATAAATGTATTGTTTTTGCTGGAAGATGTTGTTAAAGTATTGTTTAAAGGTATATGTGGCGTATTTGGAGTAAAATTTTTGACATGAGTTTGAGTAAAAATATACATCATACTTCTTATAATTAGACGTTTCACAAACTCTAGGCCCATAAAACATGTTCTGTCTATAGTTATTTGTCTCTAAACTTTGCTACACGTCTGATGAATATTAATGTAATCCGCCATTTATAACGCCACTGCGCATGAGTGCGGGAAAATCTAGCAATGAAAACACGATGGAAGAAGATTTTGTTTACAAATTAGAATCACGTTTTTCATGTCTTAAATTAAATAATGCTTATATCAGATGACATTCGAAGCATTATTATTCCGATATTCATTAATGTTGAACGATATAAATTGTTTATTAAGTGTAATAAAGACGAAGCACGATTTTAGCATCATCGACACGCTAAACTGAGTAAATACCCCTTTCCATGAGGGATGCATGTACTGAGAGTGTTTATTTATTCTTTATTAAAAAATTCCTCTAAAAGAAAATCCACTTGTGGTTTAAAACTTATAAAGTAAAGACACGGGGCACATGGAGCACGAACCTGACTAGCAAAACCCCTACAACTTCATGATGGAGACTTAAGTTTAATTCGGCTTTAATTCCTGTTCCATCAATCTACATGGTCTCCGATGACAATCTTCCCTTTGTTCCTATCCTTGTCAGTCTGTCACTTTTTTCTTTCATTGCCAAATCTGTCAAACTTAACGGTATACCTATCATTCTTGTCGTCGCCATTCTTGTTGATAGACCAAGATGGATGTCACGTGACCCATTTAAGGCGGGGTTATTCAAATCTTTTGTATTTTTTACCGTCCCGGTAAAAAAAAAAAAATTTTTTTGATTTCTTGTATCTTTGTTATACGATTGACTTATAAAGCGTAATTTGTGTGAAAGTCCTATCTTTAAGTAAAGAAATGAAGCAAATAATCAGATCTTATTATTGTTATTCCCTAAAAATACGCCACAGATACCTTTAAAAACTTTTTAAATTTTTTTTTTTTTTTTTTATTCAAACTTTCATTTACAGGTTCATATCTTCACATATAGTTAGATAACAGTGTATTACATTGCACACACATTACATATTCACTTCATTTAAGGCACATATATGTAAACACCATCACATTACCGTATAGATAAACATGCGAAATGTACATACAAATATATACACCGACAGACAGACATATCTATACAAAAACAATGTCAAATAATTTCTTTAATTAACTCTTTATCCATGAAGTTTGAATATTTTAGGTTGGGGGGGGGGTGAAAGAGAGGGGAACACTAGCTTTCTAAAAGTCATATATATATATATATATATATATATATATATATATATATATATATATATATATATATATATATATATATATATATGTAGGTATAAATAAGTAATAAACTTACAACTGCATTTGCAATAATTTGCTTGCATTTACCAGCTTTTGTAAACATATTTTATAACATATCACAAATTGTTTGCCAATGCTTTTCATACTCAGCAAATTTACAATTCTTAAGCAACATTAGTTTTTCAATATGTAATCTATCAGTGACAGTTCGTTTTAACATGAGCATAGAAAGTTTTGGGACATTCTTATATTTACTGGCAAAAATAAATTGTTTCACTGTAAGAATCAATAAGTTTTGTAGTCTATACATATTTCTATATTTGAATTTACTGAAAAGTATTGTTTGTTTATCAAATACAATTGAATTTGCTTCTTAACCATTCTTCAAAGTAGTGCCATATTTCTCTGACTTGAAAACAGTCAACAAATAAATGTTCAATAGTTTCTATATCTTGGTTACAGAAAGAGCATGCTGATAAATCAATTATCTTGAGTTTAAAAAGGTATTCATTTGTTGGCAAAATCCTATGTAAAATCTGGAATTGCAACCATTGAAATTTGGATTCTTTTGAGGTTTTAAATGGGAGTTCAAAAATGTTATTCCATTCTATGTCTGTATACACAAATCCAGTATCAGTCCACTTCTTTATTGAACTAATTGAATCTTTTTTGTTATTGATGAGTACACAGTACATATCCTTACATCCTTTGTTTTGCTTGTAAAAAATAGTTAGGGAATTTGGAATAAATGGTCCATATTCTATCTTATTATTATTTGAGGCTTTCAATCTCTCTAAAATTGACTTTTTCAAACCCATGTATTCTAAAAAATTTGTCTTAACGTTCGAATTTCTGAGAGTTTCAAGACTTATAAAATTGCCTTCATCTGTCATCAAGTCCTTAATAAATTTATAACCAGAGTTAAAATAACTCTTTATAAAAATTGATGAGTTATTAATTCTAATATTAGGATTAAACCATATATGTTCATTAAGCACTTTTATGTCATTTAGGCTATAAGACTTAACAATTCTAACCCAGTCTAATAGAACTTCTTTCCAAAAGTTGTTACTTATCTTATTGCATATATTGATGATAAAGTCTAAACCGTTTTCCAATAGGATTTCTATTTTTAATCCTAATTCTGATTCAAAAAGTTGTACTCACTTTGTATTAGAGTGTATTAGTCTTCTTATCCATGTAGATTTTAATGCACAAACAAATTCTTTATAGTCTATCATTTTTAATCCCCCATGTCTGTAATCTTGAATTATAATGTTTTTCTTTACCTTATGGACCTTGCCTCCCCATAAAAAATTGTAAATTTCTTTCTCAAATTGTTGCAAGTATTCTACACTAGGGTTTGGTATAGTTAGGATTAAGTGGTTAAGTTTTGGTATTATCAGTGTTTTAATCACTATTAATCTTCCCACTGTTGTAAGATTTCTTAATTTCCATTGCTTTATCACACGACTTATTTCTAAAAATTTTGATGGGTAATTTAGTTCAACAATTTCATTCAATTAACAGAAAATTTAATACCACGTAGATCAAAAGTGGGATTGTTCCAATCCAGCTTCCATCGCGAGTGGTGAAAAACTTCTTTTGAAAATTTTTTACTTCCGATCCATACCATTTTAGTTTTAGAGAAATTAATTTTTAGACCAGATATACAAGCAAAATAATCAAGTTCTCTTAGAATACCATCCATGGACTGGGGCGATCCATCAAATATTATTGAAGTGTCATCAGCATACTGCGAAAGTTTGTATTCTACCCCATCAATTTTAATTCCCCGAATGTCTCTATTATTCCGAATCAAAATTCCTAGAACCTCAGCACATAACAGAAAAAGATACGGGGAAATTGGGTCACCCTGCCTACATCCTCTTTGAGGAAAAAAATAATCAGAGGCAATTCCATTTTGTATAACGCAGGATTTAATATCCTTATAAAAAGTTTGAATCCAGTTTTTGATAGAAGCCCCAAAGTTAAAGAAGTCCAGTGTTTGGTAAATAAATTTCCAAGACATAGTATCAAATGCTTTTTCAAAATCAATTAACATTAAAAGGCCAGGGATCTGATTTTGTTCAGTATATTGCATTATATCATAGATCATTCTTACATTTTCTCCAATAAATCTACCTTTTAAAAACCCAGTTTGGTCTTCATTAATTAATTTATATAACACAGTTATATATTTTTAAATTTTTTTAATAATTTAAACTTATCATAATTTTTTTTAAAGGAAAATTTAGATGGAAGAATTGAATACTGAGAATGTTGAAAAACAAGGACGACCAAGGAGAAGCATTCCACTGTATGTAAATTTTATCTTTATCATAGTTTATGTACCCATATCATATGAAAATGATTTCATTATGTTTAAATTATGTTTGAATGTTTTACTTGTAAAATGCAAAAGATTTCATTGTATCTTTGAATGATATTAAGGACAAAATGACATGCATGCGCAGATTTGATGTAAGGGTTGGAGGAAGGATGGGACTGGAGCCCCCTTTACCATCAGAAAATTCATAGTTGTTAAAAAATTCCTGTTAACAGGACCCCCCCCCCCCCCTAAAAAATGAAATTATTCGTTAAACTCCCTTATGAAAAATTTTATCAATGCGCACATGACATAATAATGCATGAATGCATGCATTTTTCATCATTGTTATTGTCTTCGTATTATGATTGCAGAGTCAAAATATCCATGGATTCTTCAGCAGAGATCATTGATGAGAATGATCCCACTTATGAACCATCTCGCCTGGAAATTTCTTTCTAGTGAGTACTCATAATGTATATTTAAAAGCATAACAAATAATGTTTTAGAATCAAGACCCATTGGACTCACATCATCTCTCTATCTACATTGTATTATTACATGAATTGTAAGAAAGCAGCCCAAACATGTAGTTAATGAAATCCATTAGATCTCTCTCTCTCTCTCTCTCTCTCTCTCTCTCTCTCTCTCTCATCCGATGAAAAGAGTCAAGAGGCTGCAGTCAGTTTCTAAAGTTACAGATAAAGCATTGCTTCTAGTCTGTTTCTTTTTCTTAGTGAAGAAATCAATATTCTGTTGCCAAATGATTCAATTGTATAACAAATATTTATTACTCAAATGATGCAAGGTTTCTACAAAGTTAGGTTAATAAAAGATTTTCTATTTTTTAGGCATGATGATATCTACCGTTATGATATAGAGAAAGATGTTGATCTAGCAGAGGAGGTCCATGACATTGAGGACAACGATGATGAACTAGAAGCGACTGTGCTTTCCTCTAAAGGGAAAAGGGAATTTTCATTGAAGGAAACAGTCACAATAGAGGATGTCAAGGACAAGAAACATCTACTGTCCCAGACATGTCTTCTAGTTTTGCTTAGTAAGGTACATTTGGCATGCAATGTAAAGGGCTGCAAAAAAATAGTAAAATTCATTTTGAGCGAACATGGATCTGCAGTGGCTGTCACTTGGGTAATTGCAATTTCTAGCTGCCAATATTACATTATTGTTTAACATTTTTCTTTTACTTCATTGTCTTTTACCTTACTTAATAATAAATACTGTGGATAATTTGGTACCATTTCCAATATATAAATCTTTGCAATCATAGGAATAAAAATTTTTTTTTATCCCCAGAAATGTGATAGTGGACATGATGTTTACAATTGGACATCCCAGCCCCAGCTTATAAATGGGATTTATTTGGGAAATTTTCAAGCTCTTGCAGCTATCACTCTCTCTGGGAACAATTTTACAAAAATTGCCCTTTTCTGTAAGTTCCTTGGACTTGGATTCCCAAGCACAAGATCTCACACACGAGTGCAGTCCAAGTATGTGGCACCAGCAGTGGATGAATACTGGAGAAATCTTAAGTCATCCATTATCGAAGAACATAGGGCAGTTAATATAGTCGTCTCAGGTATGTTTACAACTTCTGCTTCAATGTTAAGATTTTGTGCATTCTTATTTTTGTAAAAGCAGTTTTTACTATATAAATTTATTTAATGATTTATTGATTTTTAAGTGATGGAAGAATGGATTCGCCGGGACATTCGGCCAAGTACTGTACATACACAGTAATAAATCAAGACGATAAAAATATATTGGCAATGGAAATAGTGGACAAGAGGGAGTGTCAGCTGAAGTCTGGAACTATGGAGGCAGAGGGATTCAGACGATCAGTAAGATCCCTTCAGGAGCAAGGTGTTGTGCTAAAGGAGATAGTGACTGATGCCCACCCTCAAATTTCATCCATCATGAGTATGCTACTTATAGGAAATATTTTGTGTAGAGAAATTTTTTAGCATTTTCCAATAATTGCATGTAATTTTCGTATTATATTTTGAAGAAAAGAACTTTCCTGAGATTAAACACAGTTATGATATGTGGCATGGGGCAAAGAATCTAGGGAAAAAACTGATGTCGGTAAGATTTTCCGGATCCTAAAAATTGACCTTTGCTTTCTTATCTTTACTCTTTCATTATATATGTGTCATTTTGATGTATAAGTTGTATATATTTCATCAAAATTTAGATTACCGTAAAAATTACAGGTTGCATGCAGCAAAGGAAATGAGGATCTAAAGCCATGGTTAAGCGATATCACCAACCATTTCTTTTACTCTGCAGATACGTGTAATGGAGATGTAGAAATCATGCAGGTTGGAATTGTTTTGTTCAGAGTATCAATGAAGTGAATAATTCTACTTTTTAAATATAAGTGACCTATTTGGACATAATATTGTTAAGTTTAGGTACATTAAATTTTTATATTTAAAGGTTAAGTATGCATCAGTTTTAAATCACATTGTCAACAAGCATGAGTGGGCACTAGGACAATGTGAGCATGGGCCAATAGATGATGTCGATAGAGATAAGGAATGGATATCACCACGCAGTCAAGCCTTTGACAGTTTACAGAAAGTTGTTCTGGAGCCAAGACTATTAAAATCATTTCCTTGTTACATCACTTGTCAGTTTGTAATTACATGTCCATTTAATATTTATGAAAAAGCAAAACAATTCTTCATGCTTTTTTAAAGTTTATAATTATTTAACTCATTCACTTTATCAAAAAGGAGCATTGTTGATAATGTACCCGGTAAACTTTTTTTCTTCAGGGCTACATCAGAATTAGAAAGCTTCAACAATCACATATTGATGTATGCACCCAAAAGATCAACTTTCAGGTATCTAACTATATATATATATATATATATATATATATATATATATATATATATATATATATATATATATGTATGTATCATACCAGTACCATGTACGTGATATTTATATTCTGAATCAGTTTTAGTAGTAGGAAAGGTAAAGTTAACAATAATAATATTTAGTTACCATGCAGTATTTTTTTTCTTTATATCTTAGTTTTGAGGCTTACAAGTGCAGGTGCTTTTTAGCTGCCATTGATTATTCCAAGCACATGGAAAGAGAAACAGCTAGAGATAAAAAGGGGAATATCAGGTTTGAATTAATGTTTCAAAAAAGCCTGGATGTTAAACAACTTACCCATTATTAATGCCTTAAATTTTAGTTATAATATTTTGGCAATAATAATGTCATACATTTATGTAAAGCAAATATCCAAATATTTTATAATTAAATTTAAATGTTTTCCTATACATTTACTATAATACTCAGCTCTTCATCTAAATGAGATTACTATAGTCTAAAAGACAATTTATTATTTTATTTGAACAGTAGTTCAAAGTAACTGTTTTAGATTCAAATTAAAACTGGGATAAGAATTGTTATACTTTCATTTTTTTCCCAATATAGGTACAGAAGGAAATTTTCTAAGAGCTCAAACAACTGGACTTCCAGTGTATTGAAAGCCCCCAAACAATACTCAAATATACCAGATTTAATGATGGACATTATCAATGACTATTGTTTGGGATGTAAGGAAAACCCTTTACGCTCTGAGATTGTCATGTCCGACAGTAATCCTGGACATATTGCCCCAACAATTGCCCCTGTGGAACCACCAGAGACCGCAGTGCTTGTTGAGAGCAAGAAGTCAAGAATAAAGAAGAATGTGAATGTAATACCTTGAGAAAAAAAACTTGAAAACTTTTATTCTTGACATGAACTATTTAGAAATGTGATAACAATGTTTTACAAACTTTAATTTCTTCTTATTTTTTTTTTGTCATTGAAATATTGAAAGCTGCATAAAATAGGAAAATACATTCTCAGCATTCATATAAATATACATTAATGAACATGTCTAAGTTAAGGTACCTCACTACACCCATGCATATTTATACTTTTAAGACACTGTGATACTTGATAGCAATTTAAAGTTTTTGTAAACTGTATCAATTGATGTATATCGTCATAGCTCCAAGGTTAAAGTATCAGGCTTCTGAACTGCAGATCATGAGTTTGAGTCCATCTGGGGCTTTTGTTCATGCATACTGATTTTATTATATTTTTGAAAATATACCCTGGTAATTTATTATCATAAACTGCACTTTTTTTCACCTATTGGACATATATGTCTATATGCATGTATGATGATCAAGTAATATTTGGCCGATTTCAGAAATTATTTCAAGGTGTACATGTAGTGAGCCACCTTAAAAACATGCACTGGTACATGTAATAAATTACCATCCTGCACCATGAGCAGGAATAAATCCTTTATAGTTGCCTTCTGGGTCAGGATATCTGTCCCTAATTACTTTAACGCAACATGATGGCACAACACGCCTATCCTCCCTATGAAGTCTTCCATAAACCCAGAGAATAAATTGTCTGTAGGCTGCATGCCTGGAAGATTTATTTACATCTTCTTGTGTCCTGGCATCCCTGGCAAAAATATCGTTTCTGAACCTCTGCTGAAGATGGAGAGTAAAGGGGTCCAGGATAACAAGATTCATCTCCTGTTATAAGAAATTAGGATTATCAGTATTTTATGAAATGAATTATAAAGTACAGTTTCAGATTCACACCATTTAATGTTTGTTTTTAACATCTAATGTGTATGTGCCATTGTCACTTGTTCTACCCTTTATGCTTATACATGTATTGTATGTATGATCATTCACTATCAGTTATTAATACAGAATTTCTTAGTTGCTTATGTGTAATAGGTATCGGTATTAACTTACTGGTCTTTGGCTTAAACAAAGCTCGGGTCGCATTTCACAGCACACTCTTTCAGCAGCACTATTCATTTGTGTGCAATGGGTGCACACACACCAACTTGGAACTCCTTTTTCGGGTGGGGGTGGGGGTGGTGGTCCATACTCCCTATTGCGCCTTCGTGTCAGAAGGTCACTGACATCAAGTATTACCTGGGCATAAGTGTTGAAAGTTCTTTGAGAAGATTTTTTGCTTCATTCCCTGATAACTGGTCAATCAGCTCCTGCAATATATTCATGATTAATAAGATGGTAAACTGATAAAATCAATGGCAAATCAATTATTTTATTAAATAACTTTTTTCATTCCAAATTACATTTGCTTGTTCTGAAGATTAAGTATGAAGGTCTTCCTCGTCTTCCTCTACCCCGCCTTCTACCTCTACCTCTCCCTTCCCTTACAACAGGAAGTTGGGGTTCCTCATCTGAAGTTTGCTATAATTTAATTTAGAAATAAATACATATAACATGTTGTGTTTTCAATGTACTCTGCTGCATAACATACAGTATACATATATTGTTTGAAGAATTTTGCACATTATTTATTACTGTAGGTATAATCTTTTGCTTAGGGCTTTATTTTATGACAACAATATAATCTATGCCATCTGAGCTCATTATTGGAAATACAATAATTATCTTTAAAATCTAATTTAATTAAGAAATCAAAATATCCAATTTTATGAACAAAATGCATTTTTAACACAATCTTAAGGATAATTTATAACATTTAAACTATTATTATTTTTTCATTACCATTGTATTTTCTAAAATTAACTGAATTAAATAAAAAATTAACTTAAATATTATTAATATCATGCCTGCTCTGGGATGGTATCCAACTCTGAGCTGCTGCTCTATCCCGCATTAGCATACAGGGATCTTAAGCATCTCTTTCTCGACATCGTGTTCGATACAAGTAACTCTAAAAATAAAGTTTAAGTCATTGCCTTTTTACGTGTTATTTTGTGTTTTGAGACAAACCCCCGTTTTACGTGAAAGTGAAGAAAGGCTTTTATAAATATAATTTTCATTTGTTTTTAATTTGTCCGTATATATTAACTAACTATTGATCAACATGAATCAAAATATTAAGTGTCTTTTGTATACGTTTGGAATTTATCGGTAATTTTACCTTAGCGCGTGATTCTTTGCTTATGACAAGCGTTTGTTTACAGTCCGATAGAATGCGCGCGCATGTTGTCTCCTCTTCAAATGTAAACCAACAGTGTGTTTACAAACACGATCTTTGGGGCCAGATTCTGCGATAATTATTCAATATGTCATTTGTAAAAACATATGTTTTATATATATTGACACACAATCTTTTAATTTTATAGTAAAAAGGTGCGATTTCAGACGACCAAAAATCGTGACCATGCCCCCTTTAAAGATACCATTTAATTACGCTGTATTTAAGTGTTTTCGTTCTAATTTAACCCTAGACTGCAATGTAGGTTGTTGAAATGCTTTTTCATTGGTTGGGTAAAATTACAACTTTTCACAGTAAACACATGCGTCCATGCATTTATCTAGCACAATTATGAATTGCATAATATCTGCAATCTGATTTTCTAAATAAAGACAGACCATTGTTCTGAAATGTGGGTTAGATTTGTCAAGAGGGGCATTCAGATTGCGTAACTGATCAATGTTTGTTGCTCTTATTACATAACGTCTCCGACTGACCTTGGACAATGACAAATTATATGATAAGCATATAATGGTTGTTAGTTTAGTGGATATACTTACAGTACCCGCAACGTTATTTTTTTACAAGATAAACGATAGGATAGGATTAACACACGATAGAACAGTATATACGCACGATACGATATGATTGATACACGATGAATAGGATAAAATTGTGAAAAAAATAACGTTGCGGGTACTGTACCTGTATATTAAACAATAGGTATCCGTACATCTATATCTGATTATATTGTACTTTTTATAAAATTCCATTCAACATTTCATAAGACAAAAAATCCCAAAACAAAACACCTTATTTACGGAAAAACCAGATGAATAGCTGAAAATAAGCAATATCTATACGGAAATAAGTATTTGAAAACAGTATCTATTTCAAATTCAATGCAAAGTTGTGCAAACACAATTATATTAAAAAAAAATTGCATTTATTTTTAAGATGTTTATTATGGATATCACAGGGAGCCATTGGTTAAACGAGATCATACCGCGCCTTCTCCGGAACAGTCTGGACTCGGACCACAAGCAGGCCGACCAGATGCTGGACTATGTAGAAGATCTAGAGTCCATCAAGTCCATGCCCTCTCCCAGAGTGATGACGTCACACCTCCTCCCTCGACATCTTCCAAAGGATCACATTGCAAAAGGCGGGAAGATAGTTCATATAATTAGAAATCCTAAAGATGTTGCTCTATCTGCTTTCCACCATTACAATCAGGATCCCTACGTGACCGAGGTCCATGTCGTCAGTAAAGACCTGTCCGCATTTCTGGACTCTTTCCTGAAAGGAGGTACAGTCATATATTGTAAAGCATAAATAGAACATTTAAAGACTTGTGGTTTCATAGAAAATTTATTTCACTTGTGGATCAGGTACTTTTACTTAACGACTGTTAAACACAACTAAAGTTATAAAAAATTAATGTCTTGTGAGTGAAATAATTTCCATTTTTAACGACATTTATATTTTTTGTCAATATTTTATGTCTCCCTTTTAAAACTAAAAATAATATAAAATATGAATCCAGTTGACAATGCAAAATCTCTGTTGAAAAGACAGAGGATAAATTTCAGTACTATCCTGATTACATAATTACAGTCTTATCCTAATTAAATATTTAGGAATATGTGTTTGTTAGAAAGGATTTAGGTGTTATGAAACAAATATTGTTTATTCTTTAAAGAATTGAAAATAACAATGTTTATATTAGATATAACTACATCAAAATTTAACATCTCTAAATAGATGTTCATTGAATGAAAGATGATGCATTATAATAAATAAAATAACTGTATGCATAGAACAATGTGACTTTTGAAATATAAATATGTAAGAGAAAGAGGAACGGGTTTATTAATTTCTATTTGATATAATTTGATTGTTTAACATTAAGCATGTTTAAAATCTAAACCACACACGGAGTCTTGGAATCTTTATTGAAAAGAAATATGAATTAAATCTCTTATTTTGCAAAAGCCCACCTGTGAACATTTATTTCATTAACCTTTTTCATGTTAAGAGAGTTTATATGGCAGCTGGTTTGATCGAGAAAGAGAGTGGGAAGAAGCAGCGAAGAAAAATCCAGAGAACTTCCATGTTATGTACTACGAGGACCTGAAGCAGGTAATGTTATGTTCAATGTATATTGCATGCATTGATTAATGGATAAGGTTCGGGGGGCGGGGGGGGGGGGTGTTCTCGGTATTTTCGTCATTCGATTTACAAAAGTATATAATAAAGTTGCTAGAATATATCTGCCGGACATCATGGCAATTTGCAAAACCCCCATGTCCCCAATATGTTATGAGTTTTGCTTTAGGAAAGAGTTTTACGATTTTTTTGTTTATTAATTTTTACTGAGTCGAACCTGTCGGTCTATTCCGGTGTGTTCTACATGTACATACATGATTGTTTAAAGTACTGACTATTTTATACACTGCACATATACGTAGATTTAATGTAAGGCGATCAAACGGAGGCTAACAGTAATTTTTGCATAAGGACGAACCTTGAAAAGGGACGGGGTAAATATATGTTTTCCTAGTCCTTTTTTCCATTAGCAGGTGGTACTTTGGTTGAATAGCTTTGGTCAGTACAGATTCACTCTAAGATGTGAATGATTTGTTCACCGGCAAGTTATTATCTTTTTATACCTAGATCCAGACAATCTAAATACTTAGCTTACATGTAAATGTAACATATTTTTAAATTTGCAAAATACCTTAAGTAATATATGGTGTACAAACATACGACATGAAAAATGTATCTCTAAGTACGATAGATTACTTTTACTGATGGATAGATGGATCATGTCTAAGTTTACGGCCTACGTTGTATGTACAAATGTACTGATTTCGTCGGGATTACTGTCCGATTTCTTGACATTTAACAAAAGTGAGCAACATTTTTATTTTGTAGAATGGAATGGTAAGCATGAAAAAACTCTCCACATTCCTGGGTACAAGTACAGAGCCCGATTTTCTACAAGCTGTGTATGATACTTGTTCAATTGAAGAGGTTAAAAAGCGATTAAGTAACCCCTTTGACGAGATCTTCTACAGGAAAGGTAATCTTCACAACTTTTTTTTCTGATTTCTGTCCCATAGTTAATTTTTGTCAATCTTGTGTTGAATTTTTAAGTACATGTAAAATGTAATTTCCTGAAATTTTATTTAAACTTTAATCCGACAGGTAAAGTTTTTTAAATTTGTATTTGTAGGTATTGTTGGTGACTGGAAATCAAGCTTTACTGATGCAGACAACCAGAAATTTGACCAGATGTACAAGGAGAAAATGAAAGATTCTAAACTTAGAATACGATTCTCTTAGAAAAGAGGACAGGGTTATAAACACTGTTACATGGGCTATAAATCCCAAACCAGTTATTTCGTAAAAAATATATTTGGAGGACAAAATTTGTGTTAATTCTAAACATATGTCAACGTTAAGAAATAATAAGAAAGGATTTAAAACAGAGTAAATCCTTGTTTCTGGAATACAACTGAAATCATATTTTTTTTTAAACATAAACAGTTTCTGAGTTATGAAACTTATTTTATAATTAATGTTGTAAAAACAAAATATTTTTTTTTTAAGTTTTAATAAATTAGTTTTAGGATCTTTTTTTAAAAATTTTATGTATGATTTACAAATACATGTATTTTCTTGTATGAAAGCTAATTGTTTCAATATTAATTTTATTGATATAATTTTACTTAATATTTTGATTTATACATGTAATCATCTTTTTAAACAATTTCAATATATACCCCTTTACAAAATCTGAATTTATATAATAAAAGTCTCAGTTTTAATGTGATTGTCTTTCTTTGCTCACCCAAATATGTAAAAAGCAGTTACTCTAAATGAAGCCAAACTGAGCCAAATATGTTTGTTCAAACTCTTGCTGTTGGTTTCAAATTACTAAACGATTGATAATTTACAAAGCCACCCAAACAATTTATTGATTGTTCCCCAAAAAACAAAATCAGTGGATTGATATATAACAAGATCTCTAGAGTCCTAACTGATTATTGTATAAAGCAATGTACAATTGTGTAGTGCATTGTACAATTGTATAGTGCATTGTACAATTGTATAGTGCAATGTACAATTGTGTAGTGCAATGTACAATAATTTTATTGTATAGTGCTATGTACAATTGTATAGTGCAATGTACAATTGTATAGTGCATTGTACAATTGTATAGTGCTTGTAATGATACCTATACTAAATATACGGAAAGACCTACAACATTCTGCCTCGGCTTCAGTTGAGCAACGATATTTACCTTCCTCAGAGAATGTAGATAGACTTTGAATGTCCATCCTATAAGAAAACTCTTGACGTATTCTTTTTCAAACAATTATTGAAATGTTCCTTTACGTTGATCTTTTTTTATTCTGTGTTAATAAAATGTAGGACTCAACTTGTTGTACTGACAAATAATTGACTATTTCAATTTTTGAAACCTTGCTATTTATAGATATATTACTGGTAAGTTGACTTGCAATGTATAACACTTGCATAATTTCACCATAAGACAAAACCAAACCATGATACTCCTCTAAAAAAAAGGTTGGCTCTTACAGAGTTAATTAACTTTAAAAACATTTTATTATTATAAAATTTTTAAATTATTCCCTGCAAAGCATTGTCTTTGTATTTCGTTTTATGGATTTTTGAGATGGTTGACGGTTTGTTATTGTCATTTTTTCACTTTAATATTTTATAGTATCTTGAAAAATATTATTATATCTCTAATTAAAGCAGAATTTTACATGATTAGTCAGAGGGAGAATTTAACATGTTACCTGCTTTGAGGATCGTTCACTTGCATTTCTAGACTAAACTTTGTAGGGCTTCCGACTTCTAGATGCAAGAACAATTACTGTATTTACATTGTCATCTTCCAAAGTCAAGGGTTTCTGATCCGCTTCGCTCTACATAAACAGGGGTTAATGTAGAGCGGAACGGATCAGAAACCCTTGACTTGGGAAGATGGTGTACTGTACGCGACAAAAATTTGTTTACTTACATGTATTTTGAAATTAAAAAAAGATAATTTCAGTGTTTAGTTTTTCTGATCGCGTGTTTTCAGGACAAATAACTTGACACTAACCAACGACAAAATTTCTTACCTTTGTCATATACAATGTAGTATGTTTTTAATCCAAATGTTCTGGCCACTGGGACTGAAATCAGGAAATGCGAATCATAACTGCCACAATTTGCAAAACAGACGTTCGTTAAGAACCTTAACACATTCCGACTGACATTAAAGGCCGAATACATTAGATTTTGTGTTTGGTTTTTGAACATCTTTTTCTCACGAAATCTTTCAACACCATGACATGAAACGGGCTAATACGAACTAGTGTTAAGGTTTTCATAAAAGTTTGTTGCATATCATAGTGTTGAAAGATCTTGCATTAAAAGATGCCTTTGATTTGCATAAAAACAGAAATCAGATGTCACTTGACCTACCTTTTACAATAATATACCAGAGTATATAAAGGTTCTTCTTGAAAATGGTCTATTTTGCAACAAGTGTTTGTTATAGCTCATATTTCATGGACACAATTCCAATAAGAAAACTTTATGCTAAACTTGAACAGTGATAGATACTTTTCTGATTTAAGTTACAAAGCAAAAACGTTTTGTAATACGTCACTCTTCTTTAAAATGACAATAAGGTAAACATTCTCTAAAATTATCTATTTTAACATGACACATATTTCTTTTACCATGTAACGTCGCTTTGTCGTTTTCGGAAGTAAACAATAAAAATTCAAAAGTAATAAACAGGCAGTTTTATACGCTTTCGTTACTTCAAAATAAAAGCGCCCATGTGTGTGTGTGTGTGTGTGTGTGTGTGTGTGTGTTTATTGTTACATCTTTATTAACTCTTTAAACCTGATCATGTTCATGTTTAATAAATATAAATACAATGTATATGAATTTAGTGTTTTAAAAAAGTGATAGGAATGTAAAGTTTTGAATAGGTTATATCTCCTTGATTCTACACTCAACCAGCATTTGGTCTGATGAATAGAGACTTTTTGTTTAATTTACCACAAAGAAGTATTTGGTATTTTGCAAGGTAGATGATGTAACTGGCATTACTAACATTCATGTACGTTGATAATTCACAATGGTCTGATTAACATACACAACGCATGGATATATTTTCTTGTTTGAACGCGATATGAAAATAAATCACATATTTTCTGCAGATTGAAAATTGACACAAGTTATTTTAAAATTGTTTACTAAGATTACAATAATGACACTCGGGTCTCTAATTTCAGAATTCCTTTGGAATCTGCTTCGGTCGTTATTTTCAGAATGTAAGCAATATGTCTTATTTTTCCTTTAATTTCACTTCATACCATAACCTGTCAGCACTAAAAGTGCAGATAACATCTTCATGACATACCAGGATATGTAACAAAAACCACTGCTGGATCTCCATCCGTGTGCACTTTGGTAATCTGATATAGTCTTTGGTTTCATGAAATATTTAATGGTATATCTAAGGGTAGAGTACTTTTTCTGAGGACCTATTTGTTACTTTTTAAACAAGACTTGGCCCTTAGTTTAAAATATTCTTTTTTACGGCAAACCACAGCTGTCTACCATATCAGATAAAGTTGAATAACTTGATTGTATATCATTAAACCCCAAAAATATCAAAACCAATAAGATCATTTTTCGGAGATTTTTAAAAGAAATATCAAAACTCAAAAATGCACATTATTATTATATATCATTCCCTGATTCTACATGCTTTATTTTAATTTTTTTAACTCTTGCAAAAAAATAATGTCGTTTTAATTGGCACTACTGCAAATAGGTTGATACTCTGTATTAACTTCAAAAGAAATGTATATGATCTAAGTTGCAATCAAAAAGACAAGAAGCAAACGGGACAAATATAACTAAAAACAAAGAAACAAATAAACGAGGACAGGGAAAGACCAAATCAAGCTCTTCGATTTCCGGGTTAAGATGAAATATTATTTATTTGCAAGACACCCAAAAGAAGGCTGTTGCAAACAATGGATTTGAAAATTCATTACAGTGCAGATGCACCAAGGTATTAAACATTCAAAACTTTTCCAAAACACACAAAAAAAAAACCGACTTTACGATGCATCCGTAACTTATACGTCACTGAGTACATTTATTTTAATTGTATGTTAATAGTGGTAACACAATACAACCCTATCACACCTGTTGAGATCGAAAGGTACACACAATTTACACCTCAAGGTTCACCTGGGATGGCCGCTTTAATGCCTCTAACCTGACAATTAAAGCACAAGTCTACATTTAGATTTGTGATTTTCGGATAATCTTTAATTTTCACCTTTTATTTTGTTGGCTTTTGAAATTTTCTTGTTCATCGTGGACTCATATGAACCTTTAAACAAGAGAGTGTACTGAAAAGTCCGTGCCTTGATTTAATTATAAGATGTTTAGTAAAGACCTGTCCCATGGTTCAAGAAATGAATCTTAGGCAGATGTTTGAAAAGACATAAAATCCTATGTATGTTAGACATTCAATTTACAGAAGAGTTTTTGATTTGTTATAAAAATGACACAATCGATGTAAATGTACATATACCGGTAATACCATTGAAGTTTAAAAGTTTGAATTATAAGTAGATTTTGAAGTTAACTTTTTTTTTACATTCAAGCACTTTGAAACTTTTAAAGCCGGAAATAGTTCTGTTGTGATAAATCTATCATGATTTTCAATGCAATGAGTGTCCCTTTTCACACATTATATTTGAGTTCCCCATTTTTGTTCTTTGGAATGGATCTGTGAGCAAAGACAGGAATTGGTCCGTGGTAGAGGAACTGACGTGATTGTGGTTTCTGCTGTACAATCTGTGGACTTATCAGATTATTGAAATCAGGGCTAATCCGGACTATGTGAACGCCCAATTTAACCATTTAAATATTTTGCTTCAACAGCGCCTCTTTATTTACAGAAAAGAATCTTTCTGTTAACTTTGCATACTTAAAATATGAGCATGCATGATTGAAGTATATTATATTTCTATTACATAAAACATTGCAGCAATTATATTGCATTCTATTACATGTATATTGTCTATATATAGACTTGATTATTTCCATTTCTTGTAGGAATGGTCAACATGTTGCTGCTAATTTCTGTTAATTTTGTTTGCAACAACGTCGGGTTCTTGGTAAAGTCGCGATACTAAAAAGGATCTGAAGTTTCGCGGTTTTACCGTCTTTGTCCGTTGGTCATTGGTCTGGCCTTCCTCTCTTTGTCCTTTTCATATTCATATTTCTGCTGGTTATAAACCTATGTCTATTTTATTATTCTGCGATCTATTGTACAGTATTGTACTAACGTTTTTGGTGTTGTTGCTTCTGTAGTTGTTGTTTTTGTAGTTATTTTTAAACTAAATAACAATGTACATATAGAAATCTCTTATCAAATTTTGCTATCAAATTCATGTTCACTGCGGACTGTTTGGTTATATGTTTGGACTGGTTTCCGCACCTTCGTCTTCGTGACAATTATTCAAGCAAGAAGTTCCTATTTTTTTAATAAAATTATTTCATCTTTTACATGCATAAAACCATGCAGATAAAGGAGAGAGCAAACAATTTTTATTTTGGAATAACAAATCGTTTCGTTTGCATAAATGTGAGATAGGATAAAAATATTTCAAATATTCCAGGTACTTTATGGTACATTATATGACTTATCTTAATACTATATAGTTATGAGAGTCATTGTCTTTGTGCTTTCTACTCCTAGTAATAAGCTAGTTAAACTAGGATCTGAAGTTTTTGCATGCAAATAGAAACAATGGTTGAAGGGACAACATTAGGGGTGAAGGGACAACATAGGGGTGAAGGGACAACACCAGGGGTGAAAGGACAACATTAGGGGTGAAGGGACAACATTAGTGATTGGTATCAGGGGTTATTAAGTACAAGGTACTCAAGGTCAGATTTGTAATAAAAAGCAGACGTCACAAAGAGAGTCAATCCCGCCGTAATGAGCCTGTCTTGTGATGAATGGAGAACGGCCAGAAGTCGTTTTATTGCCTCGTACCGTTAATGGGGGGCAATGGATACACCGACAGGGGTTTTCCCCGAGCTATAACATCCTCAATTTAAGTTCAGGGTCACATCTTGGTCCTTTTATCTTCGTACCTTAATTCATTTTCAAGGTACATTGGCGTGGTCCTACAGATGCTGCGTATTAATAGAGACCAGAATTTAAACAATGCAGTATACACCTGAGTATTGGCATTCTTTGAATTGCTTATCCTGACTGTGTTAAATTGGAAATGCTTCGAATCCACGGAATGTTTTAGTATACATGTAATAGTTGACATCCAGATGCATTAAATTAACGCTGACATTTATCGAGATATTTTTGGCATTTCTTTTAATTTTCAAATTTTAAGAAAATATCTCCAATTAGACGAATTTCGTTCTACCTATTTAATCTTTTATGGTAGTAAATTAAAACACTACACCGGAAACCCTACAACTAACAACCTAACAACAAATCCACACACAAAAATATGTTACAAGATGTTCACATAAGTAAGGGTATTCAAATGCGAATGTCGTAATATTATTTAAAACCAAATATAAGATTAAAATCGCTTTAACGCTTTAAAACCATTCATGAACTAATTTTCTCCTTTTCTTACAGTGAAATAAATTTAGATAAAATCATAACTAAATATAGAATAAAACCACAATAAAGAAGATAAACTAAGTATACATTTGTAGCTCATACTTAAATTCTGAACTAACATTTGCCCTTAGAATGGAAAATATTGACCCTTTAGAAATAAGCTTGGCTATTTTAGTCCGTGTACGGAAGTTTGTATGTTTATATAGACAAAGTTTACACATTTATATGGTTAGCAATATTAATGTGCGTGCGTAATGAAGATTAAACGAACTTTTTAAAAAACGATGAATATAAATGATTCATCAGTGATAATTTTAGATAACCCATTTCATTCACAGCTTGATCTTGTAAGATGCAATGGCTGGGATTTCCCGGTTTTTTAAATTCTAGAACTTAAACGAATCGTAAAATTGTCTATTGTTAAGAAGAATTTTGACCGGAAATCGAGTCATTCTGTGTATTTAAAAATTGTTTCACAATTTAAATGAGAATCTCATCTTGAATTTCTAAAGAAACCATAAAACAAAGAATAGGTATATACTTGTACGCTTGCTACAGTGATTAGTATTCACGCTCATCAGTACAATAAATGATCATCGACAAAAAGCGTAAGTGAGAAAAGTCTTTTTTTAAATGACCATTGTAGCCAAAGGTATTGGTATTAACTGTGAAGAGAAGTCACCATGTTTTTAATAAATCGAAAACTGATACACTTTCCTTGTAATTTTATCCGGTCATAAATTCCAGAAGCTCGGATTTACTTCTAGGTGGTGTATTGCATAAAATTACATCAGTGCGACCACCTTCCTCTTGTTACCTCCTGATGCAGAAATATACAAGAATATTTTTTAAAAGTTCTGATAAAAAAAAGGAAAATATGGATGATTGAGAGAGATGATATAACTTTTGCAAATTCTTTATGAAACTACAAAGAACTATCTTATTGTGCTATCTTCTTTTTTTAAAAGTTTTTTTTTAATCTACATTTGCTATCTTTTTCTCATTTTGTTGTGTTTTATTTTATTTCATATGCGCATAAAATTGTACACTAAGTTGACATCCTTTGACATCTCTGATTGTGCATAAAACATTGTGGCACTTGCATTTTTATGCGTTAGAACAGCATGTACTGAGAAGAAATCAGAATTTAATCACATTCCTCACCCCCAGTTTCCTTCGTGGATAATAAATAACAGACCTACATTTTTTAACTTCTAATATTTTGAAATTTGTCCCATCGAACGTCGAAATAAAATACGGTCACTATTGTATACAAACAGATCTAGAGAGTTAGCCATGGCTACTAGCAAGAACCACGAGGAGCTTGTTCAAACATATTATGACCGCATTTGCGTCAAAACCCGGGGGGAGAGGGAGGAATCAGACTGCGTGTTTCCTTTCTATCGTGTTTGCACAAACCCAAAGTCCCTGCAGATTGCAGGTAATAAGATAAACCTGACCGCAGAGAGACGCAACAACGATAGGGCTGAGTCAATACCGGCCACGCCGAGCTCGCTTTATTATACAGGTATACCTGAGATGATACCTGGGGGTGACTCATTTCGGGGTGACAGTTGTAACTTGGGATGCCCCAGTAGGTCAACCAGTGTGAAAGGTCGGGCGATTCGTAAATAAAATTGGAGCGCGCTAATTTGACTGGCAAACTTTACCACTGCGCATCTGCCGATTTTAGCTTAGTATAAATAGCCTGGTTTGGAAAGTCCACGTTTCAATTTGTTTGTAAATAAGAAGACGACCGTTTCAAGATATCTACCAATCAAGTAGCATCCGTAAAAAGGTAAGATTGAAAGAATTTAAGTACATGTATAAATTTTTTTTTGTTTCTACTTATCAATTATTTGAAAGATAATTATTCAATAATTTTTTGTATTCGATTAAAAATTTTGTTTTAGATTTGAAATAATTATTATCTAAGATCATGTTTCTTGATTACTAAAGCAATGAAGTAATTGACATGGAAGTATTTCTTTCAATAATTAACACTGAACTTTATTTTCCAGTAACAGAAATGTCATTCGGAGCAGCCATTATTTCGGCGCTAAAGAAGAAGAAATGGCGGAGTTCACAATATGACGTCAGCGATCTTGGATCTAAGGACGTTACATGCCTATCACTCACAGATCTTTCCAATATGCCCGTCCGAGGCAGAAACACCTTCGTATCCAGCAAATCAGAAGATAATTTACTGGATGCAAAACTTTACCTGAAAGCAAGAGACTCAAATTTAAAACGAAAGGAATCATGGAAGAGAACATCGTTAAATCTCTCTATTGACCCAGACGAATGGAAGAATACGTCGCTGACCATTTCCAACGCAGATTCTGCAATTTCTCTCTCATTTCGAGATTCCGTAAAAAGTAGCAGACGACCAGTGTCTTGTTACGTGGATTATACGTCATCGCGCGAGTTTCTCTCCGTCGCCGAAGAAGCAGACGAGTCTTGCAAAAAGGACTTTGGGTATGACTCGATGAATGCAAGCTCCGACTCAGTTCTGAGTTTGGTGAGGACATCCAGCATTCACGACAAATCCAGAAAAATCATGATCAAAAGGCGTCAGTTTGTTAAAAAGCGATCACGTGACAGTCAAGTATTTAGTGATGACGAAAACACTGATCTTAAGTACTCTAAATCGAACGGCCAATCTACGGAAAATATTGCGTCATCAGAATCAAAAGAAATTTCGCATAGACTAGTTCACAGAGAAATCACATCGAGGAGGAATAGGGACGAAAAATGTCGATCAGTTCAATTTGAGGACAATGTCGAAGAGGAGAGTTTCGTGAAACAGCAACTCAGTAAATCCGTATCTACGCTAACTCTATGTAGAAATAATAGCGTGCAGTTGAAATCCTGGCAAATCCGGAGACAGCGCCGAGCGATGCTCAACAAACACAGGCGAGCTATCCGGCAGCTGGAGAGCATTAAGTACGAGGAAAGACTGGTGTAGGACGGAAACTGCAATAGACCTACTCAGATTCCTGATTTGTAAATGTTGTGTACATACTTGTTGATCGTTATTTATATACTTTTTCACTACTCATATAAAACTACTTATACAGGTGTACCTAAAAAAATACTCCATTATATTCCGTAACATGTTTATTGTATTTTGTTTTTATACACATGTATATATTTTGTGATATATTATATACATGGAATTTACAATAAATTGAAAAACCTAAAATAATGATGTTTTTGCTTTATTTTTTAAAAATTTTTTAATTTTTTTAATTATTATTATTATTATTATTATTATTATTATTATTATCTTTTGCTAATTGAATTATCATTACACAGATGTACCGATATTACTTGAAGAGACAAATGAACCTTGGGCGTGTTAGCGAACAAATGAAAACTAAGGTTGATTCAATTCATCGTCGTCTGAGCGACGATAGCAAATATCCTTAAAAGGTATGGGGGAACTTTGAAAAAAAAACCAATAAAATCATTTTTTTTTATTTCATAATTTTGTTATCGAATATCGCATCGGATGCGAAGTTTGTTCAAAGTCAGCTACTCATCTGCAAATCATAGTGTCCTTTCTGACATATATTATTTTTCAAATAATATCTGCAATATGACAATTGTCATGTACAAATTTTGATTCCCGATAATCAAAATTTTTGTAAAGGACAATAGGTTCGAAACCCGATGAAGCATTAAATTTTACATTTTTTATTTATCTTTCCATGAATTTGAAAATAATAATCATGATAACCTATATGTACTTAAAAGCATCCTAGCGTCCGGAATTAAATCTTGTATGACGAATCATACAGTCAGGTATTTTTTAAAATTCTTTATTAAAAGCTGTACAATTTGAAAGCAATAGATACGAGATTATAATTTGAATATGATGTTCTTTCGTCCATATTTATATATCAATTATTATTTTTGAAAAGTATCTTACACTACCTTAAATGACCTTCATCTATATATGATATATAAGCAATATGTGAACTCCGTAGGAGCAGACACGTAAGCTCTTCGCAACAAAATGTAAAACCAAATTCTTTGAATATTAATAAGGTGTCAATGAAAAGTAAAAATACTGAAATACTGCTAGATTTTAGGAGGCAATAAATGATACTTTTATAAAAGTAAGTGTATTCGGTTAATGTTTAATAAATCTACGGATACCATTTGTTCTTGTCTAGAACATGTTTATAAGTAGAAAGAACAGTAAATTGAAAAACAGAAATTTTCCACATTCGTGTGCAGTTTTTGCTTGCTTGTTTTTGCATGATTGCCACTTAGCGCGGATCAAGGATCGAGGAAATGGTGGGGGTAGGGTGGGGTTCCCTGATTTTTTGATGTTGCATAATGATAACTACAATTTCAAAACTAAGATCACTTTCTACACGTACCTCTGCTCGTCTAGTAAAGTTTCTTTCAAGAACTGGTAATTTTAAATTATAGCAATTAGTTGCTCTTTGAAGGTTTTAATTATATCATCAATTTCATCTTATGCAAGATATGTTTAATGTTAATTTCTTAAATTTATTAAGAGCGTGTAAATATATACAATAATTATGTCTTTTCATTTTTGCAAAATACTGGTAAGCAAACTCTACAAAGAAACTATTCAGAATGTTAAGCTCAGTGAAGTTGTCTATTGATTACTTAATCTAGAAGTTTAAAGCCCATCTTGATAAAGTACCTGTATTTAAATGCCTTCTAGCATTCTGGCTTAGATAATTCCTGTATGACGGATCAAGCATGTATGCATAACCACTTATTACATAACTAACTCGTAATATCGACAGTAATCTGTAACCATAGAGATTACTATTTACAGAGAATCAAATTGGTGCGAACATCCCCTCCTTGGGTTTCAAAATTCGGTCAGCAAGATGGCGTGCCGTGGTCACGAAGGGGTTCGAATTTCAACCATTGGAGTGGAGGCACAATCAGAAATTCAGAAGAAATATCTAGATAATACAAATTACTCTCTCCGACAGTTCGTGCTGAGGAGGCATAAAACAGATTATAGATAGCTGACAGTGGCCTCCATCATTTGGCCAGGTGATGCATGGATTTGTTTTCTATGTGTCTGGAATCAAATTTAACACCTAGAGACAATGACAGGCATTGAACTGAATAAGTAGCCCAAGATATCAAAAACCACAAGATAGAAAACTGAACGACTTTATACAAAAGAATTCTTCTTCTTTCGTGACATTAATCAAAATGAGCTAACATTCGAATACTGAAATGGTAGGATAAATAGATATAGGTAAATAATACTGAAATGGCGTAAAGTCAGCGTCTACAACACGTGTGAGTGCCTACAGAGAGGTTACGAAAGGTTACAGAATACACAGGTTCATAACTATAATTCCCTCTCAGATCCCCTTCACGATTTTGAATGTTTCCACGGGCCAGCCTATTTCGCCGATCTGTCCATTTTTGGCCTTGGGGAACTTAGTTCCGGGCGGAGGTCTGCTCAGGTATCCCATCTGGCTCGTCACTTCCGGTGATCGATCTCCGTTGCCTACCATTTGGAAGTCGGTTCTTGTCCTCACTCGCTGGTCGGTCAGTCCGTCCGGACCTACATGTAAAATGTACAGTTAATTTACAGAACCAAAATCAATATGCAACTGGAACCGGGGGCTGGGCAAAGATAGACATAATAAAATTGAATGAATCGATAAACAATTATTTGAATTAATTTTTTATATTTACCACTAGTGTTTTAATCCGAAAAAAAATTAACCTGAGCAGAAGCATAATGCACCGCGGTTACCCCCCCCCCCGACAAACCCCATCTCAATCTCCTAATTTTGAGGGTAAACGAAAACAGTTTTTCCTTTTTGGGGGCCGGGGGGGGGGGTGGGGTGTCAAAATTTCGTATACGTCTCCTCCTTCCACCTTAATTTGCTTCCGACGCCTATGCCTAGACATATCCTTGACAATTTGTTATAAATGGCTATATACTAAAAGTTTAGATTCATGCATACATGTATTATTGTTAACAATGCGAAGAAATGGTGGTTAGTGTGTTAAGTTTCAAATTAATTTGGTCCTGTTTAAAAAGATAAACTTTCAAAGATACACACTATAAATACACTTACCAGTGAATAAGACAGGGCCCCTATAGGCTGACCACTGTTGGTGAGAAGGGGGTCCCTGGGACTCTGCCGCTGACACGTGTGTACTAGAGCTATGAGTAGACTGGGGGCGATCGGCCATATTGCTGCAACATATAACAAGTTATGTATGATAGCAATATACAGCCGCACAACAAACAGCTAGTGAGGTATATACATGTATTAGCACGCTAGTAGAGCAACTTTCATTTGTGCAACACATCAAGTGTAATAATACGTAGCAAATAGCACACCTGACAAGCACCCCACCCCCCACCCCAAACACCCTAGTACAAGTACCTAACGAATATCATTTTAGCCATGTATGACAACAATTAATTGTTTTAAGTCAATAGTCAATGGCTGAGCAACACACAACAAATCAAGTTTACATAACCATTATCACGTGAAACACACAAACATCCAATTTACATAGTTAACAGCAAGTATCTTTAAACTAGTTTGAAAAAGACGAAAACTGTGCAACACACAACAAATCTTACGGTAATACCTAGCCAAAAACTCGGAAGGTGTGCAAAATACAACAATTATTTGGCATAATTATACCTGGCCTATAGCACAATAGGCGAGCAACACAACACAAATCAAGTTTACCTCTTCACAACACAAAAGGTGTGCAACACAACATATCTCGTATATCCAGTTAATAGCATGATAGTCTTATAACGTACAACAAATCATTTGGCATAATACTTAGCCAATAGAAGGATGATGAGCTATACTCAACAAACCGAATTAACTTTTTTAATAACGCAATTCTATGCAACATAATATATTTAAAACACCTATAGCTAATAGAATGATAGCCGTCAAACAGTTACCATGGTCAATAAAACAATACCTGCGCAACACAACATGTCTACTGAAATACCTACAGCTAATAGGACTATAGTCGTACAACACACAACAAATCAAATTTACATTGTTTCTTCAAATTTTAAAGTGGAGTAACACGCTTAAACAGATAATAATCTTAAGACAATTGTCCTGCAGCATACAATTCAAATGAGTGCATAATATGTAGCAATATACATGTACATCTACATGTAGTATATATATGATAATATTTTTGTACTGCCTTTATCAAAAATCAGCATACACATTTTTACTAGGTGAGTGGACGAACTCAAAAAATTCATCGATGACCGATAAATCGAATTCTTTCGTTTGCCTTCACAGTAGCCTAGCAATAACAAGAAAGAAATATCTTGCCAGCTATTACTTCTGTAACCGCAAAACTACAATGCACGCAAGCCTAGCATTAGCCTAGCTCTTCATTCTGGATGACTTCGTTTTGTGTGGTCTTGAGCAGGTCATATATATTTGGAATTCGTCACCTAAAACAGCTAAACGAGGGAGGCAAAGGTGTGTTGAGGGCCTCTACCCGCCTCTCATATGATTATGATTAAACCACATCTAACGGAGGTAGAGGGGTCAAAGAAATTCTAAGGGATCGGAAAAAAGTAATTCGGCGATAAAAGTGCAAAGTTTGGTCTGAATTCAGCATTATGTCTACATGTATATTCACATTCTTGTACCAATATCTGCAAACAAGCTTTCTCAGACACCGATATATAGCCCCAATAACGAGGTTATGAAGATAATAAGATCAATGATATTTTTTGACGTTTAATCCATACCTATGAACTCTGTTTGATTTACAACCCTCAGACGGCCACAATACCACTTAACAATGCCAGGTTATATTTATTGTTTTACCTGTGATTGTACTTATATAGGTAAATAATAACAAGAACACATCCCGACTTACCTGTTAGGGTCTCCTGTTACCTGGTATTGTCAGGCTAATCGTCCCAATCTCAGGTGTAAACAGTACCTTAACGAGACAGGCCGCTCTAGTTCCCAGCCATTCAATGTTGCTAGGGGTAATCCGGATATCAGAGGTTTAACGATTCCGACTTCAAATATTATAATTTATCTGTTTTATTGATAGCAAATAATCAAAAGAAAAATAGGCATTCAGAGATAATTTTCTGAATACAAAGTTGACTTTGATTTCAATGCATTGAGAACTATCAAACTTTGTAGAACTTCTTAAGCCTTGACCCAATACTGTCCGATAAAGGGGATTTTACAGAAGCCGTTTTTGGTATATATATCAAATGCATTTAAACGTTTAAAACACCTTTATAATCAATATATCGTAACATTTTAAAACCCCGACTGCTTGCGACGACAGCATTCCTTTTATTAAAGATTTCTGAATGCAATTGGATTTGGGGATTAAAGTTCGATTTATCAATGGATATAAGTTAGAATCTTCAAGTGCCAAGCGTGCCTAGTCGAGTCGCACTTATAACAACGCAATGAAATAATATGACCAACTCTTGGGCAATAAAATTAATTAGGTTCCTTTTATCGAGATTAAAATACAAGTAAAGTACAGACCACTTTATGTCCTGAATTCACGCTTTGGAGAATTCATTTTAACTGCATGGATAGACAGATTTCGTTGCAAAAACACAGTGTACTGAAACATTGCAGACTTGAACAACTTTGCCTCTGCAATGGTAGAGATTAGGCCAATGGCACCGGTTCGCAGTTTGGTGCATGTACATTGTATATCATGCACGAGGAAGTAGTTTTAATAGTGCTGTCTGCATGATGTTCACAAACCAGGCGTAAACAAAACAACAGCTCTAACTTACATTAATGAATGTTAATTGCTTTGATTTAAATAAAAGGTCAAGTGATTTACATAATAAAAATTATGCACAAATATTTGTTGTAATTATACCTAGCTCATCGTATTGCAAATGGTTTTTGAAATATCTTGCATTTTTAAATTCTGGAAACTCAAACGTTTGGAAATTGCATTAAAGATTCATAGTTTTCGATTTTATTTCTAAACAAATATTCACAGCAAAATTCCAAAAACACATAAGTCTTTCTACCGTTGACAAAAAAAAAGAAGATAAAACACAAAAATATGCATCGAGAATTAAAATTGTGAGAATTTCTTTAGATTTCAACCCAAATCGGCTTCGGCCCTTAAACTGATATGAACCCATATTTTCTTTCTAGGACCATAAATTAAAAAGGAATGAACTTGACGGGGTTAAGACGTTAGCCCCGTATTTAACCAGTACATGCTGTCAAAGAAGCGATGACCCGGTCCAGGAATGGCTATTATCAATTTGATATCAATTATCTCACTAAATTTAAATCCTACTCAAGACAAAAGCCAAACCTTTATTGCACTTTTGATAAAAAGTTTATAAATAATCCTAAATAAATCACAAATCAGCCGTGGCAGCACTTAATCTATCCATGTTTCGCCAAACATAAGCATCAGTTCCAAAAGAAGCCGAGATCTGACGTCAATTTGTGTAATGTTTGTGCCTGATATTTTAATTCTCGTTATAAAACCACCGGATGTTGAGATAAAATTCACAAATGATGTTAGTTGGAGTTGACATTATTATACTCCATGATTTCACGTTTTTGCCTCTTGCTCTCGTATTTCTATTGGATGAACATTGAACACATATAATTACCCACGCAAAGCACTGACTATTTGATCTACCAAAGGGCTGCTGACAGGAAAAGTGAAATCGATTTATGGAGTCTGAGAGAAATGTCGATGTAGGGGACACTCTGTGTTAGTATAGAAGAGAGGAATAAACCAGGATGTCTCTTGATGTTTAACAATTTACCTCAATTTTAAAGGTAAGCTATTAGTTATTTCATTTTTTTTTCGTTTTCTTTATCAGTAATGATTAATACAGAGCGGAAGGTAAATCCGATATAATTCCATTTAAAGATGTTGTTAGTTGTCTATTTGTTTGAGATGAAAGAGCTGAAATTATGCATGTACTTTTAGAGATTATTTGAGTTCCGTTCTCCTAAGTATAGATTTCTGTCTATATATAGAGTAGGACCAACGTTAGCAGATGTACATCATCGAAGTTATCATTAATCAATATATTTTGATTGCAAATGCCATGTTTGCATAATTGACAATAGCAGTAGAATCGACGCATATAAAACATGAATCGGACTACAACTAGGTTGTGAATAACACAACGTTATAGTCTGTCCCAAGTTATTGTTTCCGTCACAATTGGAAGAATTTAAGAAAAATGCACATAACTCTGAAAGAAGTACAGTTGAAATCGATGAAAGGGAAAATATAAAAAAAATCTTTTTTCACTCGGAAAAAATCACAGGAACGAAAACAGATTTCTTAGGGAGATTTATGATGGGAAATGTTGACATCTTTTCTCCATTCGGAAGGCACTCGGAATGCCTCGCACAATTTTTCGGCGTTATCATCCGGGTACTTTTCAATTCAAAAACCTCGTAAACTTCTTTATTTTTGGCCGTGTATTGAAACCTGGTAAGCTTGAGGGGGCGTTTCAAAAGAGAAATCTTGGAAATTTTTCATACTTTCGAATGATCATCGTTTGAACCCTGATGTACGTATTTATGATTATCGAGTAATTAAGCAAACTGTTAATCGAGGACATCACAGAGTATAAATATTCTACAATTGATTTACATGAAAAGTTTTCGAAAACTATCATATAAAACATTAAAATTCAAGTATCATGGAAAAGAGAGAGAGAGAGAGAGAGAGAGAGAGAGAGAGAGAGAGAGAGAGAGATAAAACGTAATGAAAGACTCGGGGATAGAAAACACACAACTCGTTGGATAAAAATCATATACCATCGCAAACCATGAGAGATCCAATATATAAACCCAGCTGAAATAAAAACTCAAGATATATTAAATCTTGGCGCATGCTTCACTTGCGTTATGTTTGAATAATGATTTCTCAGATGGCCGTTGTGGCCTATGACCCTTTTGTTTAATTATTCTGACATATATATGTAAATATCTTCCAGAAGATGTTGTAATTAAGATGGAAGAAAAACTTCTACAAGACCCTCTGACACCCAGTGAAACGGACGACGAACACAATTCGTGCTCACGCCGTGACGTAATTCTTAACGTATCCGAGTACCGCCATCTTGCTGGACAAGATGCATCGGTCAACCTTAATGGAGGACACAACTGCAACAGATCACCGAAAGTGGAATCTCATCAAGACAAGGTAATTGAAAATTAATGCGCATATATTAATCAAATAAACATATAGGAATTATTATTTCACGCATTAAAAATAGTTTCATTGGCATTTGTACACAAAACCGTCTTGGCTGCATGGATCCTTTGAATTGGATCGTAAGCTTTATGGTATGGAGCCTTTAATAACTACTCAGAACCTTTATAGTGTGTTGGCATGGTGATTTTTTCATTATTTTTACAGAGACCATTTCCTCTCCTATCAGCGGATAGCAGTCCATGCTTGTTTGCTCTTTCGATTTTTTCCGTCGTTTGTTTTTGCCCTATAGGAATTTTTGCCGTTGTAACAGCAAGTAAGGTAAGCTTTATGTCATTAGTTTTCACAAGCGATGATACTTTGTAGTCATGCATGTCTGTGGCATTTTCATTTCATGTCTGGATCACAGTCAAACGTTGATGGTACTTCGCGTAATAAAACGCTTTTATAACTACATAGCGTAAAAAACGTTTAGCTCTGAATTTGAATGATTTTGAATTTGATAAGCGGATGAGTGAAAAAACCCAGCGGCATATTCTTTGTGTTTTAGTTGACAATAAGGTTTTTGTCATTGAGATTGATCTGACATAACATTAAAAGTAGATAACAATTCAATTCCGTCAATATTTCTTCGTCGACAGCGGGATTTCTCAGTACTGTCTGTTTGTTGAATGTCCCCTCTCACGTAATAACATACATGCGCGGATCTAGAGGGGGGGGGGGTCCCGACCCCCCCTGGAAAATGAAAATTTATTAAATTTACATAGTAAAATTATCGAAAATATGCCTCGGACCCCCCTGGCAAACACAATTATCCTTCGGACCCCCCCCCCCTGGAAAAATTTTCTTGGTCTGTCCTTATCCTTCTATATAACTGGGCTTTCAACAATATTTATCTCACAGTCGGTTTTTTTTTAAACGACTTAATGGAAGTTTCGTAATTGGCAAACTTTAATTAGGATGAAAGTTTATAGAAACTAAATTACTAATTATACAATGAAGTGGACAGGTTAATCATTTTTTTAGCATTTCTCGTACGAGAATACAATGCACTTTAAAATCAGTTCATACATCATATACATGTAAAGAGTGTTCGGAAAATGCTTTTCACTCGTCCTTTAATTTTTGCAGTTATTGAAGGCCAGAAAAGAGGGAAATGAATCCAATGTTGAAACTCTGACCGTCCGCACGAGGGCGCTGGTGTCTCTATCCCTGGGGGTGGGGATCGTCACCATCGTCTTCTGTCTTATCATATACTTTGTGAACATTTTCGGGATCAGAACTTACTTTACGTGAAAGCCATTTTGTTTTACAATGTTACATATTTGGATGGATGTTGTTATATGTGTAAATACATTGACATAGTGGAGTGGATGATATAGTTATGTTGGCATAATGATATGTGTAAAAGTGTTTTGTGACTGATCTCCGACTACTGCTTTGATGTCATGTATCTACATTGTATATATCATTAATAAAATCTCTGCAACCGTGACTCCTACTCGCCGTGTTATTATGTGCGTGTGGATGTAATAACATTACTTAGTAAAAATGAAAATGTCAGGGGCGTAGCTGTTTGTTTATTGTGGAAGCAATTTAAGGCAGGGGGTTTGGGGGCCGCCTTGAGGCCCCCAATGGGACTTTTTGCATAAATTTAAATACATGTGATGGGTGTATCATAATAGTAAGAGAGACAACTCGTGCAAAATCTGGAACACTAGACCATGAATGTTTAGTACCTGCCAATGGTCATTTTTTTCACCCGAAAAACTAGTGATAGTGTGTTAAAATGCATACGGGATTCAACCTTTTATCTAAAGAGGAATAAAAAAAGAAGTTTAGACGACGACGCTTAAGTAAATGCAGAGCATGCCGATGAACATATTTAATGCTTTGTCAAAATTCGAGTTACAAGCGAGTTACAGAGGTTAGAATTCTTTATTTTGTAAACAAAGCTTGAGTCCTGTTATTGTTTACATATTTATTGTACATGTATGTTCAATCTAATCAATGTTCAATATTATGTTGCTTTTTGGTTGCTGATAAAATTATTTTTAACACATGCCGTTTATTTTTTTGCCATAAGGTATTATTTCAGAAACGGTAGTTTCTTTCTTTACATTATTTGTAAACGAATATTAGTCTTGCGCTTTGTTTACATAACAACGACTTTTTGCTTGTAACTTGATATTTAACATTCAAATTTTGGAGAATCATTCAAAATATACAAGTAAACCATTTTATACATAAGAATTAAAAATAAAATGTTCATCTCAAATCGTGTCTAAGTCTTTCGAAAAACTAGAATAAAGATACGATGGTATTAACAAAAAGAATTTTTTTTTAAATTTTACATAAAGCGTGATTTTATTTTAATGAAATTAAATTGATTCTTAATATCAGTAATATAAACCGGTCGCTTGACGTCAATGGGAAAAAAAAAAAATGTTTTATTCACTTAGCAATTAACTCCTATTTGTACTAAACCAATTTGAAAAATTCGGCGGAAATTCTGAAATTTTCGACTGTAATTCAGCGTCAGTTCTCATTAAAGTTTTCTTCAAAATACCAGTAAAAAGTTTTGTTAATAGGTTCACCGAGAGGTATCACATTTGAAAATGCATGTGAATTTGAACGTGTTAGCCTTAAGTCAAAGTAGTCAAAGTGATTTTGTAAAGGAATTCGCTTCTACATATATACCATGCGCGGATCTAGAAGGATTGGGGGTCCGGACCCCTCCCACTTGGAAATTTCAAACTTATTTACCGAAAATAGGCCTCGGACCACCTCCCCCTGGCAAAAAATCTGGATCTGCGCATGTAAACGTGCCATATACAAACCCTCTCTATAAATTGACTAGTATTGGACGACTGGCATTGTTATTCACAGGCACCTAGTTTATCAAGCAAACCTACTGAAAAAATTCACCAAACTAAAGTTATTATAAAAGAAGCATTGAAATTTATAAAGAAGGGCGCTACAAGAATATTGTTTAAGGAACTAGTAACACTTCCAAATTATTATACAAATTCTAATAAAACGACAGAAACGGATTATTGCTGAAGTCTAAGACTGCTACGTGAACAGGGAGGGGGTGGGGTAATTTCATAAGTAATTTCGTTATTGAGACGTCACTTATTAAGAATTATTTATTTCTAATTTTAATGTGTATTTATTATTGCGAACATAAGAATTATTAAATACATCTAGACGAGGTATTCATGGTAAAAAATTTATTCAACAAATTGGTTACAATGTAAAAGTATATATATAACTGTTATAACATTTTCCTGAGATGTGAAAGGACAGAGGAGAGTTAGAGAAAGAAGGAAGATAGCGGAAAAGGAGTGTTAAAAAGTAAAAAGTAACCCCAAAAATAAACATGACTAAATAGCACTAAGTATAACCGTAAGCTACATCTACTAAATGATTGCCAGTCTATAAATTCTACTGTTTGGAAATTGATAACTGTTTAAGTTTCTTTCCTTGAAACTGAATCGCTCTGTACTACCACAAGTTGCAGACCTTACATGCCAGGTTTTTCGGGATTCCGAACTCCTTGCTGCCTTTTCCCCGGAACGTAATAGGCATGAACTTCCCGATCCGGTCCTGAATCACCCGGTTGACGTCGACAATATCCGTGTAAAACACCTCCACGTTGACGCCCAGCGTGACGTACAGCTTACCGTTGACGATCTTCAGGAACGGGTTGTTAAACACGTTGATCTGCATCAGGTGACGTTGACAGAACCGGTCAACGACGGACCCCGGGCGCGCGACCACCAGCGTGACGTAATGATCCCTCAGGTTGTGGCAGTAGAAGTCCACAAAGTAAATGTTCTGGTGGACGTTAACGATAAAGGAAGAGTTGACGATCAGACGCTGGTTCCCAAAGTAAGAAAATGTCGGCGGCTTCTTGGACTTGTTGTGGAGGCTTGCATTGAAGAAGAGGCCAAGGATGTTTCCGTTAATGGCTGACTTCTCCGTGCCGTTGAAGTCCTTCCGGTAGGGAATCATGAAACCACTGTAGTTGGCTCGGATTCTGTTCCAGTAGGAGGTGGGTTTGTCGCGCCACATGGCGGGAAGGGGCGCAAAGCGCCGGTCTTTCTTGTTTATGATTTCAACACTTTTGTCGTAGAGCATGGTCAGCTGCTCCATTGACAGATCTGTCAACAAGAAGCAGAAATCAGCAACACAATGACAACACTGATGTTAACTAGACGCTTTGAGGACTTAATAGTATATGATAATAGAAGCAATGGGGAAAAAAAATTACCGGTAAATATTTTGTGAAAAAAAAAACACTTTTAAAATCTAATTAATAGCATCATTCTATTAAGGGAAATGTTGGTTTATAAAGAAATCTTTATTAAAAAAAATATTCACTGTACCGATAAATTAAACCAGTGTGGATGTGGCATTTTAAAATCCATCTAAGGTAGTTTCCAAATTGTTTCATACATTCCATATGATAGATAACTGGCTATAGGGTAAATGCATGTATAATCACTTTTGAGTTTATAGTGTGTTTCTCGTGTGCAATTCAGCCCCCTTACATGTAAGATATTAACCTTCAGTAACTGAATTCCCCTAAGAAATGATAATTCTTAGGGAAGAGTTTCTTATCCTTTTACTTGAAGAAATTAAAAAAATTATGTAGGATGTTCAAACAAGAGGCCCAGGGGTCACATCCCTCATCTGAGCAAAATTTACATAACTTTGATCAAACCAGCTTTATTCTATTAAATACAAAATATCTGGATAATATTTTAGATCTTTAGTAGAATAGATCTTGTTTAAAAAAATTATAAATTTTCCTCAACATATTCCTATGTTAAATACCAAACCCCTTTTGTTGTTTCAGTTTTTTTTAGAAGATTTTAAAAAATATTTAATATTTATTCCCATGTTAATTTCAATTCCCTATTGAGGCCCCACCCTACCCCCTGGGATCATTATTTGAACAATTTTGAATTTACAGTAAATGAGAATGCTTCCACTCAAGTTTCAGCTTTTCTGGCCAGATGTTTTTTGAGAAGAGAATCTTTGATGATTTTTCTTTGTTTATGCCTATGTAAAAACTAAACCCCCATTGTCGTTCAACTTCACCCTGACCCCGGGGATCATGATCTTAATCAACTTGAATCAACACTAGCTGAGGATGCTTCCACATAAGTTTTAACTTTTCTGGCCAAAAGGTTTTTTAAAATGAAGATTTTTAAAATAAATGCAAACACATTTTCAAGAATTCTAAACCATCTCCCTTAAAAGGGTGTGGTCCTTCAATTCAACAAACTTGTATACTATTTACCTTGGGGTGCTTTGTATCAAGTAAGGTTCAAAATAGCAAAGTGGTTTTGGAGAGGAAGTTAAGAAATGGGATAATTTTAGAGATGGATGGACAGACAGACAGATGTTGGATAAAAAGTGCTCAAAAAAGCTCACTTGAGCCATAAGCTCATGTGAGGCAAAAATAAAAGAATGTTATTTCCAATAAGATATTTGTATTTACTATAGGCATTCAATTTTGACAGGTGATTTCCCTATATGGAATTTTATTTTTTGACCAAATTTTTTAAACTATATGCCAATGGGTCTTTTGTTCAAATCCTAATTTTAATTAAACTAAAATTGTTGTGTCACATCTCCTCAAATAAAACAAAGACGGGTGATAAGGTGAACAAAATTCAATTAAGATGATACATGTAACATGTAGAGAAAGTATATTTTGAACTTTTTTTCAACAATCAAAATCACATTTTGTCATAAAACAAAACAAAATTCATAACCAATTATTTTTTTTTTAGCTTTCCTCAACACTGGTCTTTGAAAGGTGTATTTATCAACAAATTTTTCTTAATAGATATGTCTTAACCTTTATGTGTCAAAATTCAAAAAACTATGGTTGATACTGATAGAATCAATACAATGTCACAATGACCTTGACTTTGGGTCCTAACAAGGTCAGTGTAGTTATACATAGATAAGTTGATGGTACAAGTATTCTACATGATTGTATATGAAATTGTCAGGTATTTGGCCCATTAGAAACATATATCAGTACATCTGTAATGACAGTAATTAAAATAACCTTCAAATTCCCTTTGTATTTACAAAAGAATTAAGACTTACTTAAACTATGACCTTGACCTTAGACCTTAAGCATTGAAAAACAACAGGTATTTATTTATAGTCATGAGGAAAATAATGTACTAGCTTGCTTTTATTATGAACCGTGCTATATCTGAATGTTAATATCTAAACTAACCAATGTTCTTGACAAACATTAGTCATTTTCATTTTTTCAAAAGGTTCAACAATTAATTGTCCATTAAGACTATCTATATACCGTAAAGCAATTTTCATTTGCATGCAAATCTTTTAGGGGGGGGGCAAGGTTTGCAAGGAACTTGCTGTAAGAACATTTCTACCCACCAACCTGCTCATCATTTTATATCATTCTGACATGAAATTAACTTTATGACCAGTTTATTACTGGTAAAAAACAAAATAAATTTGTCACCCATCAAAGTTGGTTTACAGTATACAAGTACCTGTACAAGAAACTATGATGACAGACTCCACTTATACAGTGAAGTCTGTGGCATAAATCTACTGTGTGTAGAACTGTAGATAGAATTTGCGGATGTAATACAATTAATTACAACTGTTTAGTATGCTGTTATTGTTTACCTCTTGTGATATACTCATTGTGTTTACTAAGCCCAATGTCCAAGACCATAAACTGAGAATACAGAGACATAAGTTTAAATAAAATTTGAAATGACATAACCCTGAAGATAATTTCAAAAAATTTGATAAAATTTCCAATATAAATTTTTATGCTTCAATATGAAGTAAAGAAATTATGAGAAGTATCACTTACAGATTTTTAAATTTTTAAAATATTTTAAATAGCTTTAATTTCACAATTATTTTCTCAGAGTTGTGAATGATCTGAAAAATATGATTGATGCTTGGCATGCGCAATTTCATATTCTTACAATTCAATACAAAATGTCCAAATCAGGAACTTAAGAACATGCAAACAATATAGAATCTTTAGTGTAAGTAAGAATTATTTTTTGGATGGCCTTGGATCAAGGACACTGCTAATTAAACATAAATGGTTTCAGTTATTTGTCTGATTCAAGATGTTCAGGGGACTACTACCCAGGAATGGAATGCTCTATCCCTGATTATTGGTCAAAAGAGCAAGACCCGGTAAGAACAGCCTTCTTCTCCAGATTGGACAAATGATGTGCGACTTGTCATATGCTTTGAATGTTAAACATCAGCAAACATGGGCACTTTGAACCTCAAACGATCCGGAAAAACCAAAACACTATTTGATCATTGACCATGTTCCTGCTAATTTTAACTTCTTAGAAGCAACTATTTGTATTGATATTCCAATAAATGGGGTATATGTACATGACCATGGATTTGTTTGTTTATCCTACTGTTAGAAGTTAGAACTAAGAGTATGAACCATCCTCTATAATTTTCTGTGCTGTGTTACATGTGTAACAGTGGTAACATTAGGAGCTTGTGAAAATTTCACACAGAATGTCTATTGCACTTACACTGGTCTGTTGTCATTGTCTCTGTCTTTTGTCTTGGAATGTTCATGTGATGAATCCTTTACTGAAAAAAGACAACAACAAAAAACCCTATAAATTACCCAAACTTATATAGAGAGAGTATCATATGTGTAACATTTATCAAAATTAATGATTCTGTTTGCATGTCCTACCTGTATTTGCAACTCACAGACTTTCATAGAATTCAAACTTAAAGCTAACTTAATTCAAACATATTTTAAACAATTTTAAAGTATTTTCTGCCTCTAATGGATGGCTATGTGGCGTGGAGCAAAATGTTTCACATCAAACAAATATTGTAAAAAAAAACCCATTAAACTAGGTCTACTGTGCATGAACATTCAAATCTTAAATTTAAATCTTTAGAAATCAACAACTTTTTGGCATTCTACTGCAAGGGAGATAAACCCACAAGAAGAATTTAAAAATCCTCACAATCTATAGATTTCAGAAAACAAATATATTTATTGTAATTAATTATCTTTTAAGGACAAAATGGAGCTCGAAGTTGAATCAAACAGATTTTACTTAAGTTGGTGAAGCGTAATATGTAGGTCAGATTGAAATTACTTGCATTGCACCAAAAGAAGACTTTATAATCAAATGTCAACATTGTTTATCTAAAGCAACACATATAAAACGGTTGGATTTGGTTTAAAACCTTAATATTAAAAGGATATATATTAAAGAGGTTCTTTTAGAGAAATAAAATAATTAAAACTGTAATCACATTGGATGCTGTAAAAATGGATTTGTAATGCTGTCAATTTCATTCAAAATCCAATATGGATAACCTTTGATCTAATTAATTAAAGATCATCCTATAGCCTTCGGCATGAGATGCATGAACTTTATTTCACACCTTGTAGGTCGGCAGTCTCGACCACTATTCTCTGATTTTTTAAATTTTACCTCGTTCCCGTTTTGTGCCGTTCCACGCACCTTGAGTTCAAATAGGAAATGACGTTGTTGGTACTATTGCATTGACATGGATGGAGAGCAATTCATTTCCCGGAAAAATTCAACAGCGACAGTGTTTTAAAAATGTATCTTACCAAAGCAGGCATGAATCATCGTTTTTTTTAAAGTAGAGAGCCCAGACCTACCCAAACTACAAAAATTCTTGAGGACCAAAAAAAAAAAAAAAAAAAAATTAAATAAAAATAAATAAAATTATAAATAAATTTTGAGCTGAATGTAACACAGCACAAAAGAAACAGAATACTAAGTTCAACTAATTTTAATAAAGTACAAGATAAATAATAAAGTTAATAATATGTTTTACGGTGCGACTGTTGGGGCGAGCGCAGTATGTGATCAAACAATGAATTATGATAAATCAATAAAAATAAAATTAACAACGTAAATAAATTTGATTGCAAAATAAAATAAAACATACCCATTTTTTCAGTAAATTTCCATTATCCATAGTTTATAAGATTTCATATGTTATAAGATTTGTTTTTTATTTATTTATAAGTAGAACAATCGTTTAATCTCAGATACAATTAATGTTGTTGAATAATAAAGATTTTTATATAAATGTACATTGCTCTGTATCTCCTCTTTTATTTTGATTGTAAGGTCAGTTTATCCACTTTTTTGCAGTCGACATTTTTTCTTACATAATTTTTATTTTTTTTTAAATTTACGCTTAAAAATATTTGCTTATCATATTAAAGGAACATAGAGTTGCCCCCCCCCCCCTGGGATTCGGAGCATGTAATAAATGGAAGTGAAAATAAAGAAACCATTGAACTGCTGAAGGATTAGAATTTTCAGGATTTTGAGAATTATCTTTTTTTTTCGTTTTGCTTGTTAAGATTTTTTGGATGAGGTTGCCATCCACCTACCCATCCACCCCCTTTAAAAAAAAACCATGCTACGTGTACATGCGCGGATCCAGAAAATTTTTCCAGGGGGGAGGGGTCCGAAGGATAATTGTGTTTGCCGGGGGGGGGGTCCGAAACATATTTGCGATAACTTTACTATGTAAAATTAGTAAATTTTCATTTTCCAGGGGGGTCAGGACCCCCTCCCGACCCCCGCATGCGCATGGTGTACGTTCCTGGAAATTACCGTAATTATAGTGAATAAAATAAATGTGAGCATTCATCCAAATGAGTGCAAGTTACAACTGTTTCCTATATCTGAAGAAATGTCCTCATTCTTTAGCTTTGCAAGATTTTGATACGATTTTGGTAATTTCAGCAGATTTACAATAACTTCAGTTAGAGTAATTTCCCCTTATTGTGACGTCAAAGTTCACGTTGGTTAAGTGTCGTCTGACTCTTTAAAACTCCCCTGAGAAATAAAAGTAAGCGAAGTATACTGTTTTACTTACTTAAAATGCACGATGTTCTTAAAATTACACATCTTATATGCTTCTCAAAAGTTTTACTTTGATTCTCGCGAGAACGTGAGGTTGGAAACCATTGGTACTATGAATTGTGGGTCAAAATTTACTGACGCCGAAAAAATCTATCGGACAAGTTTAGCTTTTTAAAAAAGCTTACCGTCTTTAGAGCAAACTTTAAACAGCATTAAGTTATAGAAAAAAATTCAATTCTTTTTTATATATAAGGTCGCCTTCCTCTACATGCAATGGCTTTTGAAACTTTTTTTTATGTACCTTAATTAAGCGTGCGTGTCTAAAATTGAGAAATGCGTCCCACGTGCTTGTGAGTTGATATCGACTATAGTAGGGAAAAAGAGATCTTAGGAAGGGTCGTATTATTTAAATAAAATCAAACTTAATACCACAGCATTCAGCACTTGTTTTACTGATATTAGAACCATTTTAACAAGACCTTGGACTTTCAGTAGGACGTAACTATCTATTCTTGCGTCAAAACAAGTTAAACATGACGCTGGTTTCAAGCGAAATATACACCGATTGCGTAGTCTTAGCTCCAAAGCCAGACTTTTGACAAATCTAGTTGATTTCAAAGAGCCATGGTTGTATTGCCAGCAATGAAATAGACAGGCATATGTCACAATGCTGTTTGCGACAACTATACCCAAAACCCAATCTCCTGTTAAAATGGTTCTAGTTTTACCCGATACCGTATCTTTTTTTACTGATATTAGACATACCGTATCAAATTTTCACATTTTTGTACTTGCATAAACAATCCAAAAAAAAAAAAAAGAACAAAAAATGTCAATAGATATTATAGAACATTGCTTTCAACTAGTTGTACTGAAAAATTAAAGCCTGAATTTCATTGATATCTAATTTTATTGCTTTTTTCGTTTTCTCACTTTTTAAGATTTAAAATCTACGAAAAGTCGTACGTAAAAAAGATCATCAGAAAATTATCTCCCTTGCGCCGAACAGTTTTTCAACCAATGAAATAAATGTAAATTTTCACATCATGTATTTTCTACCAATCACAAAGGAGAGGAAGTGTACAACCCGGAGACTGTAAATTAGTTCAACTCTTTATACCGTCTTCCAAGGAACGGTAATCAATGTGCAAACCTTTGTGACGTCACTCGATTATTTTTGACTGAGAGTGTACTGAGGTGAACTTTAGAGGTAACACTGGCTGTATGTCGTAGCCCCCTATACATCGTTATTGTTTTTATTGTCTTGCTGATTCTCGCGAGAGTGTGAAGTGATAAAAATGGCCATGATTACAGGGAACTACTGGGACGATTAAAACAATGCATTACTGGTCCGATTTACTGACGCCAAAAAAATCCGTTGAATGAATGTGCAACTGGTCCGAATTTTCTATTCACACACGGCTTGCCGGTAGAGCTCGCTGCGCGCCGGCGAGCTGCTCTCGCTATTATTGGTATTATTAACAAAATGTCCAAGTTCTGAAAAAGTCACAGTAAACAGTTTCTCCTTATAATTGAGAATTAATCAAATGAAGATAGAAAATAACAACTGTCTGAACGTTATTAGCCACGGTGAATATCTCAAGATGGATGGAAAATCAATTATTACTCTAATAGTCCTATCATAGAGTTCCACGAAGTCGATGACCAAATTGATACTGATAATGTACCTATGCATCAGAGGTCCAGTTATAATCTCCTCGGCATGGTCAAACTGTCCTTGGTTATCATCAGGTGTTGGTACGTTATCGTCAGGTGTAAATTAATATCCGTCCAAGATAGCAAAAATAGATGAATGAAAGTAAACAAGGATAATAATAGCACAATTTGGTATAGCTAATTGTGTTACATTCCTCCCTTGCATAAGATGCATTAAGTTTAATTCATTTTTCTGCAACTGCATAATGAACAAGTCCATAATCCTCTCACCACAAAAGTCTATAAGCATAAAAGTTTATGCACGTTCACATTTGAAATGATATAATAAATTGTTCCATCACCACAAAATAAAGTCCATTATATACGAATAATACGGTTATTGGTCCCATCTTCCGAAACAAATGATAATCAACGTGTGTACATAACGTTCAAATTCACTGACGTGGCAGTAGTTCAAAGTTCATGAAATGTAATTTAATGTTAATTGTCACTTTTATTCTTTTCCGGATCTCCAATAAGTAATGGATATAGCTTACGAATAGCATCCGGTTCGTCTGTCCCAGTACTGTAAACAGTAGTCACCATTGGCGCAGAAGGATTGATACTCCTGCCAGCGTCTCCATCGCCAGACGAGTTAATCGTCACCAAAGGATAACCCTCCCCATCCTCTCTCTTTAGCCTGTCCCGCATCTGCCACAATTTACCTGACCAACGTTTACTAACTTTGCAATAAACAAAAATTATTATCCCCAAAATCAAAGCACCCCCTATTCCCAATACCGCATAAGCCCAATTTGGTAAACTCCAAAAATTAAATAAGGGTGGCACTGAGTTGACTGAATTTAACTCTTTGTACAAATTAGGCCAGTAATATTTCTGCCTTATTGCATCAAATGTCTTGTCAATTCCCAAGTGACCATTGTCGTCGTGGTACTGCTTAACTACACCAGAGCGATAATGTATTGGTACATACAGTCTCAGTATAGGATCGTTGTCAGCATTCGTTAAAAAATAGAGTACATCGTCTATAAGTAGATGTTTGTCTCCTGTTGCTTTCTTTGCTTGTCCTGATTGTAACTGTCTGATGAGTAGAGCTTTTTCTGGGTCTTTAGCTTGTTCATCGGCTATGTTAACTTCACCATCTTCTGTTAATTCAATATTGTTTGTGTGGAATGTCTGGGTCTCCAATGTCAAGGTTGGTACAATCTCTTGGAATAATGGCATTAGAGTTGATGAAGTTGATTTCCAATGAATTATCATGTGCATCAGGTTCATCTGCTTCACTTGTTTTCAAACCATCATCAATCGGAGTTCTAGATAGAAGGTCTGCACACGTGTTCTCTGTACCTGGAATGTACTCAATTTGGCAGTTATATCCAGCAATGCTAAGAGCCCATAGTTGAATCTTTTTGTTCTTCATTGGTGCATCAAGAAGGTATTTCAATAGTTTGTGATCAGTCCGTATGATGAATTTTGCGTTATGCAAATAATGATCTAGTTTTTGGAGCGCAAAATGTATCGCAAACGCTTTTCCGCAGTAGACCAACGAGTCTGGGTATTACTTAGCTTGTGAGACAAGTAATAAAGTGGTTTTTCTTTCCCGACTCCTGGAATTACCTCATCGTCGTTATAATCCATTGGTTGAACCAAACATGCGCCGACATGTACAGCTGTATCCGAGGCGTCTAAGTACAAAATGTATTCTTTGTTTGGGTCTGGGTACGATAGTAACGGAATAACGGTAAGATTGTCTTTGGTATAATCAAATGCCTGCTGACACTGGTCATTCCACTTAAACTTGGCGTAATTCTTCGTGAGCGAAACTAATGGCTCTGCAATTTTTGAAAAGTTAGGTACAAATCTCCGATAGAAACTGCACATTCCAATGAAAATTCTAACTTCTTTGACACTGGTAGGGCTAGGTAAGGATCGAATAGCTGCCACTTTGTCAGGGTCTGGTCGTACTCCTCTCTTGTCTATGATGAATCCTAGATACTGTGTCTGTTCCTTCACGAAGGAGCACTTTTTTGCTTTCAACTTCAGTCCATGTTGTCTTAGTCTATCAAACACTGTTCTCAGGTGCCGTTCATGCTCTTCAATGGACTTTGAAAATATGAGAATGTCATCAAAATAAGCTAACGCGAATGAATCGAGTCCCTGTAATACAACACTCATAAGTTCAGAGAATACTTGTGGTGCATTACACAGTCCAAACGGCATACCATCAAATTCAAATAGTCCTCTATGACACACAAAAGCCGTTTTCTCTTTGTCTTGCTCCTGCATCTGCACTTGCCAATATGCGGACTTCAAATCTAAAGAGGTGAAATATGAGGCTTTTCCTAATTGGTCCAGTAAATCATCAATCAAAGGTAAGGGCCAAGAATTAGTCTTTGTAATTTTGTTCAATTGTCTAAATTCGACACATAATCTTTTTGAACCGTCTTTCTTATCAACCACAACAATAAGGAAACTCCAAGGTGATGTTGACCTTCGAATAATGTTAGAATCAAGCATGTCGTCAATGGCCTTATCTACAATCTTACGTTTGTTTACGGGTGTCCGGTAAGGCTTCATCTTAATTGGCGGATGATTTCCGGTGTCGATCTTCATCTGTATTGTATTTGTGTGTCCTAAATCTTCATCTGTGCTGGCAAATAAATCGTTGTTTTGATTAACTAACCTCTCTTAGACTCTGACGATGTTCCGGTGGTACTTTCAGGTCTGTTGTTGGGTCTTGAGAAGTTTTACTGCCTGTCTCTTTCATAGTTGTTGACGATTGACGTCTCATCAACGGTGTTTATCCTCCCAATCACACACCCTCGCTTGGTCTTAAAGGTTTTGTTGGTGTTGTTGACCAATAAAACAGGAACTTTGCGTGATTTCTTTGTTCGAGCATCTGCACTACCTATCATGAGTCCTGGTTCATCATTTATAAAACATTTGTCTATAGCATTCACCTCCAGTTTTATTTTCAAAGTTGGCATGGTTTCTATGTCTGGTACAACAAACGGTCGATGTCTGAGGTCTAAGTATTGTCTTCTTGCATGCACGTAAAATAGAAGCAATATGAATATCCTCAACCATAGGAACATACGTTTTTCCAATTCGTAAGCTTCTCAAATCAAAATAAAGTCTGACACCATTTTTAACTAACCAATCTCTACCTAATATGAAGGACCTGTTAACATTTTTAACAACATAAAATCCATGAGACAATGTCAAACCATCTGCGCCATTTACAGATTTCAAATTAACTTTTGGTTTTGACAACTTAGAATGATAAGGGAGGGACCAATAAACATCAGAATTCACAAATGACACAGCGGCGCCTGTATCTAAAAGAGGTCTAAACTTTTGTTTTCCAATTTTGATAATACATGAATTTGGATTTTCTACAGCATTAATTGTTACAGTAGGTAAATTTTTTCAAACTATTTTTACATTTGTCCCCCCCCCCCCAACTGTCCTATCTTGGACGGAGCCTTTTAGTTTAACCCTTCAAGATTCTCGTTATCCCCTGCTTCAATTGATGCGACTTGTTGCCCTGGACATTCAAAACTGTGATGACCCCTCTTATGACAATCCCAACAAATAATTTCTGATCTGGGTCGTTTTTTATCAATTATTATAGCCAAAACGTTTTTGTGAACAACCTTACTAGGCTTATCAAAAAATCGCGGCTTGTGTTTTTAATTTTGTTGTTTACGCGATTGTCTATCGCGCCTAACTCGATAATGATTTCCATTGGTTCGCCAGAATCATTGCGCGGAGCAAAGTAATTTCGGCCAGTTCGCAATTGAAATCTTTGTTGCAAATTAAACTCTTGTCTCGCGGAACCAATAGCTTCAGCCATTGTAGTAGGATTATCGCGCATTACTTTTAGCTTTAGTCGGTCTGAGTTTAGTCCATCAATGAAAAACCCTCCAAGTTGTACTTCTGTTACACCGTGCGCTTGTTCGGCAAGAGAAAGTAACCTTACAGCATAAATTTGAACATTTTCATTGTTTTCTTGTTTCACTCGTCTCAAAAGCATAAATGCATGTTGTGCGTCAATCACGTCAGCAAATCTCTGAGATAATTCAGTTTTTAGTGCATCCCAACTAACCCCAGGGTCCCTTTTAAATATCTGTGAATGAAATCGCAAACAGCCCCAGAACTTGCTTTAAATGCGATGAGCTTTACTTTTTCCTCTGGAACCCTCTCTAAAAATGCACGTTTCTCAACAGCTTTAATCCATCTTTTAAAAACTTTAGGATCCCCGTCAAAAGGTGTGATTTGACTTGTTCCAAAATTTTGATTCAAATTATTCATCGTAACTGACAAACCCTGAACTATGGTGGCATATTTATGCCATCCACATAATTTTAGTCAACATATCACGTCAAGTCGCGATAACTATCTCGTCAAGTCCAGATAACTTTCTTGTTTCTCAACAAACTCCGACTTCTCTTATCTAGTCAACATAAGCTATCACATTTTGTTGCGATAAAAAACTCGACAATATGAGATAATTTATCTTGTATCTTGACTAAAATGTGTTGCATTTGCAAATGCTGCCATCCACAAAACGAGATAATATATGTATAACATGTGTATAATCGTATATCGGAACTCATTACTCAATCCCCTTACGTTTAGGCACTTGTGCGTAATCAAAATAAAATATATCGAATGACCCATTAATAAGTGTCTGATTATCTTTGCATATTTGATCTTCAGTTGCAAATTTATGTCTGTATTAATTTATAATAAACATGTATATATTATTATGCTGACTTATAGAGCTTTAGATACCTTGAATAAAAGTCGAATGACGCAAGGTTGATATTGAACTACATGTAAATTAAATTGATCGATTAAAGATTAAAATAATACTTTTAAAAAACAATATGCAGTAAATCTTTTATCTTATGTTTTGATTAGAAATGAAAACATAAAGTAGAATTCACCAAAATAGAACCAAAGGCAAAAACATGATTTAAATTCTTAGCATAACACTTTTAATCTCGTGTAGTTTAAAGTATTTAAGACAGTGCAACTTTATAAATATGATGAAATGACCCAAAATACTGTGTGTCAAGGGGAAAATAAAAATCAGCATATTTATATATTTTGAAGACGGCCTTATAACTTTTATTAATGATCTTCTTTGCAGATCAAAGAAAACTCTATTATCAAATATCTATTTATTACTTATCTTGTTTTGCGAATGGCAGTATTTGCAAATACCATAACTTTTAGTCAAGATACAAGATAAATTATCGAGATAACTATTCCAACAAAAAGTCGGTCTTGATCGAGAAACTAGAAAGTTATCTCGACTTTACGAGATAGTTATCTTGACTTTATGTGATATGTTATGTTGACCAAAAATTATGTGGATGGCAGAAATATGCCACCATACTGAACAGCAGATATAAAAGCTTCTTCAGTCATATTTAATATTTCGCGTTGTGTTTGTGGCAAAATCAAGACAAAAACTTACTAAGAGAGAATGTAGAAGATCTGAAATTTTTCTTTGGTAACTTGAACCCGTTCGAGATACAGCGGTAGCTCGCAAGAATATCTTATCCTGGTCACGGCACCAAAATGACTCTGTAACACAGCACAAAAGAAACAGAGTACTAAGTTCAACTAATTTTAATAAAGTACAAGATAAATAATAAAGTCAATATTATTGGTATTATTAACAAAATGTCCAAGTTCTGAAAAAGTCACTGTAAACAGTTTGTCCTTGGAACTGAGAATTAATCAAATGAAGATAGAAAATAACAACTGTCTGAACGTTATTAGCCACGGAGATAGTAGGGAGTCTCTTCAAAGGAGAACCTTCCTCACTGGTGGTGTATTGAGGACTGATCTCTTCTGACCAAGTCCAGGTATTATAATCGTCCGAGGCAATATTTTATCGTATCGTAGTGGACAGGTGAATATCTCAAGATGGATGGAAAATCAATTATTACTCTGATAGTCCTATCATAGAGTTCCACGAAGTCGATGACCAAATTGATACTGATAATGTACCTAGCATCAGAGTTCCAATTATAATCTCCTCGGCATGGTCAAAATGTCCTTGGTTATGGTGGCATATTTCTGCCATCCACATAATTTTTTGTCAACATAGCATATCACATAAAGTCAAGATAACTATCTCGTCAAGTCGAGATAACTTTCTAGTTTCTCGATCAAGACCGAGTTTTTGTTGGGATAGCTATCTCGATAATTTATCTTGTATCTTGACTAAAATTCATGGCATTTGCAAATACTGCCATTCGCAAAACAAGATAACTAATAAATAGATATTTGATAATAGAATTTTGGAACTCATTAAACAGGACTCCTTTGATCTGCATAGAAGATCATTAATGAAAATTATAATGCCGTCCTTAAATATATAAATATGCTGATTTTTATTTTCCCCTTTAAAACACACAGTATTTTGCGTCATTTCATCATATTTATAAAGTTGCACCGTCTTAAATACTTTAAACTACATGAGATTAAAAGTGTTATGCTAAGAATTTAAATAAAAAATAATGTTTTTGCCTTTGGTTGTATTTTGGTGAATTCTATTTTATGTTTTCATTTCTAATCAAAACATAAGATAAATGATTTTCTGCATATTGTTTTTTAAAAGTATTATCTAAATTTTTAATCGATTAATTAATTTACATGTAGGTCAATATCAACCTTGCGTCATCCGTCTTTTATTCAAGGTATCTTAACCTCTATAAGTCAGCATATTTATATATACATGTTAATTATAAATTAATACACACATAAATTAGCAACTGATGATCAAATATTGAAAGATAATTAATCAGACACCAATTAAATGGGGTATTCGATATATTTCATTTTGAATACGCACAAGTGCCTTTCTATAAACGTTAGGGGATTGAGTAATGAATTCCGATATACGATGTTACATGTTATACATGTATTATCTCGTTTTTTTAGATGGCAGCATGTGCAAATGCAACAAATTTTAGTCAAGATACAAGATAAATTATCTCGTGTTGTCGAGATAGTTATCGCAACAAAATGTAATAGCTTATGTTGACCAGATAAAATTGAAGTCGGAGTTTGTTGAGAAACAAGAAAGTTATTATGACTTGACGAAATAGTTATCGCGACTTGACGTGATATGCTATGTTGACTAAAATTATGTGGATGGCATAAATATGCCACCATACTTGGTTATCATCAAGTGTTGGTACGTTATCGTCAGATGTAAATTAATATCCGTCCAAGGTAGCAAAAATAGATGAATGAAAGTAAACAAGGATAATAATAGCACAATTTGGTATAGCTTATTGTGTTATATGAAGTTTCATCTCACTATCTACCATCTCCACCCCATGCAGATGCAACGTCTTTACTGGAAAGCGCAGAGTGATAAAATATACATTCAGCATAAGTTTTATATTTCAAGTTTGGAAAATACCTTCAATATTTAACTCTAGTAAATGTTTATTTTGTTTAACAAAATTAATTTGAATTGTGACGATATTTTTTGTTTCGTTCATGTACCACGAATTCCGATATTTGGGCATAAAAAAGAGATAAAATTAATTAACAAAAGAGTTTGGTCGAAGCAAGTTAAATGTATATTTGCCTTTTCCTTGCATGCAATGTGTTAAACTTTTCCCGCCAAAACTCGTTTTACTAACGCATGTTTCTTTTTTTTTTTTTTTTTTTTATTAATTGATCTCAAACATTTTCGGATCCTAATAAAGACGTAATTTGTTTTGTCCGCTGGTTTTTGTTTTTTGTTTTGTTTTTTGTTTTGTTTTTTTTTTGTTTGTGTGGGTTTTTTTGTCACGGAAAGCAAAATAAGTTGTCGACAATATTGATATGCCGTTGCATGGCTTGCAGATACAGTAATTGTAAACTTACAGTATACAGAAAAAAAGAGTAGAAATTGATGAGTCTTTTTGCCGAAATAATAACCCGGTAATATTTACAGCCTTATATTATAGTCCATCAGGAAGTGGGGGGGGGGGTGGATGGGGTGTTCCAACGCACTTTGAAAATTTCAAAGTGAGTTAATTTTGGGAGGTCAAAGCATTTTGAAAAAAAACAAATTTTCAAAGTGCGTTGATATCGTCGATATTATCACACTTTGAAAAAAAAATTGTTCAGGGTTTAGTCGAAATAATTGATGTCTTATATACAATAAATGATTGTTTTAACCTTGTTTAGCTCAATGGAATATATTTAAAAAAGAACCCAATGCATTCTCAGCTATCTTGATAAACAGTTTCTCGATTAGAATTTTTTCTTTTCTCGCAAGCGCACAATTTTACAACTTTAAAGACCGAGAAAATAAGCACCGCCTTCAAATTTACCTGGTCAGTGTGCCCCTGTCAATCAACTGAATTGAGGTCCCAGATTGGATGTTAGAAAATGATTGACATTCGTTTACTCGTCCTGTGTATACCATGTCTAGCGCTCGAGACGATCGTGCAATTAACTTTTGTCTTTTGATGGATACCGTGACGATAAAACGCCATATCTTTTAGCATTATAATTAAAAGACACTACTGTTGACAGAGATTAAAGTTTCTGCTCTTGAAAATTGTGAAAGATGTGAATTAAAAATTTACTCGTATATGGTTTATGTACCACATTAAACGCGCTGATCACCTGCAGTTTGTCAAAATCACGTGGCGCACTTCATCAATGAAAACTTTCTTTTATTAATAAAGATGTTTGTGAATAATTGAGAATACAGAATTAAATTAAATCAAATATTGCGTCCACTATTTATAACTTTAGTTATCATATTTCTTTGAGAAATTTCACGAGCCGAAACCGGAAAAGAAACAAGTACAGACAACTCTGGTACATGCGCAGCTGGTAGAATTATGTGCACTTTAGCAGCTGATCGGAGAAGTAATACAAACGTATATTGTATAAATGTTGCATTAGTATTTGAGTACGGTAAGATAATAACATATTGCATAAAACATCGCGATAAATTCTCTCTAGATCCCGTCAGAAACTTGTTTACACAAAGGAAAGCTTTTGGCCATGTCGCACGCTGTTATTTCATGCTCAACGATCGACAATTTCCTTTTCCAAGTACATATATAAATACGATATTTTTCTAGATCATCGAAAAAACACTGTTGAGAGCATTTTAACACCCCGTGTATATAGACATGTATACACAAGCGAGCGTGTTTCCCTCGGGGCTTCACACCTTTATCGATATAGGCTCCACCCCCACTTAAACTTACCTGAGGTAAACCACCCGGTTAAAAACCTCGGCCTTTAACTAAGTTTTACAATTTGCACATAAAGAACAATTCGGGAGGTTTAAATTATCCAAATTTGTCACAAACTTCATCGCTTATCAACTGAATTTTCCTTTTTTTTTTTTTTTTTTTTTGTAAATGCAGCAAATTTACTTCTTATCTGGTACATTGGACTTTGCCAGAAACTAAAATAATCTATATATATTGATAATGGAGATCAATGTATAACATATTTTAACTGGCTTCAATTGCATGTGCTTGTAAACAAACATGGAAAAAAAAGGATACGTTAGTTATGTTTATAAAAAACAATACGATCTTCTAGAAGATCAATGCGAGAGAAAATCCCACATCTAGTACTTATTCTTAAGTTTATTATAATTTAATGTTTGTCAATGTAAATTTTTTTATAATCATTATGGTGGGAATTATTTGATAAGAATTTGAAAAGAGGGTTTATGTTGAAACACTTATAGATTCTTTTACATACCATTGGAGAACTTATTGTTTGGCCAGCTCGTTTTTCAATATCACTGTACTTAATTTACAACAGAGCGTATTTCTTTTTCCAATCTTAAACGTCTCTTCCAAGTTACTGAATATCATATGTTTTGGAAAGAAAAATGAAGGGGTAGGGTACCTTCTTCCTATCATCAATTAAATAATGTACTGGTAATTAACCTGTATCTTTGGTTATCCCCCGTCCCCACCCCCGTTCTCAAAGACGGTAAATGAGATTCACTAGTGTTAACAAATCATCATACTATCAACAAATTAGAAATTCAATTCCAGAATTTGTGATTTACATGTATATATATTTTTTCAAAGTGCGTTAAGTGTCTCGATACTAAAAAATGTTTATGTACCTTCATAACGCACTTTGAAAAATATTTTCAAAGTGGGTTAACTTGATCCCAAATTTAACGCACTTAAATTTTTTAAAAGTGCGTTGTTTTGATCCGAAATTTAACGCACTTTGAATTTTTTTTCAAAATGCGTAATTTTATCAAAGCGCGTTGCCACAATGGGGGTCCAAAGGATAGGGAGTCCGAGGCCTATTTCGGTAACTTAACTTTGTGAATTTCAGCCCCCCTCTAAATCCGCTGATATAAAAATTGCCCTTGGTTGAACGTAGAAACCATTATCGGTCAACATTGATTGTTTAGGACACCATAGTACATGATCTAATTAATAAAACAATTAATTACCGGTATCGGCCATTAATGTGTGTGTTACATAATGAGATACCTGGTAACTAACCATAAAAATATGTACTTGTAAACGATATTGACCAAATAATGTCCATATCCTTGAACCTTGGGGTTAAGGTGAATTCTTTTATCGCAGAATGATAATTTGTTTGAGGTATATACATATATCACATTTAATACATTACCTCTTTTGTTCTACGATTGTTAGAAAGAAAAAAGATTTCGTAGCAAAAAATGTTTAAAAACGGATTTACAAAATGTAGGTGCCTCAAATCTGGAAAGAATGCTAACAGACTGACACACGTAATCACAGGCACCCACTCGATGTAAGGTAAAACCGGCCATTGACGAGATGTACAATACATGTATGCTATATATTCTAAATGATCAGCTGAAGTAGCCAAAAACACGTTTAAACAATCGTATGAATTCTTTAATTTAAACGTATTTTGGACCCAGGCGCAAAGTTCTGCCACCTTAACCTGCAAATCAACCTGAATTTCAGTACTGGTAACATCGAAACCACCCAAGTAGACTATCGATTTTGTAATTAAAAAAAAAACCCACCAACAACTTACTGTAACTCTCATAGATGTATGAAAGGAAGGCTCACAATTAGCACTCGAAAAATCATTGCTATATATGTATACATGTATATATCTATATATAAGATATTTAAATGATTGAAAAGAAATAAAAATAGTATAAGTGATTGATACCTTCTACGCTTTCCTCCTTCAATCCGAAAGACCACGTAAGTCGAAAAACACAAATATATGAAATAAAACAAAGTTTCAACTAAAAAAAAAGTTGCACCCAGTAGCAAGATCAAAGAAATGAATGATAGATTATATCCTGTCTGCAGTCTGCAGGTTCTAATGAGTTATTAATTACTCCATGTGATCAGAAATCGGACATGTTAATTAATTCATCTGTCATGGTCAACAATCATAGCACCTAACACTCAGGGACCCTGCTGTGCAGATATGCAAATTCCATTCTGTAATATGACGTACATGTAGTAACTTAACCAAGACCTTTGATGATAGTTCCCATTACATGCACACCTTTTCAAATTATGCAACTACGTGTTTTATGCCATCGTGACTTACAAGAGATCATACAGTAATCAAGTTTATTTCTTCAAGATAACCAATGTTATGAAGACTCTCGTTCCCGTCCCAATAACTTTTAGCTTACATGTATATTCAACCCGAAACCTTTATAAGCATGCGCGAACTGATGAACGTTCCTTATGTAAATATTATTACTTACATGTACAATAAGATCTACACACAGGTATTTAAATTTGGTGATTTTAATGTTGGCGAATCTTAATAAATCACCAAAACATTCAAAATTATGTCCCCGCCAAAAAACCCCAAAAAACTGTATGGTACCCGCGTAACTTGTTGTGTGAGGTATAATAAGATATTTATTGTTGAATAAAACTATGCATTTGCTGGCGATTTGTTCTCTTTTGAAAATAATAATAATGTCAAACGCAAATACAGAAGGAAAAAATTGTAATTTACAGTAACTGTAGATTGAGATAATCGCATCATACAAAGCCATAGTCATGCAGGAAAAGGCAAACCATAATAATAAATAATATTTTAATTTCTATGAAATATAAAACAATGCATGGATTAAGAAGGTTTCTACAATTCGTGATTACAAACAGCAGATAATTCTTGCATCGGCTAAAAATATAATTAAGTACAGATATTTGGAATTCAACTAGCATCTGATATTCACTCTAGTTCACACAAGCAAATACAACTATCACGAAGAAATATGTGCTGTCCAATAGATTAAAATATTAATAACAAGTCACATGCCACTGAACGAACAGGCATTTATTTGTATAGACATTTATCAAATGTTTGAATAGAACTAAATTTTCACCAATTTTTTTTAGCAAATTAAACAGCAAGCTTTGACTATTACTGCTTCTCTACACGTGGTCAGTGTGTTAAATTAGTTAAAAATATGTAATATACAATTTAAACAAAATTGTGTTAATTTATGTTCATTAGATATGATATAATTTTTTTAGCTATTTATACTGTGTTCATCTTAATATGACAAGTGCCGGATATAATATTTTTATCTATCTTTAAGTATCACATTATACCAACGAAATCTGTGCGAAATTCACATATTAATTATTTTAAATTCCTTTAAATAGGATTAATTTGTTGAATTATTTTGAAACGAAAAACCTATATGGTATAAAATTTATTCTCCCCATTTTGAATAAAAAATATCAGAGACTTTAAAATGTTAGAGAGTAGTTTTTGACTCTAGATTCACGTGTCATATGACTGTCATCAAAATTAATGCAAATATAGTAATGAGTTTGGGTAAATGGTGTATCTAAATTTAATAATGAATAATGCTCAAACCCTTATATATACAAGATATGTTGCAATAAAATACCTTATTTTTATTCTAAGTTGCAAATGTAACAATTGTTATTCTTAGGAATTCCGTCTTTTCGACTGTGCCCTCGCCCACGTGATTGAACCTTTACTTTATGCCCTTTTTCTTTATTTAGTATAGTATATATATTCATTCCTTCGGTAACGAATAGCTCTACCCTGACCCCGAGGGCGACATACACTGGTCTTCCTCCTTTACGATCGCGTTTGCCAAGAAAAAGCAATTTATTGTGAAACCGATTAAGTCGAACTAGACCATGGTCGCTGCAAAACCGATCTTGCCTCGATCCCGGATTGGTAACGACTAAAGTCGCGTAGTGATATTGGTAGTGACAATAAAAATCTGCAAAGTATAAATTTTTCTTGTCGTTGAATAGTACGTCGGCATCCACAAGTAGACGTTCATCTCCAAAGTATGAAAAATAGGGGGGTTGTATTTTTTCATCTAAACCGCAACCAAAGAAGAGTCCTTTAATGTTTCCATTGATTGCCGACCGTTGATCTCCGTTCAAATCTTTCATGTAAGGGATCATCCTTCCTTTTTTCTTCAGGAGAATATCTTTCCAATAATGATGCGGTTTATCCCGCCACATCTGATTCAAAAGAGCGCATTTGTTGTATGTTTTTACTGCATGTTCTACACATCTTTTATACAATTCGTCCAATTCCCTCGCTGTGAGACCTTTAGATATGATATTACATATTAACTGCAATTTTCAGTAAAACGAGAGAAAGATAATCACAATCAAAATGACAAATGTCCAACAAAAGAAATGTCTTGTAGACAACATTTCTTAAGAACTTACAAGGTCTGTGTGGGGTGTACCCATTCATGATATATTTTCATTGGCATCAGATCTGTAAACAGAAATAATAACTGTAATGAAAAGTTTGTCTATACAATGGCGAATTACATGATGCTCGTTAATATTTAGCCTAGGCAAATCAATAGCTGTTGGTATGGTCCCTAACATAAGCTTTTTTATATAAAATTCATGATAATTTTTTGTTTGGCTCAAATCATGACCCAAGGGTCCAGGAAGGAATCTTAATGCTAGTTGGTACTAAAAGTCGTCAAAGGTATTGATCAGAAAATGATTCAAATGCGTACTTCTTGTTTCCAAATGTAGGAACTGTTTGTTTTAAGACACAGCAAATGCTGCCTAGTAGAATAATTTTTCTTTAAAATGTTAATTACTTCAACTGAATTGTAATAGTAATGCCTGTCTGCTTTTTCATTCAATTATTTTTTGGATATACTTCAATTGAAATGTATAGTTTTTAAAAGTATATCGGCGATGTTGGTATCTAAGACACACGTTAAATGCTACTGATTCGTATAAAATTGATATATACGTTATTTGTTATAAAACCGTTGTGTTTGAGATAAACGCCTAGGCAACACACGTGATTTCCTAAAAATTGTTGGACCCCCTGACCCATCCCCCTTCTAGATACGTGGATGCAATATTAAAAGTAATCCGTGCGTTGTTTTATAAAATTGATGTCATGCAACCTGATTGACAAAATTTACTAACAAAATTTGTCATGTTATTGTTTAATCATGAAATTTTTATGCATTTAAACACGTTATTATATTGTTTCGTGTTCGTTAAAGTAAACCTACTTAGCAATATACATGTTAATATGGTATTCAGGTGAGCGATTTGACCCTCAGCCCTTTTGCTTAAAATGTTGCAAGTTGTCTTTAAATTAAAGTCACACATGTGGATCATCGAATCATCTACTTATAAACATTGTTGCCATGTTTTGAATCTCATAAAATAAAAATGAACACTAAAAGTTAAATCACCATTTGATGTTTTTATCGTTTAACATCATGTACAACAAATCTTTGACATTGAATATCCCAACATGATCAGCGTTCAACACTTGACATGGGCAATAAGAAAGTCAAAGACTTAAATGAATTAAGTTTGCTATTTGTCAATTGCAAAAATACATGACTGTATGTTTTCTTAAAACATTTTTGTTATGTAATCCTTTATGTTTTTGGTACATTATATAGCGTAATATATTTGGATTTTTAAAACCTGTACATTAAATTACCTGTAGCTGTATATTAAGTAAAAAAACTGTCGATTCTTAACTTAATCGACAGCTTCTCCAACTTATTGTACAGCCACAGGTAAATTAATGTACAGGTTTTAAATGTTGAAAGCAATACACACAAATGGTCCTCAAAAGTTAGGAAAATTTACTTTAATTCAAATTAAACATAAATACCAACATTAGTATTTAAAATATTATTTTACAACAATATGAATTTATCATCTCCGGAGAAAGGCATACGTGCACAACAAATATGCTGACCATTTCAATGAATGGTTCTGTAAATATGACTCCAGAAACATTTCAGAATTTGAATGAGAAAGACATATTTCCAGAAGTAATATAAATTTCAATAGGTGCACTGGAATCACAGGGATCGCACATTTTCATCTTTTTTTTCACACTGGCCATTTTTTGAATTTCCCCCTTTTCCATCACTTGAATTTCCCCCTTTTACATGAATTATTTCACTCACTCTCTGTTGTTGTTCATTGTTGGTGCGTTTATACGATCAAATTGCGTCAAAAATATACTTTCTCCATCTGATGAAGACATCTTTTCTCATTGAGTTTTACCCAGAGAGTAGTGAAAAATCATCTTAGGTATCATTTAAATATAAACTTACCTGGCACTGTCCATTAAGTTCAACAATACACCATTATTTTATTGTTGTTTTTTAAATGGACAATCAATAGGGTTACGTAATCTTAGCAATCATTCATGCCAACATCTGAGACAGTTTATCAAGTTTACAATAGAGAAAATGTTTTAAGTAGGATAAAATCCTCAAACTGTCCATTCTGTGAGAGAAAGAACTGTTCTCGGCCCTTCGGGCCTCGAACAGTTCTTTCTCTCACAGAATGGACAGTTTTCGGATTATTAACTCCTTTGTTAAATATATATATATATATATATATATATATATATATATATATATATATATATATATATATATATATATATATATAAAAGTGAAATAGCCCCTTCAACTATTATATGTCATGATCATGGCAATCTTCTTTCATGCATTAAAATTCAAAATATCAGGTGTAACGAATTTTTATTTATTTTGAATCATAACTTCATCCAAAATAGTATATTTATCATACATATCTACAGTGTGTATCATACAAATTACTTCCAAATAAATGATTAACATAATTTAAGAGAGTGTGTATGTACAATTCATGAAAAGACCATACAATGGATCCAAAGTTTGGTAAAAATATAATGAAATGAAAAACATTAACATATGAATGTGTAAAAAAAAATTCAAGCAAAATAAAATATCACGAGAAAAACAAGTTCAACAAGTAAAATTTAATATAATGACGTTTTCTTCAATTTCTACAAAAAGTATGAAAACACTATTGCTTTTGCGTACAAATCCTGTTTGTATTCCAAAAACATACCGGTAGTTTTAACTTTGATATTCAATAAATTGATATATGGAGCGGATTAATTATATTCCAAAACCTATTATATTTTGACCATATGAAATTCATACATATTTGATAAAGAAAATATGATATAACAATTGGAATTAAAAAAAATTGTTTGATTTCAGCTAAAGTAATGAATTTCTGAACATAAATGCATAATAAAGATATTTACCAAGGTTACACAACTCTTTTGGTATTGTTTGAACTAAATGACTGGAAAAGTTTGAACACAGATGGTTTTTTGATATAATAATTCTTTAAAATATATTTTCAACTATATGACTTGTAATCTGAATACTAGTATTTTAACACAAAGTGAAAAAACACGGCCTTAGAAATAGTTTAACACAGCTGTGGAAAGCTAGTGAAAAATGCCAACTGATATCATCTTAGATACATCATCCAATGTTTTCTAGTTGATGGCAATTTCTTTGATAAGACCAAATACCAAATATGGTAGTTATTTTAAAATATACATCACTACTAATTTTTATACTAATTGTTAGACCATAATTAATCACCTAATTGTGTACGGACTTTTTCGGGTTTTTTCCCGATTACAACAAATATCACACGGCGGGTGTGACCGGTCAGCAGAAGATGCTCACTCCTCCTACATGTAGGTACCTGATCCTATCTCTATCTTTTTGGAGGTCCGTGTTGCTCTGCTTTGGATTGTATTTCGTTTTATGGATTTTTGAGATGGTTGACAGTTTGTTATTGTCATTTTTCATTCAGCACACGATTATAATGTATTGGATTTTAGGATTCTTGACTGTAGTGCTTTCATTATTGGTCATAATAGTCAGAAAAGATTCCTTATATATTGTGCATAGAATGATATGCATTACTTAAATATCGTAACGAAAATGTGGTTTACTTTTCAAGTATACTACCTTATTGTCTGTCAATATTCATTTTCTGACGTATTTGAGACTTTAACTGCTATTCGATTACATCCGGCTTAGTAGACTCTTTTTATTTTTCTTCGATTATTACATTATACATGTATGATACTTAGTAATCAAAATAAAATTAGATTTTTTGGAAAATTGGAATGATCTAATATTTGCCTATATCTTGGCAAACATTGAATTTTTAGGGGTTTTTTTCAATACAAATTGCAAATGTTGCAGATTTCCTTTTTAGGAATTCCATTTTTACGACTGTGCCCTCGGCCACGTGGTTGCACGTTAACCAATCGCCCTATTCCCTTATTGAATAATGAAAAAATATTCAACCCTTCGGTAACAAAAAGTTCAACCCGAATCCCAAGGGTGACAAACACGGGTGTTTGTTCGCGATTATTATGATAATCAAGATAAAGCAATTTATTGTGAAACCGATTAAGTCGAACTAGACCATGGTCGCTGCAAAACCGATCTTGCCTCGATCCCGGGTTGGTAACAACTAAAGTCGCGTAGTGATATTGGTAGTGACAATAAAAATCTGCGAAGTATAAATTTTTCGTAAAGTTAAAAAGGACATCGGCATTAACAAGCAGACGTTCATCTCCAAAGTAAGAAAAATTTGGGGGCTGTCTTCGCCTTCGATCTAAACCGCAACCAAAAAAGAGGCCTTTAATGTTTCCATTGATGGCCGACCGTTGATCTCCATTGAAATCTTTCATGTAAGGGATCATATTCCCTTTTTTCTTGTGGAAAATGTCTTTCCAATAATGCCGCGGTTTATCCCGCCACATCTGATACAAAGGAACGTATCTGTTATCTGTTTCTTCTGCAAGATCTACACATCTTCTATACAATTCCTGCAGTTCCCATGCCGTCAAATCTTTCAAAAGAATGCTATATGTATCAGAGATGTATGGTAGCTTTTCGCATACAGGACATTTTTCCTTCAATAAAAATTGTCATCAAAAAGTTTTCTATAGGAATGCAACTGTTTAATAAATTTTTCAACAAGAAGGGTTTTCAGGGTTTTTTTATATTCTGATGGAAAGCATATTTTAAACGTTTTTGAAAGAGTAATCCCCCAGAAATAGCAGATTAAAATTTCTATGTATCATTTACCTATTTCCATTGGAGGTAGTCTGACTTTAAATGAGAGCAATCTGATGAAACATGAATTTCTAACTTCCCATACAATATAACCTTTTATTTCAGGAGGAGTTTGGCTTAAGGAACATTTTTACAATGTAAACAATGTAAGTCTGGTTCCTCTGGATCCTCTCTAAATTGCACATTAGAATATTATCTTAAAGTGTCTCACTACACCTTGGACTAGTTTCTTAAAACAGCAGAAAAATACTTGATTATCATAGATATCATAATGCATAAAAAGTATATAAGTTATATAGGCGAAAAAATATACAACCTTGGACAAACAATTGATTTTTAAAAATTTAATTCACAAAATCCCCAGGCAGATTCGAACTCATGATCTGCGGTTTACAAGCCCGATACTTTTCACAACTGAGCCAGAATGAAATTAACCAAATCGATTGATGCAAGCAGTTAAACAAAACATTTACGCTAAATCGTCATTTTGTGACGTAGTGTCTTAAAAATATGTCTTGGTGTAGTGAGGTACATTAACAATAAAATGATTTCTTTTGTGCTTCATGTGGTTTGATGGTAGCTAATATTGCAGAAAAAATATAACCCGCGTTAGCGAGTTATGTAATTTTTTTCTGCGAAGCTAGCTACCTTCAAAACTCGAATGAAAATAAATGAAAGCATTTTATTATTTATATTTATATGAATCTTTATATTATTTTATCAATTATCTATAAATGTGAGTTGAAGTATGTTAATTATTATTATTGTCGATTAAAACGTTACACAGAAGGAACAGTCAATTATTCCATAAATGTGAAAGTTGCCATGTAACTACAATGTACATCAATTCGTTCAAGTCCACGGAGTTCGGGCTCCTAATGTAGCTTTAGGTTTGATCGATCAAGAAATAATCCTTGCAAAATAAGCAGCAAAAGTATGAAAGAGACATCAATGAATAATGTAAAAATTTATCATTATAGCTAATTGAATTTAAGTTGTCATCTTAAAAGCTAGGCAATGCATCTACAACAGTTTTTAAAAGTTAAAAGAATGCCTAAATTCTTCCACCGACAGCAAGGTCGTGCGTTGGATTGTTTGTCATGCACGTATGAATTACAATCGATTTCCGTACGAAATGGAGGGAAACACGCTTAGTAGGTGTAAATATAATGCCGTACAGTAAAAGTGATTGATTTATCCTTTGATGTCAGAATAGAAGGTAATTTATAATGTGTGACATTATCTGATTTCAAATATAAACATTGTTTACGAGACCAATATTATTACATTGTTTGAATCTATTTTCTATTTTGTTCAAGCAATTAATACATCTGTTCATAAGTACTTGGGTGTGTATTAATGTTTTGCTGGGTGTAAATAACACACATTTTATGTTGAAAGTAAACTAGATAAACTCAATATGTACAAAATTTATGAAAAATAATTTATATAGTATCAACAATGTTGTTATTTAGAATTTTATCGTCCTAAAAACAAGAGACAGGAAGGAAAAATAAAAGTTACAGATGATTACAAAACAAATGAAAAAATCTAAAGGCATATACTTTTAATCAAACTAAGTACTTACAATTATTGTTTGGAATGTGCCTATTCATGTTTCCATTAGTTGGTACTCTGATGTGTATAAAGAGAACAAATTGAAGTTAGTTATCTAAGCTCTTTTTCATTAATTGAATGGTGGGTAGTTATATACTCAGTACGGAAGTTTAAAATGGAACGTAAAAATGTTCATGCTACAGTGTCACAAGACTTCTTCTAATGACGGATTACGCATTCGATTTGTGGTTGCATTTTAGTTTTATTACATTTATTCTTTGAAATGCTGTGATCGATTTTACCAAAATCTACCTATATTGTCGATCAAGAAGAGGTAGGTAAACATTGAAAGGTAAACAGTCATTTTATAAAAGTAAAAAAACCAGGTGGCCTTAAAAGCCTTAAAGCCTTATCAGTATGGGTTTACAGTAGCTAATTTTTTAACTAAAAAAAACCAGTGATTATGAAGGGACCCATTATAAGTATTTGTCTTTACATGGAATCATTGTAAAAAAAAACTTATTTTGACTGATATACAAATATACATAGTATTATATTGTATTATATTTATCGATTTCTTTCAGCATTAGCTGTAGCTTTAGAAGATTCAAAATCTTAAATGTCTTACAGATATAACTTCTCTGTCACATATATATGTACATCCTCTAGATCTAGTCTATGTTGGTAGGTAATGTCATATCACACGACAAATGAGCAGCGTACACCTTCATACCTTTATATTTTTCTGTTACCATTTGCTTGATTGAACAATCAGGCTCAGTTCCATTGAAAGCTTTGAGCCCTAAAAGTAGATACACACTTGTGACCAATACCGCAATTTGTTACTTTTATGCAAAGATTTTAACAACCAGAGTTATTTTACATGTTAATAGATTACCAATCAAAAATATGCCACGGCATACAATTTACAAACGTGACAATGGATAATAATGCCTACGTAAAATACACCAAACTTAAAGTTAGGTGGTTCCTATTTAATTTATTATTTTTTTCACAGGGAACGATACCCAGGTGCATGTATACATGTATTAACGTATAAGAAATACAAATTAATTAACAATCTAATCGTCTGACCTTGAGGGCCAGTAAATTAGATTCGAGTTTAAAAACATACCACGTATTTTTGTTAGAATTTAAAGTTTATCTTTTAACCCTGTTTCCCAAAGATTACACCTGTTTGCTAGTACTATTCCGTGTACTCAAGAACTTATTCGCTTCCTGTGATAGTGGAGAGGACACCACGACTTAAGCTACCCCATTCTAGGACTTAAATGTTCCCCCCAAACTGCAGGTAAACACTACAGTAGATCTGACATGGATAGAAATTTTTTTCTGTTATGTCAGCATTGAAAACTATCACTTCACCACAAGTTTAAATTACATACACATCTGTGGTACACTGATAAGAGATATTTTTTTCCAGCTCCAATTATTATTGAATCGATACGTTGGTGCAGGAGGGGGGTTGCTTTTCTCTTTACAAGTTTTGCAAAACCATGCTGCCAAGCTCCAGAACAATTAACTACGCATGAGCATCTCTATATGCAACATGTTGACGATACAAAACTCTTCTCAAGTTAAAAAGGGATGGTAACGATTAAAGTTCAATATTTTCAAATCCTAGTTTTCTATTTTTTATGTCTAGAATGCTTAACTCAATTATTTTCAACGTTTGATTAAAATATCTAAAACCGAGATAAAGACATTAGAATGTTGTAATGTAATTAACGACCCCTCCCCCAGTTTTTGTTTACAACATTTTGGATAAATTACCTACAAATATAACAAAATAAAGCTGATAACAATTTCGTAGCTCTCTACCTATCATGTAACTTTATTTCTAACACCCATATTTATCCAATGCAAAAAAAAGCATAATGCATGTTAAGAAATGTAAATACAACATGAAAAACTATGCACTCGAATAGTCACCAGGTGCCTTGACGTAGGAGATCATTTTGATTAACGAATCTTTAATTATATGCACTGTAACACGGCATTATCTTTTTATAAGGTAACACAGACGACCTGCGGTAAACTGTGTGTTACAATACAATACATGAACCTGCTATAGCTGACTTCCCTCTTTGTAATCAAATCAATTGATTTTAACAGTCGTGAAGTTTGGGCAATTGTACATCTAGTACTTTGATTTGAATGAATTGACCAACAACAAAAAAAAAAGGAAAAAAAATCGTGAAAACAGAGCACCGTTCATTATCATTTGAAAGCTATGAAATTAGGATATTAATTATAAAAGTGCGTGTGTCTGTTGTAGAGCTTACATGAAGGAAGTATTTTTTCGGGCCAGACGTTATTAGTTTTCATTGAGTTTTTTCAACAACCAGTAAGGCGTCATTTTTATGTAACAAATAATACACACAATATTCACAATACACACACAATACACATAACAATAATAAGGAAACAAATAATGTCAAGAACACCAACAGATCACAAAGCTTTTTATACACATTAATCATTCATAACATGTTTTCTTACCGTGCAAAATGAAAGTTGCGATTCAAGGAAATGTTATTATATAATGTTCACATGACGTGTGATTTTCTGAATACGCCGCGCACGCTCCAAGTTTGGGTATTTTTAGCTTCTTCCATTTACGTAATCTAAAATCGTTATATTTACACACAGCCGGGATTTAAATGTACATGTATTGACAATTTGCACGTGATATGTTAAACCGTGACAAATGAGAAATTGAGACTTATAAAAGGGTTATTATTAATTAAAAATCTCATGTTTTCAATTTACATTTTTAATTTATAAATTTTATAAATACAAGCAGTGTAAACTTGCATGATTATAAATTATACTTTAGCAACAGTTTTAGTTCATATGCTCTGAAAAAAGTTACTGTAACATATAAATTGAGAACAATAGAGTTTGTTTTGGTTTAGCAAGAGCAAGAGAGAGGGGTAGGGAGGTTAAAGGTAGAAATTATGTTTCAAAGCTTGAAAAATATTGTGCCTTTTATTATATTCATATGAAATACAATTTAAAATTATAAAATATCTTTTTTTTTTAATAATAAGTATTAGTTTTTGGTTTAAAGACTAAAAATTTAAGTATTGCCAGGTATGTCTGATGTATGTTGGTTGAGTAATTCAACTGTTTAAGAATTATGTTATTGTGTTTTCTAATATTTCCAAAAAATTGTATCTTTCAACCTTCCATCTGAAAAGTGCTTATATGATAAACTGTTAGATAAAGCTATTTTCTGTCATGTTGCATATTTATTACATAATAAGTTAAAATGCAATTAATTTTATACATTGAAAACCCTTAGCCTATAGTCACATATCTCTAATTGCAGCGTATCTTACCGACAACGTCGCTTTTTAACAGAACCCCGGACCCCAAACGTTTATATTTTGTGTGCAGGTGATGATAATATATATTATTATAATAATATTACAACAAAATTCAACATTAGATTGAAACTTTTACCAATTCAAGACATATGTAAACAATAACAGGACCAAAAGCTTTGTTTACAAAACAAAGAATTTAACCTCTGTAACTCGCTTGTAGCTCGATATTTTACTTTCAAATATTGACAGAGCATTGAAAACATCCATATTGACCATTCTAGACATTAAAAATGAAAAAATAAATTTTTAAAAAATTGAGCTCAAATCGTGTCCAAGTCCCTTTAATCATCTTATTTATTTAATTTATTTAATTTCTGTTGTTTGATCTCTTTATTTTTTTGTATGTCTAGTCAGACCTAGTCCTCTAATTTGATTACTCAATGTATTAATAGTGCAAAGAAAGATATGTAACATTCACCCCGATGTATATTTGTGTTCATCGTCAGGACATATTAGTGGAATTTTAACTGTACTATAGCTATATAAAACGGGTCACGCATTTCCTAACCTCAATTGTGTCAGGAAGATTTCAAAAGTTTACATTAATGTATTAGAATATTACATATAATTACGAAAATAATACATTTTGCGTCAGAATTTCCACGTTGGGCGACTTACAAAACCAACGACTTACGTCGATTATACATGTATACAGTTTGTAAATATATTCTATATAATGACGATTTTATTTTCACCCAAACAAAACGTACCATTTACGATTGTGATCTTACCCCCAATGAACCACAGTGATACCCAAAAGTTCCCACAAATGATACTCAAAACAACTTTGAAGTACCCCAATAATTATACTGCATGTAATATGTGCATAGATGATACCATCAATGAATCTTATGTACCAAAATGCTACATAAACGAAATATCAACTACATTACAATGTTTTTTTTAGAACCTGTTATACGAAATGATTACCCAGTTGACCCATATGCTATCCCAACCAAACTCATTAACACCTCAGTCAAACCAAACGAACCTTGATTAACCCAATCAACCTAAAATAAGCTACGTACAACGACCCGTTCCCCATTGAATTTTAATTTTTCAATGATACGGAGTAAATGCAATTGACTAGCATTTGACAATATAATTTAGGAACATTGAATCTCAACCGTACCCCAATTAACGTTATTTTTATTATCCGAATGATACTATTTAGCTGAAATAATACCTAAAAAGATTCAATGATACATCGATAAATCCCAATAATACCAAATTAAACGTTATTTATCTATTAATATTATTTCCGAAACAAAGCAACGACACCAAAGTATATTATATGAATCTTGTGTTACGTCCCCTAAAGAACCAATGTACAATATGGAAACCTCCATAGACGGGCATCATAAAAATATCCACGATAATTTATACCTAAAAAACACAAAGAAAATTTATAACCCCTGCCCTTCTAAACCCTTAGGCTAATGAAAAACAAACGTTAATTATGAACACCCACAGATATCATCTGTAATAACCCTAATGAAGAGTTCTGTATTGTCTGTTGGTTTTCACATTGATCTCTGATACCGTATATGATTAATATATTCAATGTCATAATTAATTTGTTTTTCAAACTACAACTACTCTCCTGTCGTCTGATCTTACCAAATTATTTCTTTTAATGTTGTTGCTATTCAAAATGTCTTTTTTATTCTGAGTGCATTGCTTTTTCATCTTTCACAAATTGGATATCATATATTACGATCTATGAAACTTGTTTGACTTCATGGCTGATTTTGGTTTAGAAAATCAATATCGTAATTATAATTAGTAGTCTAACAAGTCTATTTAAGATGGCCATATCATCACTGCTTCTTGTTGAGACAAATCAATTGCATTTTGCCGTTGAAGTTGTAAGGAACCAAAACAAAACCCACGTAATTTTCTAACTGGATACATGTATCGCACCGTTCTGACATTATTATGTATGTGTCGCTATGGTTACTTAGTTAGTGGGCAACAATTTTCCAAAAAAGGTAAGACTATTTTACTCGTTGTTAAGTTTTGATATCAACATTTTGTTTGAGTCAGGACATTAAATTAAATATAAAATTCTTATTGAATTCAATGTCTGATGTGGTAACTGAATTTTTCAGGAAATTTGCGAGATTTCTTTTATAATATGATGTTTTTCCTGGTCTCTATTATTAGTAGATTTTTAAATAATTTTTTTGTTTTCATAATTTTGATTTTATATTTAGACATATCATTTACACACTGTATTACAGTCACATTGTAACATATTTTTATATAATAGTATTCATTCAATAATATTTGTTTTATTTTGTTTGGCAGATAACAGTTTAATCCAAGTTGGCATTTAAATTTTATTTTTTTCTTCATTTTTTTAAATTTTATAAAGATTTGACAGGTAAACATCAGTAATGTATTTTTTTTCAAACAGGTTGGTGGTAGATTAAAATTAATAATATAATAATTTAAATCATTATCTCAAAATATAGCTAAAGAAATGCGTCTTACACGTATTGTGCAGGGCGTCATATAAAAGAATATATAGATAAATACATCAACATTTTCAGATTGTGACCCTTTAAAACGTATCATATTGTGAATATATATATATTTTTATATATATATATATATATATATATATATATATATATATATATATATATAGGAGAAAGCAATTTTATAACATTTTATTGAGGCAGCAAAAGGGAAATTAAACAGATGTGCTTTACTCACTTTCGATTGATAAAATAATATATCGAACAAAAATATCCACTTTGTATTAGGTACATATATATATATATATATATATATATATATATATATATATATATATATATATATATATATATATAACCTCCAACCAATTTATACCTCTCTACTATTTCATGATAAAATCAGAAATCTCCAAAAGACCTCAGTACAAATTAAAAGTGCTAAAGGGTAACCAGCAAGACAGAACAATTATCATTTTGGTTGATTTGTCTATAAAAATGAATAGATCTATTTGATATCGTTTTGATTTCACAGATACCGGTATGTAATTCCCATTATGTGATCATGCAGCATACAGTAAAACACGCTTATAACGAAGTGCCGGGGACGGGCGATTTTACTTCGTTATAAGCGTAATTCGTTATATCCGTCAAGTTTGCAACATGTAATAAAGTCTCGAGTAATGAAAATCACTTCGCAGTAAGCGTCAATTCATTATAAGCGTGTTCGCTATAAACGTGTTTTACTGTATCTAGGTTTGTCTCCGGTTAGGATTTACACCTTTTGATTATCTAAAATAATTAAAAAACCCTCAAATACTTCCCTTTTCGCAATAAGGCCACCGATTATATTGATTTTATCAAAAGATATTAATTATGGTTTGATTATGTCGACCATGGGGATAAATGATGAAAGAAAAAATGAGCGATATCCTTTTTAATACGGATGATTATACACCGTAAAATATCAATTCACATAATACATCTTTTATACGACAGGGCGTCTTTGGCATATTGATCTTGTGTTCTGATAAGATATATCTATAATTATAGTAATATAGGTATACTTTGAAGGTTTAGGTTTGATCTTGGATGCCAAAGAAAAATCAATTGACTTCTGTTTACGAATATTAGTGTTATTAATTCAAATCAAAATGGTTTAAATTTTACAGCTTTTGATTCACATTAAAAAACATAACAGTATTAGAAAACAAGACATGAACAAAAGGAAACCACACTGACCGTTTCGTCGGCTATTTAGATAATTAATAATGCCTGTCTTGAATTTAACAATCTTATTTCCTTTCAACTCCTTGTCTACATACTTTTTTTTCTTTCATCATTTATTTAAGTTTTCATGGTTTTGACAACAAACACCTCCATCGATATGGTAGATGTCTGGAATATCACCGGAGGAATAAACCACAGTCAGGGGAAAGAATCCCTGCCACTTAACACACTCATATCCGAGGGAACCTACAGGTCACCGACAGTGGATAACTGGGACATCGACCCCCCTACACAGGTTTGTCTCTCGACATCAAAACCTCGTTTCTTGTTAACCTGAGTATATATAATATATATATATATATATATATATATGTGTGTGTGTGTGTGTGTGTTTTAAGAACATGGTTTAAAATGATATATTTGCATATCCATTGTTCTTTCCCACTATGGGCCCATTCCGAGGAGCTGCAATTATATTTCTATAATTACAATTGCTCTGACTGGATGCGCAATTCCCCCACAGATTCTCAGATAGCGAATTCTCAACAATTATATAATAATTTTTACTCGTATATATAGTGAATATTTCTTATAACAAAAATATGTGGTGTTTTATATAAATTATCTAAAGTTTAAAATAAAATAAAAGGTATTTTAGTTTTATTCATATTTAACCTTTATTAATCAATTACAAATGTTATTAAATTATTGTGTAATAAAAATGTACCCAAATAAAACTAAAGTGTTTGATTTTTATATTTACATGTACAAAATTCAATGTACAAGGAAAGATAACTCTTCCTAACTATACCAGGATTTATGTACCTTACTGTTGGCGTACTATGACGTCATAAAGGTGTGACGTCATATACTTTTCCAAGACGTTATAGATTTAATAAACCACTATACAATACATCATGTGTTTTTCTCCAACTCCCTAAAATATTGGTGTATTTAAAACATGTCTTATATTAACATTTTAAAGGAATTACTGTTATACATGTAACATATTATTTATTCTGTTAACAAATCTATGTGAGTTTTAAAAATACATTACAGTCTGAACGTTTATTTTTGATGCAATAGCTAACGTTAAATGTCAAGGTCTAGGCTAATACAGGGTATTTGCAAGTGGTAAAATGCAAATATAAGTAATAAACAACGATTATTTAGTGAACATGGCGTTATGAATAGCAACTGCTCTGCTGGCATATTTTCCATGATGCGCTAGCGCGCATCATGGAATATGCCAGCAGAGCAATTGCTATTCATAACGCCATGTTCACCAAATAACGTTGTTTATTTCTTAAATGATGGCAAACTAGACTATATGGAGTCGCATTTTTACCTTAAGTTATCGATATCGACCGTGATTTAAAAAGATCTCAGTTTCAAATTTATACAATGTAATGTAAAAAAAAATATCATATTTTATAAACTATTTTTGGTCAGACTTAAAGTTAGCTCAGCCTTTTTTCATTTATTACCATGTATATACCATAGGCATTTTTGAACTGTTTAACACGCAGGTTATATTAGAGGTGACGAACAAAGATGGAACCGCCCTCTGGTGGACATCGTTTGACATAAACAGCGTGAATAGCAGTCTTTATTCTTGGATGACGATGGCAAATGTCATGGATAGTTCCGCTGATATTACAGATCCAATTTATGATCCAGGATTTAAATTTCGGTTCGAACATATTCAAATAAAAAGTACTTGAAGTCAATGATAAGTTATCATAATGTCTTTTCGCTATGAAAATATAATTTTTATATTGTCTGCTTAAAGAAAGATAATTTTATTTTCATGCATATGTCATATATTTCCCTTTAGTAGTATTTTTTAATACAGTTAGCCTTATTGAAATGCTTATTTAATGTAAAAAAAAAAATATATTGAAAAAAAAATTGAAATACAACATTCATTACAAACAGATACCCTCGAGCATTGGAATTAATATTTTAGATTAAAAACCATTCAATGATATTAGTATATCATTTACTGGTAGATTGACGGTGTAACATCTGTTCAATGACGTTGTTTGATATTCGACTAACAGAGGGACGTAGTTTTCATACCTCGACGCTTAATAGTAGAGTGACAAAATCATCAAACATTTGATTTCAATGTACCACCCTACCTCACGGCTAATTTGTACTCTTTTTTATTAAGATATAATATCAAGTGATAATTTTCACCCGGTCGTAGAAATTTCTATGGTCAAAATTTAAAATTATTAAAGGTCAAGGACCAATGACTGAGATATGACCAACAATTTACAAACTGAAATAATTTGTTAAAATTCGCGAATTATTTATCAATTATAAATATTTTATAAGATTTTTTTGTAAGTTGTATATACATGTATTGATATGAAGCAAAATTATTTACCTGTATATAATGTCTTTTTTGCTTGTTTGTATGATTAAGCGTTTTTCATCAGATAATTATACATGTACTTTTGAAGGTTTAAATGTAATTTTATATGTATATTTCAAAATAATCACACACAATTAAGAAAAGAAGGACAATTTAGTTAAATAAATTTACAAGTTTATAAAGTAATTATAAATTGTCACTTCAAATTAATTTGATTTTTAACAAAGTGATACGGGTACATAAGAATAGTAAATATCCGATAGAAGAGGTGACATGGAATGTATTTTATCATCTGTTCGTCTTTTCATCTTGTTCGTGACCTCACTGGAAATATATGACTTCAAATGTCAATGGAATAATACAAAAAGTTATATATGACATGAGTCAAATTCAGCCCCCTTAATTTGTAATTTTTTAAAGTGTTTCAAATACGTTAAATTGTTTTTTGGTTTTTTTTTTTTACGAAGAGTTGATATAAGATATAAATTTTTACCTATGTTTTTGATTTATTTGCACTCACTTGCAGTATATGACGTCAGAAATGACGCTTTTTTTTATAATTCAATCAAAATCAGTCAAAAAGTTTTCTTCTCGTTTTTTGAATGGGAAATATAGAGCGCAGATTTGAACAAGCAAAATCTTTTTGTCACGTATTAGTCTTGAATAGATACATCTTTGATGGGAATATTTTGTTTGTTCCAGCAATCACTCAATATTTTCTGAAAGAAAATCTGCTTAAAAAACAAGCCGCCGTTGTATGCTAAAAATGCGAAAATGGCGGGAAACGGTTAACTTTATGATGATAATTTCTAAACTGTGGGCACTTGAATCAAAATGGAAAATGAAAAAAATTCACATGTATATCTGTACAAAGAAAACAAAGAATTACAGCAAAATGATGATGTTTATTTTAGGGGGCGTTTTTGGCTTTATATAGTCCTTTTCAGTTTTCTTGACGTTTAACCGATTGGACACAGAGGAAAGCTTTATAAAAGCAGGATATTTTCGAAAATAAGTAATGAATGTGTAATTTTAATATGTAATGAATTATTTAGAGCCTGCACTCAGTGATTTTGAAAACTAGAAAATTAATACTCATTGAAATGAAAAAGCTAGTTTTTTAATGCATTTTTTCATCATTATCAAGTTGAAAATTAATATAAAAATTTAATTAAGTATGCCATCTTAAAACACTATCTGGCATATTGGCTTACGTAATGGGTCTCAAACTGTCATTTAATTGCATGTCTATTACACACACTGTTTAATATTTTAACAATAACTAAGTCTTCTGCACTGGAACAAACACGATATTTTAAGAAAAACTTCTGTAACTTAGATTTCCTTCCTCATATTTGTTAATCGTATTTAGAACAATTAGCTTAGTGCAGAATTCATAGGAACAGATCATTGCTAGCAGATATTAAAATATTCTGTCCTGAATGTATAAAAAGGACTCCATTATAATGTAACAAATCAAAATCAATGTATCAAACCGATCATAGTTTTATCAATGTTAAATGATAAAATGTAGTCAGCAAACCAAGAGGACAGTATTGTGTGCTTTTATTTTCGTGTGTGGTAAGAAATATCAGACATATCGATTTCAGGAAATACATATTTATTTGTTTAATTTTGATCTTAGAAATCTTTAACTATTTCATGAAATAATCATAAATACATTAGTAAATATAATTTGTTTTAAAAATTCATGACAAACATTCTATAAAAAGAAATATGCTGATTTCTTAACTTCAATTGTTAAATGAAATTGATTGGATGAGAAATCTCTAAAACGGACAAAACTGTTTTAAGAAGAGTGTGCAATTGAGGAAAAATACATCCTATCACCAAGTTTATCGATTTGAGAAGCTATAAATATTTTTTTTTTAAATATTGTCATCACTTCCGTATGTATATTGTTTGAGCATATCTGAATCATTACTGTAGTTGCCTCTGTATCTGTGGATGCGATCGTCTACAGTAAAGCATGATTTTAGCTAACAAGGCGTGTAACACTATCGCATAAATAATCATTTTTGCGGTCAACGGTTTAAAATATTCAGTCTTAGTTTTGATCAATGTTTGTTTTATTTACATGACAAATATTAAAAATATATACATTCATTGAACTTTTAGACAACAATGACTATTTTATCAAGAAAATATCTTAATTAAGATTTTAAATTATGAAGAACAGGAATGGTTGGAAAAAATTTAAAAACGCTTAAATCTCCAATTTTCCCCCATTACCGTTAACAAAATTTGACTTGAGAAAACTCTACAACCAGACAAAAATGTTTGAAGAGGGTGATATCTATAAGAAAAATAGCTTTCAGCCGTGAGGTATACCGGTCTATTAAACTCGAAAAATAAGCGACTTTTTCTATCTTTGTCACTCCACTAAAAACATGGGAAAGACAAAAGTACAATGGCTGAGTGCTTGTATATGCTGACATTTGTGTATTATTATAAACTCCAGTGCATGCGTGTCTTTTTTTTATTTTCAGAGATGGGGAATTCTGTGACTTTGAAATAGAACAAGCTTATTGGTGCTGGATATGTTTTCACAGAATAACTAGTGGTTTAACCTATGCCTCAGAATTTTTTATTTCACCGCAGAAGCCTTTATCTAAGGCTGGATTGGGTAATATTTTCTAAAATAAATTTAAACCGGTTCTTAAAAGTATTCTTAAAGAGGTAAGTTGATGGTTTTCAATTGTAATACTGTATCTGGTAAAATAACAATAGGATAAGAATATATAGGATTATGGGTCGTAGGAAAGGTTTGTTCGATGTGAGATTTTTTTAATTTTCACGAGGTTGATACACTTTTCACTCTTTTACATTTTTGGTGTTCAAGACATGCTAGAATGTTTTAAATGTTAACATCAAATTAATGTACCTAATTGAAAGCCATCTAATGCGGACAGAAAATGGACGTTTTCTTTTATTGCCACGTTTTCTCAAATCACACAGTAAACTCATCTGCACATTTTCAAAGTCGGACATCATGCGTAACATTTATGTGCTTTATTATAAAGAATAAAAAGATTAAGACGAATTCTTACTACGTTAATGATGGAGAAACGATCCCAGAGGACATCAGGGGCTCGTAACATAAAGCATGCTAAGATTTTGACTAAGTAGAGTCATAAGTAGGACTTAGGCGGAATCTTAGGACCTACATGAGTCCTGCTTTACTATGTCTTATACCGTAGCATAAAGCAAAGTTAGCAATGTCTTAACTAAGTCGTGCATATGTTAAAAAGTAAAAACGATTTTTTTAATTTCTTTTGACGAACTTGAATGCATTGGTAATAAAAACATTATCTTAGGTTAATATCTTGTTTATTTATACATGTAGATATATGTACAACTGGTTGACATCCTTGATATTAGATGGGGGTAGATGTAAATGTACAGACACAACATTCGAGGTGGCTTGAGTATATATGCATATTATGTACCTAACCTTTTTAAAAAGCTCAAAGCGATGGATTTCAGGCAATGTATTCCGTCTATTGGTGTTACTTTTTTGTTTTGATTTATATTCACTAGTTCAGTCGTTCACGAAGACTGCATGTGGCGTAATATTGTGATGCAGTTAGAACTTGATTATTGTAATGGATTTTTTTTTATCTTTTGTTCTAAATCTTATCTCATCAATAAACAATTCGCATACTCTAAGTATAATTTCTTCATTTGGTCGATATATTGAAAAGAAACAATTGTCCTCTTTAAAATCACTGAGGGTTTTTCTGTCTTGTAACGTCTTTTTTTTAATTTCTCAAGTTTCGCGAGTTTACATATGCAGTTACTTCTTGTAAACTGACCATTACGTGTTTACAACCTATTCAGCAGCCCACTTTTATACTATATAGAAAATTTTACTGCTCATTACGACCACCGTTAATATTTATATCAGTTAAAGGGACTTAGACACGATTTGAGATTTTTTTAAATTTTATTTTCATTTCATACGTCTAGAATGATCAATATAGATGTTTTAATGCTTTGTCAAAATTTAAAAGTAAAAAAATCGAGTTACAAGCGAGTTACAGAGGTTAGAATTCTTTGTTTTGTAAACAAAGCTCGAGTCATGGTATAGCATACATATGTGTTGTATTGGTAAAAGTTTCAATCTAATGTTGCTTTTTGTTGTTGATAAAATTATTTATGAACACATTGAATCAGTTTATCTTGTTTGCCACACGTTATTTTGTCAAAGAAATGGCAATTTCTTTACTTTATATTATTTGCAAACAAATATAAGACTCGAGCTTTGTTTACATAACAACTTCTTTCCTCCGTATCTCGCTTGTAACTTGACTTCTAACATTCAAATTTTGGTGAATCATTCAAAACACACAAGTAAAAAAAATCTGCTCAAATCGTGTCTAGGTCCCTTTTAAATCAAAACTTTTATAATGGTGAATATTAAGATATTGATTTTGTGTAAATAAATGAGATTAATTCTCTGTATTCAAATGCAGAATTTAAATAATTAACAATAACAACAACAATCGATGCCAGCTTGTAGGATCCCGTGTGGCTCGTTGACATACCACACTAATCTCATTCTGCTAAACATTTAACAGTAAGGATTTCATCAAAGCATATATATCACATGATAAATAAATCTTATGTGATGAATTGAATGATTGATTTTGACATAAGCACAGCGATAAACAAGGTGGAGGATCATTGTCGTAATAATCTCCCATAGTTTTTGATTCTGTTGATTGCACTATTGTGACCTAAACTGCCTTTGTTCCCAACAATAAATCGAGTTGGGAATCAGATACGAATGGCAAACCCAAAAGTTTTCGAGCTGCTTTGTTTTTATAGACCCCATCTTGTATAGTAAATAACTGTATCGTTTAAAAGAGCAAATTTTGCTTCCTGTTTTGAGAAATAGTATATCAAAGTGTCTAAATCGATACTGTTCTAGTGCTGCGAAATGTTAGTCCAAATTTTAGATCAAGTCATGATGTCGCAACATATTCCTTAAAGATTATGTTGAGAAGGACTGGCAATGATAAATCAATAATCAATAAATCCATAAATTTGTGAAGTGGTATATACTAGTTTGGTAATAATTAGGTGAGCATTTTCAGCTAGAACGACTTTTGATATTACATCTCTGCATTTGACATTAAAAATGTTGATACATCTATAGCTTTTTTATTTATTTTAAAAATGGTCTTATAGTGTTTTAGTTCAGGTAGCGTTATTTATGCGATTTGGTCATTTATATGATACACTGATCTGTCATTTTTTGTCACTCCCCGTGCATTATGCGGGTTCTAGTGTTTCTCATAAATTAAAAAAAAATGTTTAAAGAAATGTATCATTTACAAAATGCTATGGCCCAAGGGTGACGGAATCTTGTATAAGGGCGGAGCTCTATTGGTCTTCTCTACAATTGACATCAATTTATGGCTAAAATGAACAAAACAAATTCTAAAGACCCATAGGTAAAGTAATTAAAACTGTTAAATAAGTTGTTTGTATTTTATAAAATTTTACATTTCCCAGTGCATTTGTCAGTAATAACACTACGAATATGACTTGTAACATATAGTCCAATAAATTACAAATGACGTATTGTGAGGCGCAGTCGGCATTTGCAAAATGAAACGAATTGAAAATAACGTCAATAATTTAATATTCAGTTGAACAATTGGTAAACTTTATATAAATATAAGTTATAAGGAATAATCATTGAATATTATGAGATGATCAAATACGGTCGGGCTTGACCAAATATATCATAAAGCTCTTCGGGCTTTATTGGATTTGATCATCCCCGACCGTTTTTGATCATCTCATAATACTAAAAGAATGATTCCTTATTTCTTTCATATCCGCCTCCAAAAGACAAGTATTTTTCTAAAATTCAGAAATTTTTTAGACTTTTTGTTTGTGTGAAATCGTCCAAAATGGATCCTTGTTGAGATTTCTTATTATTATTATAGGTACCACACCTTCGTATGGCGATACTTTATTCTTCGAACAATTCAGTAATGTTAAAGGGGATATAAAGGTGAGTCAATGTTGAATGGTTCCATGTTCCATCAACAAAATAAATATATCTTAAATTTGAAAAATTTGTTTAAAAATTAAATTTTCTTTGACACTTTCAAAGATAATGCTTTTTGGGACCAGCTCAAATATTGTAATAACGATGCATTTTTTTTTTTTTTTTTTTTTTACATTTTTGCTAGTTTATTCTTCATGATAACGATGTGGGAATCTGCATTGAAGAATTTTCTGGCTGTGCATATAGCTCGACGCAACAAAACTATCCTTCAAATACATTCACTATCAAACATAGTTTAGAGAGGTGCTCAGCCAATTCTGCTGTTTACATCCAGAAATCTGGTCAACCAAAGGTCAGTGAAAATGTTAGATTGAGACAAACTGGAAAATTAAGACTTAACCATTCTTAATCTTCATCTGTAATGGACCAGAAAAACAATAAAAAAAACAATTCTGACCAAAAAATGGCCATAAACGATGAGTGCTCTTGTTTGGAAGAACCGAATTTATTATTTTTTTGTACTTTCATTTTGTATTGAAGCTGAATAGAAATAATGCAAGTAGATTGTATTGTCTGACACAGCTATTTACCACACCTGATGAGTGTCCATCGTTTGTACCTCTCCCAACTCTTGTCGTTCGATGTCTGGAGGTGACTGTCAAAAATGCCGAGGCCGGAGTCAGGTTTACTTTTAAAGCCAAAGGTTTTAAGTGTAAGTTTCCAAAATTCATAAACTTTTTAACTAAAAAACACTTATCTTCTTAAAACCAAGTTCTGTTTTGTTGAAATAAATAACAATCATAAAGGTTTAATTGAATAAAAATATAAGCTTGCGGCTGCGATAATTTTTGAGCCATAATCCCTTGGTCGAAACATAAATTTATGATAATTAATAAAACTTTCAATATCAAATTCTTATTTGATATTGAAATGGTTTACATGTAACAAGATCTCATGAAGTAACTGCCTTTATGGCACATATCAATATTCATTACTTTTATCATTATGTGAATTGAGGGTTTTTTTTTTTATTATTTAACGAGACCGAGTCTAACTATTTCTACTCTACCCTAGATTTTTTGATCAAGTTTCTCGCAGGACGTTTTACTTCTATATTCATTATTTTTCAATATTTTTATTATGTTTCTGCTCTTTTTCTTTGAAATATTTGAAAACTATTGTTAATGTCACCAAATGGTATTGACTTACTGGTCTGGCCGAAGGGTTTGTTTAAAGTTGAATTTTTTTTTCATTTTACAATGTTCCATCTCTTAATTTGGCATATTGCGGTACATATATATATTCATTTTTTTAAATCAAACTATTTAAACAGACAATATGTTTCTTTTAATGCTCTTCCAATAAATTTCTTATAAAAAAATCCAACCGCTTCGAACTACTGAGCGATTTGAATAAAAACACAAACTAAGAGAAAGTTATAACTTTGCGAATATGACTGCATGAAAATTAAAAGCTGCGCAAAGTCATGCGCACTCGAACTGTACACTGAATCGTTATCAAAATTATGTTAATTGAGGATTGTTTTATTTAAATTGATTTTTTATGTCATTGTCTATAAATAAGAAATCACAAACTTGGTTTTCCAAAAAAGGGTTGCAAATAATAATTGTCCATAACATTGTATTTTTACCCCATATATTCAATGCATTTACATCTCATGACATAATAAGTATATTTTAGTTTAATGTAGTTACCAAAGGTTAAAAATTATCATCAACGGTCAAACAAAACTCTATTTTTTATTTCTTAAACCAGAATATGAACAAATAAGGTAGATACTGAATTCCTTTTACTTTAACTACAACTCCATAAAATCTGACACTTTACAAAAAAAACTTTCTGGTACTACATGTAGTATACTAGAACATGTTTGCAATGCATTTATTTTTGTAAATCTTCTACAGATTTTGTCAAAGGAGAAGCAGCGGTGATAACTGGATTCTGGTTGGAAGGTCTCTTATATTTCTCTTTTTTTCTAAATTTTACCATTTTTTAAAATGGTTAAAAGTATAATATGCCTCGTTTGTGAATAAAGTCGATAGTTCACGACCTTAACAATGATATGAAGGTCGTTCTTGACTTTTACACGTTTATTCATTGGAAAAATAATCAAGTGTGAAAATATTGCATCTACATGTAGGTCAATTATATATACAGGAATTAATAATGAATATCAAACAATTCGTCAAGAATCCAGAAATAACGTCCACGGCCTACAGGTGCTATAATCCTTGCCTCTTGCACTATATATGATAGTATGTTATCATCGGAAGTAATTATCATTTTGTATTGATTTCATATAGGTAGATGTTTCAAAACACGAAAAGTTCTTTATGTCGTTATGCGCCGAATTTTCATCATTTTATCGAATCTCTGACATTACTTCTGGATTAACCCTCATACATGTACAATTGTATATGCATTTATCAATGAATGAAAACGTTTTTAAAAGAACGTAAATTTCAGAAAATACCACTTCTTCATCACCAAATTCCACGGAAGATAATTCTTTGACAACAAGTGGGATTGGAACCTCAGCAGAGACAACAATGCACTATAATAGCACGGTGAGTGATACCTCTTTTAACTTTAGTATGACCCCGAAGATAATGCCAATGGCCACAGATCCGGTGCAGAGAAGTCTAGGGTTAGAATGGTAGGGACGTCTAGCTTAGATGTGAATTTGAGCCAAGGGACAGCCACCGAACTGATACTTCACAAAAGATGACTTCTGTAACTTAGCTTATACCACACAGAAAATAATAGACTCAAAATATGGGACAACGGATTTTTCTCCGAAATGTTGAAAAAATAGTGATTCTTTCTTCTATTAAATCATTAATAAATAATTAAGTTTTAAATTTTGCACATTGAAAACAGTATTGTATAATTATGCCAGTACCAAGGTGAAATTTTGCACCCGTCTGAGGTACAGGTTTTGAAAAATTCAAATGTTTTACGATAGACTTTAATAGTTTGTGCTCCAGTTTGTTATTGATGTATAGGCAATCGGTTTTAGAACCGCAGTTCGCAGTTCGCTATTCGCAATTGAAAAGTGAACTGCGTTCTAGAACGCAGTTCGCAATTCAAAATTTATAATTCATATTTGGGGCCTGAAATTTTCAGGGTCATCTACTAGTGGTATACCACTACCACTGTGAATATATGGTGAAGTGGTCATCTCTTGGTTTTGAGATACGGGCATATTTGCAATTGAAAAGTGAACTGCGTTCTAGAACGCAGTTCGCAATTCAAAATTTATAATTCATATTTGGGGTCTCAAATGTTCAGGGTCATCTTCTAGTGGTATACCACTACCACTGTGAATATAGGGTGAAGTGGTCATCTCTTGGTTTTGAGATACGGGCATATTTGCAATTGAAAAGTGAACTGCGTTCTAGAACGCAGTTCGCAATTCAAAATTTATAATTCATATTTGGGGCCTGAAATTTTTAGGGTCATCTACTAGTGGTATACTTCTACCACTGTGAATATATGGTGAAGTGGTCATCTCTAGTTTTTGAGATTCGGGCTTATTTGCAGTTGAAAGTGAACTGCGTTCTAGAACGCAGTTCGCAATTCAAAATTTATAATTCATATTTGGAGCCTGAAATTTTCAGGGTCATCTACTAGTGGTATATAACTACCTCTGTGAATATATGGTGAAGTGGTCATCTCTTGTTTTTGAGATTCGGGCATATTTGCAATTGAAAAGTGAACTGTGTTCTAAAACGCAGTTCGCAATTCAAAATTTATAATTCATATTTGGGGCCTCAAATGTTCAGGGTCATCTACTATTGGTATACCACTACCACTGTGAACATATGGTGAAGTGGGCATATCTAGTTTTTGAGATCCGGGCTTATTTGAAATTATATAGTGAACTACGTTCTAGAACGCAGTTCGCGATTCAAAATATATAATTCATATTTGGGGCCTGAAATTTTCAGGGTCATCTACTAGTGGTATACCACAGCCACTGTGAAGACATGGTGAAGTGGTCTTCTCTAGTTTTTGAGATTCGGGCTTATTTGCAGTTTAAAAGTGAAGTGCGTTCTAGAACGCAGTTCGCAATTCAAAGTTTATAATTCATATTTGGGGCCTGAAATTCTTAGGGTCATCTACTAGTGGTATACCACTACCACTGTGAATATATGGTGATGTGATCATCTCTTGTTTTTGAGATTCGGGTTTATTTGCAGTTGAAAAGGGAACTGCGTTCTAGAACGCAGTTCGCAATTCAAAATTTATAATTCATATTTTGGGCCTGAACTTTTCAGGGTCATCTACTAGTAGTATACCACTACCACTGTGAATATATGGTGAAGTGGTCATCTTTAGGTATTGAAATTCGGGCTCCCACTTATAGAACACTATTCATTATAATGGGGTTTTAAACATCAGTCTTGGAATCATCGATGTTTTCTCAACAAGTATTTTTTGGAGGGTTCACGTCAAAACTTGACTGAGGGAAAATAATTTCCAATTAATTAATAGTTTTTGTGGGTATTGTCTCGCTTTAGGGGCTGATATATATAATGAGATGAAAAACATTATGTTAGGTGTTAGACTTTTCCATTTTGTAAAAATGACGAGATTATTTGAATTTTTTATGTCAGTCATTTTTTTGGGGGGGTGGGGGTGTTTCGTTTTATCATCAGATGTGATTAGTCCATGGCATGATTAACAATCCTGGATTATCGTATTGTTTCTTTTTCATATTTTAATGGTTTTTAGAGTTGCGGATTTTGAAGGGGGTGCTACCCCTCCAACCCCCACCCCCGTCATTTTGAAAACCCCCTCCCTCAAAAAATAAACAAAAGACAGGGAGAGAAAGGGAAAAGAAAACCAGACAACCGGACATGTAAGAAATTTCTTAATAACCTACAGGTACATTTTACATCAATAGGGGTTTGCTGTATATATGTTTGTGCATCTTTTGGTTGTAATGTCGATTTTCATGGAGTACGGAAACACCAATGCAGATGCTAATTCCACGGTTTCGTTTATACTTATTCAAATCTAAAAAAAATTAGGAGCCCCTGAATACTTCGCTGCCTGGACCTCCTGAATATAGCTGGAGTTTCTATGCAGCCCAAATCCCCCCCACTCTGAAAAACCCTGCTAGCGAACATGTACTTCATACATCCAAATTTCCCATCACCCCTCCCTACTCTTCTAAAATATTTCTGGATCCGCGTCTGTTTAAACTCAATCCTTCCTTTTCTCCTATGTTTGCTGGAAATGTTTTATTCGCATATTTATTTTATAAATTTGTATAATTTGTAGAATTTCTGGTATCAATTACATTACTGTCTATTTTTTAGGCTAAATTGATCAATGTAAGTTAAAAACGTTAAACACATGTATGTAAAATTTCAAATGTGTTTAATCTGTTAAATTTATAGAAAAATTAAGATATAAGTTTTTAATATTTGCGTAATAGTAAAATTATTTTCATTGATGATGTCTCGATCAATAAAACATGCACTCTTTTGAATAAGTTTCTAGTCGACGCCGCATAAAGAAACCGATTGACCACATCCGTCCATTAAAGATCTCTCCGAGCCATGAAGGCGCCAAAGATAGGTACTTGTACCCAGTATCCGTGGTGCAAGTGGATGACAGTCATTGCCCCTCACCACTGGATGAGACATCAGTCTATTGCAGGTTAACTCTCACCGTAAACCGTTCCCAATTTCAGTTGGGTGGACTGAGACATTGTAGATAAAGTACTTTAATTGTTAAAAGTCAAAAGTAACAGCAAAAAACATTGAGTGACAACACTAAAAAAGGTATTACCATATGCATTCAAGTAATTTTAAGCTACTAGTATTCGTTATCAATATTAATTTTTAACCTATATCCTCCTACATATCTTTAAACTGTTTTTGTTCAGAACTATATTAAATATATTAAATATTGATTACTTATTAAATAAGTTATTAAGTTATTAGTTACTTATGTAGTAATCACTCATGAATAATTTACTCTGTCTTCGAAATCTTATATGAGTTAAATATCAAACAATAATGTAAGTTTGTATGCCATTTATTCACGAATCAAGGTGTTCGTAATACATATCATAAACCATACAAAAAAATTCTATCCTTAGTCAAATACTTTAAGAATAATGCTTTCTCAGAATGAAAAAAAATTCCACAGGTGATAATGAAAAACCATCTATTGTATGTAATAGACCTTTGGTTGTAGAGTTATTTTTCAATATAAAAAAGTAGGTCAATAACCCACTTTTTGAGTTAATGGCCATTGAATATATTTTGAAAAAAATTAAGAAAAATCCCTTAAAATCTTACACTAAGATTGAGATTCTCTTAATTGTGAAAATACATGTAGTACATATAATTAAAGTCTTTAAAAATGAAATACAGTTTATGAATATCAGTGGTACAAAATAAAAATAACGGATTAAGTTTGCAGTTTTTAAAAAAAAAAATTCCAGCTCGAACTTCCTGTATTAGTTTACAAATCCCTTTCCCATTTTTGATTCAATTAAACAAAAAAATGAATGATAAAATACAAGAACATTGATTGGATTAAACTACCTAATATATTGATATTATTTTGCGGGCATGAAATTTATCTGAGGTCAATGATAAAAATTTTGAGATATGATGTCTTTTATAGTTATTAAGCATTTTTCAATATGTTTGCATTGCGTGTCATGTGGTTATCATAATGATTAAGTGAGATAATACCAACAAAAAGCATGCAAAATTACATTGACTTAAATATAAATGCTTAACTTTTAATAGTAAAATGTCAAGAATAATTCATTTCATTTTTGTGTTTAGAACAAATTTTATTCATGACAATGATCTTTATAACAATCCGAATTTGGCAAATCGAACCCAGAGTAAATAACATTCTTAACAGTACCACAGTTACTCAAATTATATAATTTTTTAGAGTTATTAGAGTTGGAGATATTCAATTTTAGCGTAGGTGTATTTTCAGTAAGACCCTAAAGTGTATAGACTTTCAGGGTCCAGGGTAGGGGCACTCGATGTTTCCGAGTCCGATATTTAAAATCACATAATAATGAATGGTTAATTTTTTTAGGGCCCCATATCTCAAAAACAAGAGATGACCACATCACCATATTTTTACGGTTGTAGTGGTATACCACTAGCAGATGACCATGAACATTTCAGGCCCCAAATATGAATTATAAATTTTGAATTGGGAACTGTGTTCTAGAACGCAGTTCACTTTTCAATTGCGAATAGTGTTTAATGAGTGGGACCCAAATCTAAAAACCTAATGATGACCACATTACCATATTTTCACAGTGGTAGTGGTATACCACAATTAGATGACCCTGAACATTTCAGGCCCCAAATATGAATTATAAATTTTGAATTGCGAACTGCGTTCTAGAACGCAGTTAACTTTTAATTGCAAATTAGCCCGAATTTTAAAGACTAGAGATGACCACTTCACCCTATATTCACAGTGGTAGTGGTATACCACTAGTAGATTACCCTGAAAATTTGAGGACCCAAATATGAATTATAAATTTTGAATGGCGAACTGCGTTCTAGAACGCAGTTCACTTTTCAATTGCAAATAAGCCCGAATCTCAAAAACAAGAGATGACCACTTTACCCTATATTCACAGTGGTAGTGGTATACCACTAGTAGATGACCCTGAACATTTCAGGCCCCAAATATGAATAATAAATTTTGAATTGCGAACTGCGTTCTAGAACGCAGTTCACTTTTCAATTGCAATTAAGCCCGAATCTCAAAAAGAAGAGATGACCACATCACCATATTTTTACGGTGGTAGTGGTGTACCACTAGTGGATGACTCTGAAAATTTGAGGCCCCAAATATGAATTATAAATTTTGAATTGCGAACTGCGTTCTAGAACGCAGTTCACTTTTCAATTGCAAATAAGCCCGAATCTCAAAAGCTAAAGATGACCACTTCACCATATATCCACAGTAGTAGTGGTATACCACTAGTAGATGACCCTGAAAATTTGAGGCCCCAAATATGAATTATCAATTTTGAATTGCGAACTGCGTTCTAGAACGCAGTTCACTTTTCAATTTCAAATAAGCCCGAATCTCAAAAAGTAGAGATGGCCACATCACCATATTTTTACGGTGGTAGTGGTGTACCACTAGTAGATGACTCTAAAAATTTGAGGCCCTAAATATGAATTATAAATTTTGAATTGCGAACTGGGTTCTAGAACGCAGTTCACTTTTCAATTCCGAATATTGTTTAATGAGTGGGGCCCAAATCTAAAAACCTAATGATGACCACATTACCATATTTTCACAGTGGTAGTGGTATAACACTAGTTGATGACCCTGAACATTTCTGGCCCCAAATATGAATTATAAATTTTGAATTGGGAACTGCGTTCTAGAACGCAGTTCACTTTTCAATTCCGAATATTGTTTAATGAGTGGGGCCCAAATCTAAAAACCTAATGATGACCACATTACCATATTTTCACAATGGTAGTGCTATACCACTAGTAGATGACCCTGAACATTTCAGGCCCCAAATATGAATTATAAATTTTGAATTGCGAACTGCGTTCTAGAACGCAGTTCACTTTTCAATTGCAAATAAGCCCGAATCTTAAAGACTAGAGACGACCACTTCACCATACATGTATATTCACAGTGGTAGTGGTATACCACTAGTAGATGACCCTGAACATTTGAGGCCCCAAATATGAATTATAAATTTTGAATTGCGAACTGCGTTCTAGAACGCAGTTCACTTTTCAATTTCAAATAAGCCCGAATCTCAAAAAGTAGAGATGGCCACATCACCATATTTTTACAGTGGTAGTGGTGTACCACTAGTAGATGACTCTAAAAATTTGAGGCCCTAAATATGAATTATAAATTTTGAATAGCGAACTGCGTTCTAGAACGCAGTTCACTTTTCAATTGCGAATAGCGAACTGCGAACTGCGTTCCAAAAACCGATTGCCTATAATTATCCAGCACAGTGTTATTGATGTTCTTCAAGTATATTTAATACTTTTGTTTACATTACAGCCAGATCTAGAAGAAATTGTAAGGGTTGGTCCGTGTGTTTGCACGTGTAAAGGAACCGGAAATTACATCACAGAAGCGGAGTTGGCGTTAAAGATTCACCTTCAAAAGACCAAAATTAAACTTCAGAGAACGAACCTGACCACTTACACCCGCAAGCTGACGTCAGCTTCAGACACACGGGCCTCGGCCCAGGGCCTCGGGTATATGGGAGCGTTGGTTATTGCTACCATAGTTTTAATTCTTGTTTCGTTTGACGTCCTCAATTATTTGCAGTCTAGATCTTACATAAGCAGGACAAAATAAGAACATACACTGATGTAAAATGGATGTTTGTATGGTCAATGCAATACGCCTGGGTTTTGTTTTTTATTATTAATTTTTCTGCTTAAGTCTTATAAGTACAAGTTATATGTTCTTTTTCATTTGTTAAATACATGTTGCATTCTTTTACATTTGTTAGATACATTGATTACAACGTGTCAATTCATTCCTCTTCTTTGATTTTAGCTTAACATTATATTTGAAATATAGTTAACACAATCATTCACTTTTTTGACTGACTGAACTGTAAAAAAAACATACTTGAGATCATAGATACAAACTAGAATGACTTTTTGTAATTGGATAAAATAAGTCACGTGATTGCCGTCTACAATTCAGTCTCAGGAGATTGGCAACAAGTGACTTGTCACAACATGGCAGCTGTAAAGAGTTTTTTCAATGTATTTCACAAAATCGAAAGAGGTTTTTGTCCTTGACAAAGCAAACAAAACACGTATCAAGTTCTTTGTTTCTCTGCCTAGGTATATGTTGTTTGTTGCTGTCTATAGAAGCTTTGTAAGACTTGAAAGAGGCTGGGTGGTCAACAATTAACCATCAGATCTACCTTAAATTTTTATACATGATTAGTTAAGCAAAATATATTTACATGTATATATAAATTTTAAAAATGAAATTCAAATGATTTTGCCGGACCCGTTTTATAACTACATACGGTCAAAGTTCATGATTTCGAATTTTCATGGTGATGAAATGTAAATAATTTCGTGAAAATATGTACATTTTATATGTGACTATTATGGGGTTACTTACGCTTAACATGCTCGACTATAATGTCACTATTTATATCATGATTCATTTTTTAAATTTCTAATGAACTATTTAAAAATAGAATAAAATGCAACAAAAGTCTTAATCTTGGATTACTATTATGTAAACGAAAACATCTTATTTGAAACCTTTCCAATGCCACCGATTTCAAGAAAAACTTATTTTATGTGTAATCTGGTGTTTCTATTACACTTTTCAAAACCATATTTTTGTTGAAATTGATAAAATGCTTGTGTCCTGTTATTTTTTCAATGAAACTACAAAACTCCAATGTGGCACATGCAAATCCACGTTTTCAATCGGTATGTAAGCATTGTGCACATTTCTAAAGCCTAAGAAATCTATGCTTGTATCCTTGAAAAGGTGTCTTTTTTTTTAATTCGGCAAAAAGTTTTATCCATCACTCCCATGTTTTGCTTTTACTGAAATAGTTGTCGCTCTTTCCTTACAGTGTGAATTCTAAACGTATTGAATGAATATATAGGAAGTCTGATATCCGGTGATAACCTTTAAGCTATTCAGGGACCGTATCTGCAACACAATTTTCAAATTACTTAGATAATTGATAAATTTTAATAATGGCTGTTATCATAAATCTTTAAAAAGTATTTGTTAATGTTCCTAAAAGCATGAGATTTTAGGCGTTGATTAATTCGCAAGATCCGATCCAAAGGATGATGCGCCGGCATAAACAGGTGTGGCTGACCATTGTAGTCTGCAACGAAAAAGTTCGTCCATTTTGTAGTGCATAGGTAAGTAAACTGGTTTTCGATTAAGACTATCAAATTCATAATGATAATTTTGTTGAAATCAATCCCGTTTTCAAACAACAAGAGTTATTACAAAATGGTTCATCGTGCTTGAGGGTCACCTCAATATCCTAAATCATAATTTTATCCAAATTTTTTTTCGCCTATTTGGCTTATATACGTGTTATGCTGACTTGAACATATGCATTTCTTTTTAAATAAAACAAACCCTTACATTTATATTTGCTTAAAAGAAAAAAAAACCCTTAGTTACATTTACATCTTGCTATCTTTCATAATAAATTATGTTATGGTCCAAAGGCCACAGTTTGAACAATTTAGAATCTATACTTAATCAGGACGTGACATTAGGTCTATCAAATATTGTAGCATCGCAGTTCACGAAATCTTAAACATTTTTTTCTTGTATTTCATTCCTACATCAAATTTTGAACCGCATCTAGGGCCCTAAAGGGCATTAAAAAATATGTCAGGATGCTTGAAATTAAGCAGTTGGTAGTATTCTGCTTGAGAAGAACATTTTTAGATTTTTTTTATTTTCTCTATTCAAAACTTGATATCCCATTATAGCTCCACCCTTCTCCCCGGGAATCACGACACGGACAAAAAGTGATCAGAAAAGTTAGCTTTGGTTTTCAGCTCAGATAATGTAAAAGGTAATGTAAAATCTTTAGTCAGGATACGCCATTTATGCATTTAATGGTGACATATAACCTAAACATTTTTAAAAATCTCCATATAACCTAAACATTTTAAAAATCTCCAAATGGCCAACATATGAAATGATAGGAAATTTTATGCAGAAATGTCAAAATTTACGATTGGCTATTGCATATGATGATTAGAATAGCAATGGCAAGAGATGATCAATAACAAAATCATTATCAGATGTCAATTCCTGTGCACTTATTGACAAGCACCGTATCCCGGAAGTAAAGGTCAGATTATTTAAATTGAATTAACTTCCTTTGAAGATGCATGTTGGATCTCTGTCGTTCGATTCATTTCAAACCTTTTTTATGATAAAGCTAAAGGAAATTTAGAAAGAAAATATTTATTAGTGGTGTATTTTCAGTACATATTGTAAATCGTTATTACAATGTGGTTTTATTGATTTGATTTAAAAGGAACCATCAATGTATCTTCTTTATACTGTCTTCATTTCTCATAGAAACTATACTAGTATATAAAATGAATACAACAATACATTTGTCATTTGCTTTAAACAACGAGTTGAAATGGCAAGTCTCGCGATTATAAACAACCATTTTACCACATTGGATCACGTTTTACAGTACAGTTTAGATATACAAACACAATTATTGAAGCAAGTTCTTTTCTTTATTTCGTAATATTATCTGATGAAAATGCCTATTCTAAGGAATAAAACCATGGTTGTAAATATGAAAGAGACAGGGTCACGATTTGAGCAGAAAATTTTCAATTTTTTTTTTCATTTTATAAAATAATAGTAAAGATATTTCCAATGTTCAACCAAAATTTGATTGTCAATCGTAGAGCTAAAATCAAAATACAGAGCGCACAATTCTCTGTTATGGAAAGTTTTATTAATATATTGATTGCTAAAGAGAAAATACCCGGTTTTTTTTTTAATAATTGAATGTGACAAACACTAGTTTATTCATGTTCAAAACGAACTAATACAAAAAATAATGCACACAGCTTTTACTTTTAAACAATGTATCAGACCAAAGTAATTTAGAATATTAATTTAATTTGAAAACTTTCAGCTGACATCGTGTCAATGCCATTTAACACATGCATGCTGTATAATAAACCATTCCCATGTCAAATTAACATACATTTTTGGAAACATGATGCTTTTAGGTTTTTTAAAATTAATAAGCTGCAAAGATGTTCGTGACTTTATATCTTACTGACGACTATTTAATACATGTATTACCATTAGACTATAACACATGTTAGACTATAGGCCCGACTGCGTGTCTGTAGTAATGAATATCTGTCACATTATTTAAGGATTTTATAGAATGAAGCCATGATTTCATGAATCAAATTATATAAATGTTGTTAATATAATGATCTGAATGACATGTTGTTTGACGAGTTTTTACAATTTGGGTATGAATTGGAACATACGCAAAAGTGTTTAGTGTTTGTGGCGACACCAGTCGCCCGAAAACAGGAACAGTATGTCATTGATATCGAGTTGGCTTTTGGAGTAAAGTATCATCGATTCTTTTTTTTTTTGTCCATAGCCCTCTAAGAATCTTGAAAAAGAGCAAATTTTTACATTTATTTAGTTCGCCTCTGAGGTTAAAAGAAATTAAGTAAGAAAAGAGGTCATGCAATGATATACTATAAGTATGTTGTAGACCTAGTCAGAACTCTTGAAGTTGCACATTTTCATCGTGGCATGCATAGTATTTCTTTTGAATGCCTGTCGTCTTGTGTTAGTTTGTCAGTCGTAGCCTAATTAAGTTTTCGTAGCATTTGGGAAATAAATTCATATATAAAAAAATTCACATATAAACAGATTCTAGTAAAGTAGGTTTAGATCCATGTTAACAAGAGCTTGGACTTTCGGTGGTTGTGTCAAACAGCAATTTGACGTAGACCTGTCTATTTCATTGCTGGTCACTCAGTCATGGCTCTTTAAAATCACATGTCTTACTCTAGCTCTGTGACTACCACAGGCGCACCCCATCTTAATTGCATCTACAATAAGGATTGTAACTGCCGCCATTTTGATCTGTTTTACATGTATTTTGGCCGGAAATGATTAAAGTAAGCTTTATGCATATTAACATTATTTCCATAACTGTTCTAATAGGATTATAAAAGTTGTACCAGAAATGAGAGTATTGTTTGAAATAAGCGTATAGATCGAAACTTAACTTAAAGTCACTACCCGTCTCGTTCAGCAGCTTACAAGTATAATGGCTGCGAGTTGCGGGCCTTGCTGTTTTATAGGAATTAAAGTTGGTATGGGACACCTGTCGATATTAATGTGGATAAAAGTACATTATAATCAAAATACTATCACAGTTTTAGAGTTTTCAAATTTTACAATATTTGATAAAAAAAAATGTTTTTAAAATAAATTGAAAAGGTAAAAAGCCTCGGGTGGATTTGAACTCATGACTTACAGTTTCGTAGTTAACGCTCTAATCCGTTACGCTACGCTGTTAGATAACAATTCAGGGGAAAAATATAAAATAAAACTTGATTTTATTGTTTATTTCGATAGGAAGTACATGTACGTCACAATATGGAGGTGTCCCATACCACCTTACTCGGTTCGGATTATGCGTGTATTTCCTAATGTTACGAAAACTTATTGCATCGGATTGATGTTTTAATCAAATTACATATAGAATTGAATATTAATTAATAATCTAACAAAAATTCTGGTGTTTTATTTTGTGGAGATGTAAACTAAATTAAAATGCTTGAAGACGTATATATGAAGAATGCATTGTGTCTGGGGGTTTTTCTCCTTTAAGTCGTTTAACATTGGGTTTTTTTCCGGAGAGATCCCCAGGTTCTCTAACAAGGAAAAGATGCTTTTCTTTTCGTAAACACTTCCTTCCAATATTCACATATCTACAAACATGCACTCTTGCTATAACCAATTTACACTGATTAAAGTTTAAGAAGATATGGCTGCACCCACATTATCTTGCAAACACGTGCATCGGAGATGCCTTGCAACTACCAGATCATTACGTGTGTTAAGTACCACACCTTTTCAGGGTTCTTTTTTTTTTATTAACAAAAGCAATTTCAATTAAAACGAAAATAAAACATATGAAAAATAAAGTTTTCAATTTCATTTCTTATATAAACAAGTGACGTGAATTCAAACTCTAGCCTGTTTATAAGGATAGCAATCGAATACAGAAGTGCCAAACGGGCACTTAATGAAACGGGCTCCGACCGATTTACTTATGGCATGTTTAATATGACTATTATTTTACGTATTTATTTAAAAGACAAAATACGCATGTGTTTTTTTTTGTTCATATAATGAAATAAAAAGGTAAATATTTTTTACTAAAATACATTCATTTGATATAAGGGTAAAAGAAAACCTAGTAAATATGTGTGCAATATTTGGAAAACCTATTTTGACATGCTGTTGCAGTGTAGAGGCCAGATTGCATGTACAACATTGTCATCGTTGGGGTTACAGTTTTTTGTATCAAAATATAATTCTATCAAGAATAACTGATGCGAGACACCTTCTATTGACTAGGATTGTCTTTGGTCTTTAGCAAGATATATTTTGTATTGAAAATGATGTGCCAAATGGAACCAAATTAATTTGCTATCTATGTCCACACATGAGCGATGTAGAAGGCTTCAGCATCGATGTTCAATGAAATATGGTGCAATAAATACACATTGATGTCAGGTACACTGGAACGGTAGAACCATTTTAACAAGGCCTTGGACTTTCAGAAGGACGTAACTGTCTATTTCTTGCGTCAAAACAAGTCAAAAATGACAAGCGAAATACTTAACTCAAAAGCCAGACAAATCGTGTTGATTTCAGAGGGCCATGGCTGAACGGCCAGCAACGAAATAGACAGGCCTACGTCACAATGCTGTTTGACACAACTACCCAAAGTCCAAGCTCTTGTTAAAATGGTTCTAACTATTCTCTCAAGAGAAGTAGACAGGCAGACATAACCTTCATTTACTTCTCTCCGCAAAGCCCCATATCTTGATTCTGAAAACGTGTAAATCTCGGAGCCAGTTACGATCTAAGCTTTGACTTATATAAAATTATCTGGATTTAAGCAGTTGGCCTAATTATTTTAAAGTTACAATAGTACATTTGATGGGGGTTTTCTTCTTATATTTGGAATTTGTGTGTCCTCAAAATAAATGAAATCCTTAGATTTAATTGCAAATATATAAGAATGACCAGTACAGCGACTACTAGCACCGCGATCAGATACAGTGACAATCCTCCTTAATTTAGATATTGGATATTAACAGCGTACAACAAACGAAAAAACGATCGTTTAAATCATCTCATTCTTCTAACAGTATTGGAAGATTTCAACCACGTTTTGCTTATTTTATAATTATTCTAAGAGAAATCGTGATGGTTTTGATGTCATCATACAATAACGTAATTTACACAAATAACAGTGAGGTCATGCAGAGTAAGTAAATTATATTTCATATTTTCATATTGATGCATGGCTGGCTGTTCTATCAAATAGTGTAGACATTTTTACAGTTTTATTTCCAAAATAAACTAAACAACTATAACAAAACAAATATATATTATAAGTTAGGCTATAATATTAATAAATATTAATTGAGTTCCAGTTTTCACAGAACAGGAATTTATATTCCGAGGAACAATAAATAAAACCACTGATTCGTTTCCAAGATAATGTGATGTTTTAGAACATGGCAGAAATATAAGTTCCGTCAAAAAACAAGAAGCAGAAGACATCAGTCAGTCGGAAAGTAAAAATCAAAACCCGTCCGGATAATCGCTGTCAGCTTTCGAAATATCTTTTAATGATATTGAAATTTCATCCTGAAAAGAAAAACATATCTTTAGTACATCGTATGCATTGCAAAAGAAAATTAAGGTTTCCTTTCTTATATAACCTTGTTTAATATAAATGCAAATCATGTGAAAGAATAAAATTGGATTTTGTACTTCATAAATGAAGGTTCGTGAAAAGAAAATTATAGTTTACATTGCAAAGAATTGAGAAAAAATATATTATACCCCCCCCCCCCCGACTGAAGATCATTTTCCACATGAACCCGACTGTTAAAGGAATCAAAGTATTGCATTCTTACCTGTCGTTTTAATCCGAATCGCCGCCTGTTGTTGAGAATCTGTTCAAGTAAACTAACGGGTGATCTGTCTACGTAAGTGGTTGAGAACAAGCTCTCGGGAGATTCTGTTCTTTCTGTGAACCTTTCGTTTTCAAGCCTAGGAAAGCAAAATTAAAAATTAAAACAATACACGAACCTTGGAAAGATTGCACTACGGGCATATTATGATTATACATACATGTTCACTGGGAAATAGTTATCAATAAGTACTGTATACCTGTATACATGGAAATATTCGACCCCGTTTGATTGTGGCCCCTTCCGTTTTCGTTGTTAACGGGCAAATTTACGACTTGTTGAATTCAAATGTCTCAAGATATATCTCTCTCCTATCTCAACTGAATTTGTGCGAATACAAGACGTACCGAAACCGTTTGCAGGTTTAGTAGGGAGACAAATCACGGGGAGAAATTGACCCTTTTAGTTTTTACAATAATTTGTCATAATAACTTACATATTTTCGATTTTCAACAATCTTTGTTCCCGGCTGTTTTCGGTGTTTAGACTTGATACGTCTCTTTTTGCTGCTACCCCCAAACATACACGGGCGAACGGGTATCTTCTGAAAGATTATAAAAAGTTCGTAATATATACACCAATATGTTAGTAATATATGAATCGAGTATATTTTTATCTTATACGTGTGGTGTATACTACCCGTGTGATAAACCTTTGCTTTATCAAACGGGTGATGCTTTATCAAATACATGTACTTCAGGTCAGAACTATTTTTGACACAGCGCTTCAGTGACCTAGTTTTTGAAGATCTTTCTGTATATTCCATATTCCATACCACTATTTCTACTACCAAAAATTAATTTAAAATAGATTTTGTGTAAGATTAAAATTTTTAAAAATGAAGGAAAACACATAGGTGTGTAGTTGATAAAACTGCAAATCACGTTGCATAGCTACATGTATCAAGCTGACCACGCGATGAAAACGGAACGCTTTGGTTGTGTTTCTATTAGGCCTACACAAGAACTTACCGAAATAATGCCTACCAAGACTTTTATTTTACCACCAGTAAGCATCCTTAATCATTATTTTTAACTGCGAATCATTAGTATTCGTTTGATTGTTTATGAGAAAATATTTACATTTTCAACTGTCTTTGTCTGTGATAACATTACGAATCAATTTTGAAGTCTATAACCCAATAATTTCAAAGGCTGACCGACACAATATGGGCGTGACTCATAGCATAACCGAAACTTGGTATTGGCTGCGCTGCGTAGTAAAACATAGCATGTGCTACACGTAAAAAATTGGGATTTTAAAAGTTTTTTTTTTAACTGTGGAAATTGGAAATAATATAAATATAAGTAATAAGAAATCATCTTTGAATATTAAAAGGTGATAATTTCGGTCGGAGCGTGGTCAAATCTATCATAAAGCCCTTCGGGCTTTATTGGATTTGACCACGCCACGACCAAAATTACCACCTCATTATACTAAAAGAATAATTCCTTATTCCTTAATTAACAACTGTTCCTCGTTCTTACGAGCATTCGCAACTTTGTGCATGTCAACAAACTTGACTATTCAAGTCTTCAGTATATCTATTTAAGTGATTTAGCTCAAAGAAAAAAAATATTTGGAGATAAAAAGTTATTTCAAGGTCTATTTCAGTGAAACTTTACATTAAAACCTCTATATTTATCTTCGAAATGACGTACTAAATTGTAATGCACAAGGTCAAAATAACCGCAACCAATTTTACATCATCGATTAGGCTAGTTTTTGTCATATAAGGGGGGTCTTAAAAGCTTTATAATATAAATCAAATCTTATGAGATAAATAGAACATCTATTATTGTGTGGTTCTATATTTGCTTTATCCCACTCGTTTAAATGGCAAGCCTCGCGAATATATACACCATTTGTTGTATGTTTGTAACAAAATTATTTAAGGGATCATTCTTTGAGTATTATGAGGTGATAATTTCGGTCGGGGCGTGATCAAATCCAATAAAGCCCGAAGGGCTTTATGATAGATTTGATCACGCCCCGACCGAAATTATCACATCATAATATTCAAAGAATGATTCCTTATTACTTATATTTATATAATCTAAACCATCGTACGATTAAATATTTAAATATAAATAAGCAAACCCCGCTGGCGCCTCAATTTGACGTCATTTGAAGTTATGGGTTATATAGTACAAAATCGATACGTAGTGTTATCACAGGCAAAGACACTGGAAAATGTAAATATATAAGAAACAAACACGTTCATATATACTGTATACAGACTGATTCGGCATCGCGCTATTATTTTAATTTTTGAATGTAAATAATTAAAATTTCACATAAAGACAACGGGGCTGAATGGGTCGAAAATAATAATAACAAAATGTGAAACGACCGCGAAAATTTCCTTATATCTATTTGAGTAAAGAAAGGAATGCTTTGAAAGGCATAGTAATTACTGACATAGGCACATATTTGTGGTGATTAATGGTATTATTTTAATAAATGTATAGATCTGTACTGAAATAGAATTATGAATTTGATCCAGATAGACTGGGCTCTTTTGTTTCATAAAAGGTTCTAAAATTTTACATTAGAATTATAAATTTGATTTCCGTCTCTTAAGTTTTACAGTTTGATCGATAGCTAAGATTTGAAGTCCTCTAGAGAAAATCTAAGTGAAGTTTAGTGGAAAAATCATTTTTCGCGGTTGCGCGGTTTCCTTAATATTACTTGAGGGGCTCATCATGAATGATTTCTTTCTTTCTCATATAGTCAGAAAGGAAATTTCAAAAAATTATTTCGATTTCGAAAACTTCGAAGTACATGTAGCTGTTTGGCATTTTACACAAAAAAGCTACCATTCTTATTTCTTTAAACGAATATTGGAGTATTTTTATTGTTCAGCATATCAGTATCTATGTAAGTGTCTTTTACTAGTTAACAATTTATAATTGTCAATGAGTCCATGACTATTAAAAGACATAAGAAAGGTTGCAAAATTCATTCACAAAACTGATTATAACTTACTATTAGTTAAAAAAAATTTAACTACAACATATGCTTCAAAAATATGTATTCACAATTGTCAGGGATATCGTTTTACATGTTCAACATGTTTCGATTAATCAGACAAAGGTTTTTGTACATGTAAATTTATTTTTCATAGTTACTAGTATTCAAAGAGATATCAAAACCCCAAATACTTCACTTTAGGAGAAAGAACTTTGTTCCTAGGCCTGTTGGCTAATGAGAATTTATAAACGCCTATCAAATTTAATTCAATAGAATTTTTTTCATTTGGTGCTATTTTAGCACATGGATTAAGTGAATGACTACCCCAATCAGGAAAATATTACTTAACACCTGTTGATTAAAGGTAACAAAACTCGAACTTTATCAATAGTTTATAAAGCTACACAGCAAGTTTTCAAATCAAAATTCTTTGCAAAACAAACCCTGAAATATTGAATAATTGATAATCAAAATTATACTTTAGTGGATAGTTTTAAATCTAAGCTATGTTGTCTAAATTCAAAGAGGCTAATAGATGAAAAATTTGTTGTTCAGTACCTTAAAAATAATAAAAAAGAGGATACGATGTCTCTGTAATTCAACAGAATTTTCTTATTCTAAACTGATGAACCTTAAGATCATATTTTGGAAATTGACAATCCTGCACTTATAAGATACAAACCTGTTGTCTTGTAACGACATTGAACATATTTTATTGTATATATATAAGATACATATACAAATGGTTCGGACACAAGTTCTGACAACTTACTACGTCTTTACCATAAATAGAAAAATTATACAAAACTTAAAACTGTTATAACATGATATTAAATTGTAACGAATTTTTTGCTTCAAGATAAACTTACGTTTTCCAAAAACATACCTGTTTGCCAGATTCGTATTAACTTTTGTTAGTAAGTGTAACTCCAGTAGACAAATGTTATACTTACTCACACCACCTTCTCCTTGCCCGCATTTGATTTGCACCCGTCATTGTAAATAGAACAAACGCTAGGATGACGTTCTCAATCGTTGTCACTTGCATGCTCTGCAAAATATTGATACGACTGTTATGGCACGTTAATTCCACGTTATGGCGAGAGCTTACTACTGTTCAAGACATTTAAAGACATACGGCTATGATGAGACCTCGTGTTGCATTGACACCCGATCAAACAATATATGATGCTCTTTTATTTCATATTTAATATGATAAAGCTTATCTCTCCAGGGCGTATTAAAGCTCTGCATGCAAGATAATTAAATCATTTTGAAGAAACCGTTGTCCAGGGAATAAACAAAAATGAAATCTCGTTCTGTAATAAAAACGACTAAATAAAATAGAGCAACGCCTACTGGTATGTCAATACAAGAGGGTTCTTGCGGTGAAATGTCGTCCAATTCCTTTTTTTTTTTTTAATTTGCAAATATCTTCCTTAATTTCCCACATGTGAAAGGCCGTGATAGGTAATCTACACTTAATTCAAGTTCATGTGCATTGTTCTAGGTAAAGTGTAATATTTTTGTAATTCAATTAATTTTAGAGTCTACACTAACAGCTTACTACCTGAGAAAGCCGACAGAGTAGACATTACAACTATAATAAATATGAATATTGATGTCCGAAAAAGAATTAAACATTCTGCACATATCCTTGAACTGTGGCCACAGAAATTTTGCTTTTTGATATTGGTTCAACAAAAGACTTTTATTAATCATCTCTGATGACAAAATGTAGAGAAAATGCTATACTGACATGTTTTTTAAAAGAATTTATTCATAGCTAAAAATTTCATCAGTTTATTTTTTATTTAGATATTGATTTTTTATTCTAAAAATAATGTAACGTCCCAATGACATAAAATATTGAACATCTTAGATTAGATACTAATACGATCCATTAATAAACAGCAAATTTAAAACTTTTAAATGCTTTATTGTTACTAAAACAATGTTTCCATTTTCTCATTAATATATTTATTTTGTTTAAAATACACCAAGTAAATTAAAGAAAGTAAATACATACTGCAAACATTTGTAACTATAAGATATCTTAATATTTTGCCTACATTGTGAAAAGTTCTGCTCTGAAGATCATTTGTAGAACGATTTTAATTTACTTATTCAATGTACACATGTAGAATGAATGTACCTTGAATACGTGAATAATTCACTCAATCGCTCTACTCGAGTTCATTAAACCTTGTAGCAATATTCGCGGAAATGTTATTTTTTACCGGTTCAAGGCGAAAAGTGTCTGGCCTGTCGAGAACTAACTCAAAGATTCTTCATTCAGAAAAGTCAATCATTACTATCTTGTTTCCGTTGTCACTTTCAATTTCCGTTGGTTTTGTTTAATACTCTGATGTAACAACTTCCTGTTACAGACTATCTGTGTCTGAGGAATCCAAACGTCTAAAAAATTAACATCAGATCAAAACTCTGGATAATTAGTTAATCTGCTTTTGAAATGGTGTAGCTTATTGCAATTTATAGGCATCTTTAGGCATCTTATTGCTTAAGACAAGGCATGCTTATGGCATTTAATCGTAATTTTTAAATCAAAAGTACATTTTCTGCAATGCTGTTTCTGAGTTTTCTCCTTTGTTCTCATTACAAACTTAATATAATAAATCAAATAAGTGCATTGTTTCAAACAAGACTTGTATTACATGGTACATGTATTAATTTTCCCATTCTGAACTATTTCACAATGATTATAGAAATGAAAACTGCAAAGTTTTCTATATACTTTCTACTATACTTTTAAAGTTATGTTCAGCACAGACGAATTCTTTCGTTCAGATATTTAAGAATCCTTACAAAAAATTAGCCGCTGCAATTATGATTTTAAAACCCCCGGAATTTCCACTAATTAAAGCCAAACTTTTTTTATAATGTATTTATTCTAATCCATTAACTACAGAGTTGATCGAATCCTGCATTGATGGAAGCATGTCATACTTATCCAACTTATTGTTAGTGCAATTCATTCTTTCAGAAAATAAATTATTTGATTTGAGCTATACATGTTACCGATTTTTATTTTTTTAAATGTGAAAATGATTAGGTATCTAAAGACTAAGAACTAAGATTTGATTACAAACGCTTTGATACCACTAGTTTAACGCTGACTTTTCTGTATGATCTTTTCGTAATGATATTCTGTCTCATGAATGAATAACAACATGCATCTTGGGAGATGCCGTGGCCTTAAACGCATATAAGATAATTCGCCCCACGGTGTATTGATAACTCAATTGTTATCCGAGGCAGAACTTTCCGATAGAAATTTGTGAACTAACATCTTACAACTTTTAAACGACCATTCATAACATACATCCACAACTCAGAAAATTAGAAAATTTTTGCTGTGAATTTAGATATTAAACGAATTAAATTTGCTAAGGAACGAATCCAAATACGCAATATAAGGTTCTACTGTCAATAGGGTGTCGCCATCTGGTGGGATAAAGTGGCAACAGCCTAAGAACCGGATCTACGTAGCTTCAAAATTTTTCAATCCATTCCACCATTTAATTCGAGTAGTAAGAACAATATACATATCTATTTCAAAAATCTTAGCTTCTTTAGTGTTTCAGAACAACAAACATAGGGGTTTTTTTCAGTATCACACTATCTGTCCTTTAGGTAACACCCAGTTTACGATACAAGATGGGGGAGATTTTCCATGTTTTTACTCTATCTGTACATAAACACATGGTAATCTGCCAGGAAGAAAAAAAAAGTTTTCATTCTTTTCATTTTGTTTGAAAACTTTCTCGATGAAATGTTACCAATTCTAGGTGCAGATTTAACATTAACTTTACATGTACAGTGTACCTTTATTTTTTATTTTTTTAAGTTTTTATATTCTCGTTGAGTTAACCCCCGAAAAAAGAGAATCAATATCTATATCATTTTATAATTATTCATTGATAACCTTTGTTTTCAGCATTCCTTTATTACAATTCTTAAAATACGTAAATTGATAGAAGAATTAAAAGTTCCATATCTTAGAATTATAAAGGTTTGGTCTTTTCAATTGGCTCATACAATGTATAACTTATTTGAAAACCAATGTCTCAAAAATCGAAAAAAGTGAATATATTATATTACTTTTTAAAGCTTCCCTGATGGTTTACTGTGCGGTTGCATAATATCAATTACTCCATAAATACAAATACAAATTGAAGAGTAGATAACCAAAGTTTACAAAAAGCATTGTATTTTAACTTTATGTGAAGTGGTCTTCAGTTTTTGTAAACATTTTTAGCTTTCAAAATTTGTTATATCTAACATTGCATTCTTGCATTGGCGAAAGTTCTTTCTTTATATCAATTTTGTTTTCAAAGAGTTGTATATCATGTACATGCAAAACTGAACGAATGATTACTGCAATGGAAGCATGCTTTAGGGAATATTTACACAAAGTGTTAAATTCATTTAGATTCCTCCTTTTTCGTTTTCAAACTTCTCAAGAACCCATCTTGTGATCACCAAACTATGAACCTTGATTTTAAAGATTTAAAGTACATTGATTTAATCTCCGTAAACTTTGATCTACATAGCAGAAGGTGATTTGTATTCCTGGATTTCAGGAAAGTAAAAACGACGTCTGATCGTAATACAAAACAAATTCTATTCTTTATCTGGCAAGAGTCATGCTTCTTTTAAATTGATGTCGACACATCCATAGGTGTTTGAAAGTCCGGGGTCGAATTTTTTTGCGTTACATAAGAAGTTCAAGTAAGTCAGATCGATAAAATTCAAATCAATGGAAATAAAAATAACCTGCAAATAATTTCACTTTAAGATTTCTGATAACCAATGCACTTGTTTTCTGTACAGCGCCGAGGTTTTGGCGAATTCTTTTTCTCTCCAGAATCTTCTTACGTCATTTACGATAGATTTGAACTCTCCATATTGTAACACAATAAAAAGTGAAATGGATCTGTTCTAGCAAACAATAATTGAATCTTAAAATTTTCAGATAAATCATCACTACGCATATCTGTGAAGGGTTATAAAAACTGAATAAATCGGATTTGTCAAAGATAACGCGCGCAGAATTGCATTAAGACAAGATGGCATAAAATAATAATACTTTACCCCGAGGAGTGTTCGACAATTTGGCCAGATTTACTGGCTATACATCGTGATTCTTAAATTGACTTTCCCAGAAAAGTTAAAGATGTTTTATTGCTTATAACACTTGTCAAATCGTGCTTTTTCACTGTTGGTACTAGTTCTGGTTTAACCGAATAAAACAGTGTAACATTGGTCAGTCAAAGGCAAAGATATACAGAAGAATTATAACTAAAGAAACAAACAAAAAGAGAGAAAGGAAGACATAACGAAGGACTTATCAATGTATTGGACGGGCATATGATTTCAGCTTACACATGAAGATATTCAAACTAGTTTATAGATTTGAATGTAACAATAAAATCTAATATTTTATAACCCGAACGTGAGAAAATAACCTATATATACAAAATCTTACATTACACTTTCCCAATCTTATATTATTCGCTAAACAATTTGTTTTTCATTTACATGGAAAGGAGACCACACTCTTATTAAGCTCAGTTCTTGATCTTTTGTCAATTCTTAAGCACGGCTGTCACATTAAAGCTTCTTGTGATTAGCCTAAGATCATATTGACAATGCTATCTATTATTTCTCCCGTTTTTGTGTGTTATACCGGAGTATTCTTTCTCGTATCCAAATATTTTTGTAACCGGTGCATTCTTTCCCTGTATGATGTTTGCGCTAAAATAGATACTTGGAGATCAAAAGGTGGAGGCGAGGTTAAATGGTTGCCAAATAAGTCTTCATTTGAATACACTTTAGAGGAGGATATCTTAATCTTTTCAGAACATTTAAGAGCCTAAAAGACTTTGTGCCAGTGATTTTGAATTAACTGGACAGGGCTGTTACTTAATGATGACAAGCTACATGTATTATATCGGAGACTCAGCTGGTAATTTCATAGTATACAAAAGGACATCAATATATGGGACGAACTCGGCTCGACCTTGTATAAAAGAACTCTATTCTCAGTTTTGTCATTAACTCAGTCAATTATTGAGTATCATTCAATTAGCTTCTGTTTCATCAAAACCTTAAATCAAATCTCGTTTTTACGTCTCTCGTAAAGACGTAAAAAATCCCTTTGTTTCTTATAAAAAGTAGGTAACTATAGTAAAACTAGTAGATAATAAACACTTAACGATGAACATATATCAATCTTATTCTACTCAAAATTTAATGGGAAATAAGAATTTATTGGTAATTTTCTCGACAAACATACAATATATTCTATTAAATATGAGCTATCGTCTACGTAATACGTAGAATTCTTTCAGACTTTTTCCAGGAATTTCCGTTCTACACAGAGACTATCGAAGTGTCTTTCCCATTTGTTTTCCTTTGGGAACACGTCCTGAACTTACGGTCCTACGACCATTAACGTAATTCTCAATGAAAGGAGACAAAATGTCTTGCACGCGATTAAGAAAGCATTTCATGGACAGTCAAAGACTAGACATCAACAGGAATCGTCAATTTGGTGGTTCTCAAGGGAAAAACAGAAGGTTTTTTTGGACGTTAGAACATTTTAACTAAAGGTTTTTAATTAATTCTTTTTTATATTATATCAGTTGACTGTATATATTATTCATAAACTGAAGACTAGAAAAATTCCGATATTCAATCTCGTTAATTGGTTAAATTTAGAGTCGTGTTCAATTATGAAAATTGATTTTTGATTTCGTACGTTTCCAGGTAGTGTAAAATTAATTCTGTTAATTCATTTCCATGGAAGATATATTTCTCTGTCACGTTCCAGCAAAGACACTTAAGCTTTTCGGTTTTGAACATGATGAAGGTAAATGGAAGATATATTTCTTTGTCACGTTTCAGCAAAGACACTTGAGCTTTTCGATTTTGAACATGATGAAGATAAATTTGATGCTTTTTAATAAAATTTCAGTAATTACTCGTAACCCTTTATGAAGTCAATATCAGAATTTTTTTTCAAAATTTTCAAAAAGCAGCGTTCTACAAATATACGAGTATATTTAATCAATTATTATATTACGAAGCATACCATAACCATAAGTCATAATTTATAAAAGTGTTGGGAACTTGGTGTTACTGTAAACGTATTATATTTGGCGTGTACGATATTTGGCGGAATATGATTTTTCAACAAGTAAGCGTGAATTTGATTAAGCGCATTTCTGGATGTACCTATTTATTTACTTATATAATTTACATTTGGCGATGTACTTGATTTAGCGGACGCCATTTACCGCTAAAAACGCTAAATAGAATACACAGCCAAATGTAATATGTTTACAGTTTTGACAAGAACTATCAAATAATATTTGGTTTGAATTACCAACCAAAAGCACATGATGTCGAAGATTTAATTCTTACATACCTGAAGACCGTAATCACACTGTTGAATAAAATTCTCCCTGACAAGTCAAATTGGTCCTAGACATAAAACACTTCTCAAATTAAGTCCTCGACTGAAAGTTTCTATTTATTTTCTGTCTTTTATTTTCTGTTCACCCTGACGTCGCCCACTTGACACCCGTTGACAATCCTGATTAAATTACATGCGTCAACTTCTCACTACGGAACAGCTCCCATTAGATCTCGTAATACATTTATACTCTGGTAGTCTTATAGCAGGCTCCAAAGTTCCATCTAACAGGCAACCGCAGATATCAAGAAGAACTGGCTTCTTGCTCGAAATTCACCTTTTTTTTGTTACAACCAATATCTATTTTCTCTCTTACTCTAGAGGACGTTCAGTTTCGGTATACTTGGAGACAAAAGACAATTTCTGATTGAGTGAGCTCTCGTGGATGTGCGTTACTGAAAAGTGAATAGCAAAATAATCGGTAATTAAGTCGCTGTTGCTCCTCTCTCGGTAGGATGTTTCACAAACAGCCACGGCTTTAATTTATCAACAATGTCAGGTTTTATCGAATCAGTTTCCGCAATTATTTATGTCCATCTTGCATAAGATACAGACGAATACGAATTTTGATTAAGGTTGATTTCATTACACGGTTCTCTCACTTTAAGAATGCCACGAAGATTGGAGGACATGCTTGGCAAAAAGCAAGACGAGTGCTCTTGATTAATTTTGCCTTCTATTTGTATGTCTGGTGTAGATATGAATGCAGAGATGCTCACAATGGTTTAGAAGTTTCGATGTTTTACACGGAAGCCAGTTGAAATACAGTAGATTATTTGATTCATGGAAAGCCCTTATCTAAGCTCTATCAATTGTTAAAATCATGTATCGTATATAATAGAAATAATAGCCCTGGTCATGTGTGTATGCACTGTGACCAACCCGGTCATATATTCTCAATAATAAGTTGTTGAATTACTTTATATATTCATTCTAATGTCAATATCGTTATGCTATTATCCCCGGTTTCATTTTGAACCTCGCAAAAATTTATGCAAATTTCTCTTAATTCTCAATATATATTTGGATTACTGCAAACACATTGTGTGTAGTTTATAACCGTGGATTAAGCCTTATCAACCTTCTGTATGTATTGTCAAATACAAATGTTAATCCCATGTTTCCTCCAATACAGAGCACCAACATGTCAGCTACATATCGAGGTCATATTGAATTGGTCAGCACCCTATACATGTATAATCAGAGGTTCCAAGTTTTGCCTATTTATAAAAAAAAAATCCAAATAAAATATAATACTAAAATCGCTTTTCGATCACTGACGTTTTTTTTTTAAAAATTGGTCAGTTAACGGAACGGGACGCAAAACAAAAACTACAACGCTCTGTGATTGGCTGTTTGATTGTATGGTCGCGTCATTTATTGGTTGAACTTTAACTTATCATTGATACGGAAACACTGAATGATTAAAAAGAAGTTTTCACATATTCAAACATGTGAAATTAGATAACCAACCTTTACCAAAATAAAAGACAGTACACTCCTGGTTAAGTATTCGTTTATTGTCTTCCATTTAATCAATGCCCTTCACATGGTTATTAAGAATGTTGTCAATCGTAACTACATGTATAAGTTTTTTTGCTTACGATTTAATATCATGCTATGCATGAACGTAGCATCGTTTATCAAAGTTGCAGAGTGGGGGAAGTAGGTTTGTTTTTAATAATAATCTAATTAAAACATCAACTTTAAATATCAGACTGTGTATATATATATATATATATATATATATATATATATATATATATATATATATATATATATATATATATATATATATATATATATTATTCACAGGAAAAAAGTCCATCACCAAAACTTTAATATGTTTTATCAGTTCCCGTCTCCACCCCCTCCCCTGCTAATTGCGGCTTGATGTGACAATAAATAAGTAAACAGATCAGTGTAACCTAGCTATTTATCAAGTATTTCCGGATATCGATTTTGTAATGGCTTCATTTAACAATGAGAGAGTTAGTATATGAAATATACAAATATACTCAACGACTGAAAATAGAAAAACCAATCCTTCGAGCAATACTAGTTGTCAATCGAGTTTATTTCAAACAAGTGAAGTAATTTTGCCCGATGCCGTTAGCCGAGGTCATCTTAACATGGCAAAAAGAAAAAAGCCGACAGCGATGACGTTAAACGTGGACATGGATCATTTTAGATAAATTTGTAATAACCGACCACTCTAGTGCCGTATTGCATTCATTGTAGCATGAATGAAATTACATGCACTGAAAGGATCGAGTTGATACTTTGGGATACATTGCTGATTCAGTGTCAGTTGTTACAGTATATCTGAGAGGAAAGTCTAAGGGAAAAATCTTATAAAGTTTACTCGATATCTTAATCTTCTGATCTGTAAGCATATAAAAGACGTAATACAGCAAAATTCAAGAAAAAACAAAGTAATACGAAATATTCAATTTTAGAAAAATAATTTGACTGAATTGTTGTCATCCACACAGAAAAAAGGAAACTATTATGATTTTAAAAATATATTTAAATTTATAGCATTTGCTATAAAGCTAGCATTGTCAATATATTGTGAATGTTGTTTTTAGTAGATTATTTTATCATATGAATGAAGTCATTCAGCAAATTCTACAAAAGTGGTTTTGAAATGATTTATACAGTATTGAAATTGTGAACGCTGTCGCTTTTGCATTTCAAAGTTGTGCTTTATCTGGAAGGATGTAAATGTAAACTGTATCAGGATTTGATGAATGGTAATGTCTCAAACTTGAAACGTTTATAAATATATAATAGACTTGGCATCACAGCCTGGCACAGGAAGATGAAGTATTCACTTTGTTACTTTATCATCATGGAGTAATCGAATATCGTTTAATCCTGAATCTTAAAAAATTGTGCACTGTCGTCTACTAAAATAATACTTGTATTTACATATTTTTTACACAAAGAACAAAAAATGATTTTTTTTAAAAATATATCTTTAGAATATATCTGAATCTTCTGTCAAAATGTTTAACAAATATTGCGCATACTTATTTTTTTTTTTTCAAAAGGTTCGCAAATACTTGCTATAGTATTATATAAATAGTGCCTGCTTGGGATGGTACCAGGTGAAATTGACACCCCAAGAAAACCAATGTCAACCGACGCGAAGTGCATAATTTACGCGCATGTAACAATTCGTTCTATCGGCCCGTTGCCAAGTGTGTTGCTAACGCTGAGGGTATGAGAACGGATTGTCAACTGTGTCTAAACCAATCAGATTTCAGTATTTAACATGAAAGTATAACAATATATAATATCATTTCGCTTCTTAGATAATAAATTTATGTTATCCTATTACGAACGATTTCAGCACATATTTGAGATATATAACTTTTTGCCGTCATTATTTAGACCTGTAATTATGATTGCAGATCGTAATTTATTCCAGTTTGTGACTTTAGTTAAACATCTGTTACTCTAATCTGAAAGCCAACCATTAACTCCTAAAGAATATTGAACATACAGTGACACTGACATACAGTTTGTAAGCTAGGAAATAAATAATAAATCTGATATTTTTAAGCAGCGGCCAAAGGAAGCAAAAGATGTGAGCTTTCCACTTTCTGTAATATACAAATATATAAAGACTTATGTACAAGGAAAATGACAAATTTACGTTAGACATTCGATTACATGTAATGATACAGAAGATTAATTATTACATAATCAAGAACATTTTTTAAACTTTCTTTTTTAGTTTTCTCTAAGAACTCACTCTCTATTTACATGACATTACTAAGACTAGTAGCCAATTTCTAGCGCTAATTAAAATATTTTTAAAAGGTTTTATGAAACTAACCACGCGAAATCAATTAGAATATTACATAAAATGTGCGGTTATTTCATCAAGTAATAAGTTAAATGAAAGGATCCCCGATGTATGAAACATTTTAAGGGCAGACTTTTCTGATCGAAAAACAATTCCTTTTTTTAAGATTAGAAAACTTTCAAATTATACGACAGAAAACAGATTGCTCCTCAATTTGATATTCATCCGATGATATCAGTTTTCAGTAACAGATTGGTGTAAAACCTTAACCTCAAAGAAGAATTGGTTGTAATTATATTTGGATTCATAGCCGAGAGGGAAAAAAAGACATATTGTTGGTGGGGTTTTTACCGCTATGGAGCTTTCCTTATTTAAATATAAAAACATCAATTTTCTGAAGAAAAGCTAGTTTCTCTGTGTTTCTGCCGAAACGGTTGATTTCAATAGCCCTAAAAATTAAAGGAAATTGCTGTGCAATTCAAGTTTTAATTCTTTTTTGCAAAGCTTAGTTGGAAGTCATGCAAAACGCATGTTACGCTGGAAACAATTGTGCATAACATTCAGAATACATAATTATCAATGTTCTAAATCTAATCGTATTTATAAAAAAAGTGTTGCAAGGTCACGATGTACGGATGACTTTAATGATATCTATTTCAGTGTAACTGATGAACGTTTGAAAAAGTATTTCGCTGTTCAATCGAAATCGGGACTTCGTTATCGTTAACATTTGAATGAGATTTCCGAGAGAAAAAAAAGGTCTGGCAATGTTCGAATTGTTAAGAGGATATTTTCTCTATATGGGAAAGTTAATTAAAAAATTATCAAAAGGATGACTGCACTTAAGGCCATGCGATATTTGCAAGAAAATAAACTTTTAAACGAAGATTTTTTCTTTCGATTGCAGAAATGGTCAACATCTAAACTGCAACTTTACGTAATTGCGTTAAATAAAAGTATGTTGTTACCAAGTACGAATTTGTTTCCATAGGCAGGGGTCATCACGATTTCTTGAATCTCCATACGATAATGAGGACGCGCACTTTCATACTGACTACATACATAGTCAGCGCATGTTTGTCTATTGTTCTCCGTTTAACAGTAGTTGTATATTTGCATTATCAAAGTTATGTCAAAAGGAGATTAATAGACAAACATGCGCTCATGGTTTAAATGAGAAAAAACTGCTTCTTCTTACTTTCGCTTTCCCTGTTGTAACCAAGGGCTGATGCATGTTGAATATTATAATTCACCACGTGATTCCTCACCTCAGAGAATTTTGTGAATACAAAATTCTATCACGTGACGTGTAAGGTAGCATGTTATGTGCTAACTAGGACAATGTTTTCGAACACGTTAAGGTGTCAAGCATTGATTCAAAGTCTTCTGTACTTACATGGGCGTGGTCTTATAGTTGAAACCATAGTAAATAGTATACTTGTACCATATAGAATAGATAGGGTTATGATGAAAGAGTGATCACATAAATTTTTATACATGGCATTATTATTCAAGCTAGTCTAATTTTAGTACCATTCTGATAATGTCAGCTCCACCTCTCATGCATATTAATATCAATCTTATGTTTGATCAAGGGCACATAAGCGAAAATTCTCCTTGTTTCGAAAGTTATAAGGAGGAAAACATAGAATTAGTTTATTGTATCACAGTCTAAAATCTTAATTCATGTTGGAAATTGACCAGACTCTTTAAAAAAATAAACAAAAGTGATATTAGGTTAAAAAATAAACGCAACAGAAGCGACCGAAAAGGGACCAAAACCCGACGCTAAGTGCAGTCATCCTTTCTAAGTTAGAATAAGAATGATTAAAGATTTCATTTTTTTTTACTCTTTCTATTTCGGTCGATCGCTGCAGTTCTATGTTAGTCCATTACCCATACCACACATTATCGGAATTATGGTTGTAAATTTTCATCGAACAAGACATTGATATTTTAAGATATAATGAATTTAATGAATTGTATGGTGCTATATGACTCATTCAATGAATTCCTTTCATAATTTTATTTAGCTTTACGTGAAAATTCTACGATAAGAAATCGAGATGTATAAGCAAGGTATCGTTCATTGATAATTCCTTTAATGTGTGAGAATGTAAATATGAATGGACGAATCTTGACGCATATAGTTAAAGATATCATTCATATAATTTCTTTTATTTTGTTTCTTGGCTAGTATAATCTTTTACAAATAGAATTTGACATATATCTTGAAAACTTCGAATTATTTATAAGTTATCTTCAGCTTACTATACATTACAGGTATATGATGATAAATTATTTCAATGATAAGTACCTACTCGATTGCTGAATGTAAGAAATTAATGCAAGCATTAAATCTTTTTTTCAATAAATCAGAGTTTTATTTTTTACAAAACGAAAGACCACCAGTGGATTTATCTTTAATCAATAACGCTAATTCTATCTTAATAAACATCAGTTAACATTTTACTATCTATCAGATAGATAACGTTTCCTTTGAAATCGTTGTTTTGTTTTTTGTTATCTCTCGACCCATACACTTTTACTGTCTATCTCATAACCCTGACATCGACCTTAAACCACAGTTGTCGGCGCCTTTTCTCTTCATAATCAAATTGAAGAGTATTCCTCCAGGGGGTTTCACTCTAAGCGCTGAGTTTAATACGTAGTCAAACCTATGTGTTCCTCGACACTTTATGATTTCAGTGGAAATAAATACATAATGTTCCTCTGACATCAGGACAGTTTTTAGATTAATTATCTTAAAAGTCTCTCCTTTTAAATCATTGCAACTCTCCATTACTTTTAATATTTTACATTGGGGTTTTAAACAGTTTTTACTTTTTTTTTCTATCAACACTTGACGGAAAAAAAAGTCACACTTTTTTCATTATACCGTAAATCCCCCTAAGAGATTGTTTCTTTTGTCAGTATTTAGTAAAAAGAGGTGATATTTTTTAATATAAAACCTTGAATTTATAGCTGTTTCAAAAAACTTTCTTAGCGTTGATTTATCTAAGACACATTGTACGCCACGCTTATATCATATTGTTAACACATCAAGTTCATTTACATGTAATTTAATATGACACAATTGTAAACTATATAAGTGGGGAATTATTTTTTTTTATTTGAGAGAGAATACTATTTTTATTTGCTACAGATCTCTCTTTGTTCAAATATTTAATACTATTTAATACTATTTTTATTTGCTACAGATCTCTCTTTGTTCAAATATTTTTTGGATTCATATGACCGCCTGAACCAATTAAACATTGGTTACTGCTACAGCTAGAATTTCTGTTAATTTTTATGAATGATCACGTGCATTTTTTTGTCTAATTGGTCCATTTCAATATTATGTTCACATATACAAATATGTGCTTATTCCTAAATTAAGAATGCGCTGTTAATTGAGAAAATCCAAATTTACGATTCAAGTTTATTCCAAATAGAATACAACAGTTACATGCATTGACAATTTAGACTTAAAAACATCGCAAACAAATGCACCTCAGCTGATAGAAGAATAAAGAATGGGGGATGAAAGGCAAACTCTGAACGAAGTACCATTCCCATGGAGGATTTAGAATCGACATTCTTGTCTCAAATGAAAGGAACAAGGAGTAAGTTTTTCTAGGGGGTTCCATCCCTGGTCCCTCAATCACATCCAGACCATCCCATACCCAATCTTCAAAACAAAATTAAATAAAACATCCCATCCAACCCCCAAAGAAAACACCCATACATTTTTTTTTTACAAATAAAAAGCTTATATCGTGGATGACTATGATAAATCATTTATACATTATGTGACAATGTAGTATATAGCATTCATTCCTGTTTTTACCAAACTACGTGAGGGTTTAATGATTCTCAGACATTTATACTTTCAATTATATCAGTGCACTAGCTAGAGTACAACTGTGTGGGACATGATAATCACAAAAAAAAATCGTCAATATTAATCGTCCGTATATGCAAATGGTAATAACTAATAAATAAAGGTGTCGTAAGCCAATTACTTGAGTCTGCACCATAGAATTAAATATAAGAAATGTACAGTATATATATTCCGTTAGTTTTAAAATTAAAGTGAAGAAAATCAAATGAAATATATACACATGCAGTATTTATTTGTGTAACTTTAATGTACATACAATTCATTTCAGTCGCCATGTTAAGTTTGTTCTTAAGACATCGATTTACCTGTCTTAAGGTTAAGATATAACTTAAGACATGCATAAGATATGACTGGAATAGTGAAACGGATAAGTGATGAACTTAGGAAAAAGGTCTTCCGTCTTAGGAACAATCTTTGTGACATTGAAATGAATTACATGCACATTAAAGTTGAACAAAAAAATACTAGAATACACTTATTAGTAAGACCTTTTTCTTTTTACCTCTAAATTGAAAACTTTAGAACAATCAAACTTTAAATATATTTCTTGAATTAATTTCTTTGGTGTATACTTAAGCATTTGCCTTCAGATACCTACATTTATTAGTTATCACAATTTGCATAGTGAGAATGTTAACAATTGTTTAGATTACATGTATCTGGTCGCACTCGCAGATGGATAGCGGGTAAAGCTATAGCCAATGCACTAGTGCACTGATAATATTACATGCCCGATAATCACTGATCCCTTTAGTAGTTTAATAAAAATACGAAAAAATACTAAATTAATACTCAATTACAGAATGAAGAGATGATTTTTCCTATTTCTCTACGAAATAAGCTTCTTTTTTGTGTGAAATTTATGTGTTTTCTTAACTTTAACGAAGGAGGGGGAAGGTTGTTCATTTGATTTTTTTGTTGAAGATGGGGGGGAGAAGATATTGATGACCGGGAAGTGGATTAGGAATGTCGAGGCTAAATCATCCATGGGAATGCCGTTTCATTAAGAAATCTTTGCCTTTATTCTCACTTCTTCTATCTGCCGAGATGCTTTTGTTTGTGATGTTTTCTTGTAAAAAAAAAAACCCCAAAACCCTCATCCCATCTTTATATAAACCATTAAACGAAAACACGCGTTACATTGAACTTTGAACTTGAGTTCAAAAGTTCCACATCTCTTCATTCCAAATCCTACTTATCACTGCGTGTGACTATTGTATTGCATTTGGAATATACCGTATGACATTGTAAAATGATTTTAATGTAGTGATACGTATATCGGTATATGCTAACATGGACTATTCACATGTATGATGGACCAACTAGAATATGCACTCGATCAATTATAAAGAATAACAGAAATTCTAGCAGTGAGCTATAATTTTCATTTTATTCATGCTGTTATATCGAAAAAAATATTTGAAATAGAGAAATATATGTGCATGTAGCAAAATACAAAACTTATACTTCGATCATTGCATTCTCTCTTAAATTAAATAAATACCGTTTTCAAATGATATAGGGAGTATGACGCATATGCGTACGTGTTCTAACCATGGTAGGAAGATTACATGGACCAAGTTTCGGCTTCATTAATAATAAATATGACGCAATATCAAACGTGGTATTCCCCCCTCGTTTGATTTTATTGGATAAATTCAACGTATGTTTTGAACGAATTTAAAGTGCTTTAGAATTAAAAAGTCCTAGGGTGGCATCAAAGGGTATACATATTTACCCAATGCAACAACAATTTCCCTAAGGACAGTAAGTCATTGATAATTCATTTGTTTGTGATGTATGTTGTCATTCTTGTGTCAAATACAGGGAATGAAAAAATGGCTTGATTTATGGTTCTTATTAAGGTTATGTAATTTTTGAATTCTTTGAATTATAAAACTTTAATGTAACAGCTAAACAGCTGTTATTTAAAAAAGAATAGTTTTCTTGTTCATGGGTTTCCGTTTAGAACAAAATGTTAATTTACCATTTATTTAGCTTAGCTTTTGAAAATGAAATAAAAGCTCGTACGGTTGGAAAATAACATTTTTGTGTTATGAGCAACCTTAATCTATACTGGCCTTTGTATGTACATGTGCATGCCATCGTAAGAAAAACGGCAGAAAATTATGAAAAGCGATACTTTTTCTTTTCTTCAAAATATTGAGAATAGAAAAAAAGTAACTTGTCTGTCTAGAATTGACCAAAACAGTCGATATGCGCCAGCTGTTAGCTGTACACAATATGTACATGTGAAGTTTTTTTAAATTTTTTTTTCAGTTTGATCCAAATTCCCTTTATTCCGAAATATGACATTATAAAATAAACACCCCCCCCTATTTTTTTTTTGCATTTTTAAATGCATAAAACAGCTTTCAGGTAAAAATTAATCGCATAAAATATTTTCATCCAAGACTAATAACCGACAGAACAATTTTATTTGTTCAAAAATAATTTTATTAATTTTTTTTATAAAAATGTTGAACCATGGAGGGTAAGTTTCGACTCTGCTGTCTGTCTGTCTCTCTCTCTCTCTCTCTCTCTCTCTCTCTCTCTCTCTCTCTGATGGGAGAAGACTTTCAAACAAAGCAGCAATCTTCCAATTATGGCTTCCTATACAAGTATAGAACTACAAAACTGTCAGGAAATAATTGACCTCTTTTACTCGTAACATTAGTTACAATTATCATTCCTTTCATTGTATTTGACTCGCAGTTGAGATTTTGATTCCATTACTTTCTGCACAATCATGTTCTTCATTGTAGTATTGACGACCTCAGAATAATAGGTAATCCTTCTCTTTTATATCAAGTTGTGTAAACTGAGAAAAATCTTACCCTCGGCATGTTGAATTAGACCATTGATTAGTTTTATTAAAAGCTTGCAGATTTAACTATTTTTAGTAGTGTTTTGGAATTCCAATTTTGAAAAAAGTCTGCGTAATAAATGGTGTCCAAACGCTAAAGAAAAAATATGAAGTTTTTGCAGACAGAACAAAAACTTGATGCCTTCAATACTCGGGGGCACAATAATTATAAACTTTGAGTCGCAATATAGGAGCCGACCTTTAGAGTGATTTTTTTATTGATAATTCCCTCGATAACCGGAACGTGATAATACAGTAGAATTAGTTCCAATATGTAATGAAAATGAGGTTATTACAGGGTTTCTAATGACGTCAGTAAATAATCTCTAATTCTGCATAAGACACACTCCTCAGACAATCAAAACAAACCATCTATGTTCGTCGCTTATCGTGTAGGATAATTTTGAAAAGCGAAAGTTTGATTTCGTTCATGCCTTTATAAATGGCATTAATTGGGAAAAGTTACTTTTAAATTTTTTAGCATATCATTTGTCTATGATTGTTTTGTACTATAATAAGACAAGGGATGAAGTTGACAGAATTATATATAGTATCATAAAATTGACGGTCAGTGTACGAGTAACAGTCATTAGACGTATTAAAGGAGGAGCCGATCCAATTTTTTTTTCCGGGAAGTTGGGAGTTTTAGTTAACGGAATGCCTTTTTGTAACTTTATTAAACAAAATTGATATGTCTAAATGATATTTCCGGTCATAGAATCCAATTCTATTATATACAGTCATTTTTGACAAGACTCGCAATTTTTCTCAAAGTGAAAATTAAATTATTACACGGATTGTGCTTTTTAAGAATATTTTAATTCCAATATTATTTTATCATTAAAATATCAAAGTTATTGAAAAAGTGCTCCTTTTTTTAACAAACTGTTGTGCAAAGTACATGAATTATTTCATTTGATTTGGAGACATAATACATTTTCCACTTTGATTTTCAAGTATCATATGAAACTTTATGCATGGATTTCGTTTATTAACGTTTCTTTTCGTAAAGCAGCTGAGACACTTTAATCACGGTAATATACGCCTCTGTTATCTCCCATGCACTTTAACCTGATATGTTACGTTAGGCATTCCGGTTTATCATCTGACATTTAACATTTTGTTTTAACAACTCACAGCTATTAACGTGTCTGGTTGCTGTTAAAGTTTTCGTGTTGCTCAGTCGCAATGCATCACAAAGATCGACGACTTTTTAGCGACCACCGTCATTGAGGGGAATGGGGGGGATGGGGGTGAGGGTACCTGTTTTCTTTCTAAGACTAGGCATCCTATGACTCAGTTTAGAAAAGCTTTAAAAACCCACTACAGACATTGCATGAAATTGAGTATTTAGGAAACCAGATCAATTTACATCCGATATTTAGTTTTGTAAATAGAAAAGAACAAATTTTTTTTTAATAAAACAGTACAAAACAGACATGTTTGATATTTCTTAAATATCAGGGGAAAACATAGGATAAAGTGAATAGCAAAACATTTGAAGAACAATGATCATATTTCAATGTTATTTCAGAAACGTGTACAAAAAGTTAACAATGAAAATTGTGGTTCCTAAGACATTGTTTCTAATGAATTTGCGCACAAAATTAAGAAATGTATATCTAGTATAGTAATAGAAAAGGTGAATTTGTTCTCTGTCTAAAATTTTCATATTTTTCCTAGATATGAAATAACTGGAACTAAAATTGGGGTATAAACGATTCCATTTGTGGAATGTCGTGTTGTAAATTTTGAATTTACTGGATGCATGGGTGTACGTACAAAATTTACAACATGACAATTTTTTTACTTCTCTCCTACAGATCTTATGAGATAAATAAATTGACTATGGATAGATATCTCTTAAAATCTGTTTTGAGTTTTATACATTCACCAAACGGTTTTCACAATGTCGAGGATTTGAACATATGATATTGTTATAAATGTGAGTGAATCGTTTCTTCAACTATTTCTTCAGACATCGTAGAAGATACAGAAAAGACAGAAATGAGGGAATTTTTTAGGCAATTTAAACTAGCAGAAATGTGCAGACAGAAAAAGTACGTTTCAAAATCGATATCTGTTAAAGGAAGAAATTAGAAACTACTGACAGACCGTTTGCTACACTCGGCAACTCTCGAACAATTTGTACCTTACCATTTCAAGCAGAGGAATTAGCCGAGTGATGCCGAATGCGCTAGCTAATGCTAAATATCGCTTCTGTGATTATTGAGCGAAGAAATAATCAATATTTTTCAAGTCAAAGATATTTATTTTTCATTTCTCCGGATTTTTAAACTTCTCATACTCTCAATATTTTTTCAAAGGTGACGAATATTAATAAAACTAATGGGAATCGTGTGAAAACTCTATTTTGTCAATAGATGTTTGCGTCATCATATCGATGTCATTGTACTTCAAAAAGCATTTTATTGTTCAACGTTTGTTCTATAAAAAAACCTTTTCTATCAAATATGGCTGATTTGCTACTTATTTCAACGCTATGGGTGTCAAACAAAAGATTTAAATTCGTTATACTTTTACACGTTTACCTTTAGTAGTTTTCGTTTGTCTTCAGTGTTAAACATACATGTACATGTGTTACATTAAAAGTTAAAAATCAAAGATTTTTAAACTTATCTATAACAATCTAGATTGTTATAGATAAGTTTAGAAATCTTTGATTTTCAACTTTAATGTAACACATGTACATTCCAAAACTTTATCAAGAAAACAACCAAATACAATTTATGTCATTGGATATTTTTGTTTTAGAGCCCCGACCGCATCGTAAACGATTTACAATCTGCAATTTTGAATTGAGAACTTTTAACAAAATATTAGAAAATTGAATATTACTTAAATACATTTACATGTAAAGCGAAGATTTTGCATCTGAAAAAAAACCAAAACACACCATTTTGAGCGTTTACTTCAGGAGATGCAAATGTGTTTTACAACATTGTTTAACACCTCAGGCTAGGATGATTTCATGGCATTGAATTCATCCAAAGACCTTGTTAAAATGTTCCTTGGTGTGTATGATTAATGTTGGATATCACCCGGATGTCGAAGTACTTTGTAAATAACAACTGGAGAAAAAACAAATCTCGGGCGCACTTAAGTTCTCTCTTGCTGGAATGGATACAGATCTAATTGGTGTCGTTCCAACCAAGATTATTTTGCCTAAAAGAACAGACTATCAACGAAAATGTTTAAACTCTGCAGAACTGCCCTGGTTTTCATTCATTTCCAAGGTCGTTTTTTGAAGGTCATGTTTACTAATACTTTCATCGTGTTGTTAAACAGTACACTTAATGTTTGTTGGGGTTTGTTTTGGGTTTTTTTTTTATTTTGAGAAACCTGAAAAGAGGAAAGTTGACCCTTAATTATTGAGTAATTCTAAATGAATAATCATGTATAAGGAGACAGATACTGCATTAATAAAGAAAATTAGATAGTGCTTAAATTTTCATATAGATGATATATTGTTTATTGTACACAAAATTGGTATGTCCATACATTGTAAGAAAGATATAAAAGCAAGATGAATCACGTGCTCACCTCAATTATCTGTTGTTAATTGATTAGTCATACTACTGATATTTACAACTTCTGAATCTTGCCAAAAGTTACAAAATGTGTAATGAACGGCCTATGTGATTACATGCAGGAAAACTTGAGGGAAAAAATGGAGGTCAGAGCACACCCCTAAATATGTGTGTCAAAATTCTGATAATTATCGATTAACCAATTCATTGATACATCCTAACTGTGTTTATGAAGTGTGGCTTGACACCTAGATAGAAAAACTTTAAGTCACCATTCGTGATGGCATTCAAATTACAAACGCCCAGTACAATCTGAGAGAAGCTGTAATTTAAGCAGGTCAATTGAGATAGACGGAGAAATATATTTTCCCGCCAAGATTTATGTAATAGGTTTTTAATTGCGCACCGGAGATTACTCCGCACAGATCGGAAGTGTTGTCACCTTTACGTGTTGGTCTACGTGATGAGTAACAGCAGAGGAAGGAAAAAATCAACACAAAAAATTAGGATGAGCAAGTGTGGGTTAAAACTTTGCTTCAGAGTTTATGAATAAAAAATTCGACGAAAGAGCCAAAGTATGTTTGGATGACATTTTACCAACATTTTATAGTGGTTATTTTTCCTCAATACTGTGTTTTAACATATTAGTTTTTACATGTTTCGACTATAATTTTGCAAATACGAACAATTCTATAAATTAATAAGCATGAACAGCATGAAACATAATGCTAGTAAATATTGAGCTGTGTGTAATTATCAATTGAGTGATTTTGTGCATGTTTAGGAACATACCTCATTATTTCCTTCTTGTTCCATACAAACTTAGGTCGATGCTCAATCAAAAAGTACGGAGACAGTGTGTCTTTTTATCTTATTTTTTTTTCAATGAAGTTCGAGATCAACACAATATCATTTGTAAAAACTTTTTTTTTATTTTATGAGTGCATTTGGTCAGAAGGTGTTCGTGTTAATTAAATTTAATTAATCTTCAAATTCACATGTGGTGGCATCACGGCGCACCCTCATCAATACAACGTCACGGAGACTTTTTTTTTTTTCAAATTACTTCCCTCTGGTTTTCTCATTTTTTTTTTATCACACAATGGAACCTATGGACATTCTGGATTTTAAACCAAGACTTTTGACCCCCCCCCCCCAAAAAAAAATATTCTAAAAGTAAATAATGACGTAGAAAAAATGCTTATCAAATGCGATATATATGGCCCTTCCTAAAATCATTTCGGTTTTTAAGAAATAAAATTCGTCATTCTGTCTGTAAATTTTGAATTTAGCGGGTGGCAGTAAATACAAAATTTAGTTAAATTAAATTTTGTATTTACTGCCACCGGTTAATACCGGCAAAATATACAACATGACAATTCTTAAGCACACGACTGCTTTAATAAGTAGGTCAATTCAACAGTTCTGGCGTATCTAGGCCATGTACATGACGTTCTGTCTTGTTGTCAGGGCCTTGTTTGTTGTTTTTGTTGTTGTTGTTGTTGTTGATGATGATATTTTGTTATTTTGAATGCTTATCTTTTTGTCAGACGAACTGAAACAGGGTTTTAAGATTTCAAAAACAATCAGATTACAGCTAAACCAATTAAAATGGGAGCGGTGTTTTTTTCTCCAACTACATGTTGCTCGACATCAAATAAATTTTCTAATATTATCATCTTACACTCAAGTGCAGCCTTAATTATTAACATGTATATGTTATGTTTAGGGTTGAATAGCCGCGATCATTTTTACACTATATTATAGCACTCTGTAAGAAGATTTTTAAGAAACTATTCAAAAACTAAGCGTATACTATTTGATTTTTACAATATCGAGCTAAAACTAATTTCTAAAATTATGTCTGAATGATAATTTGTTGAATATCCAGCCTCATTAAACGACATTTAGAATATATTTTATTTCCTGTATTAAACAACTTGTTTACGTATTCTGTTATGTATCAAAATTGTAAAAAAAAAATTCATCTCTTAAAGGCATTTATTCTGCCAAATGATTTTGTTGTGTCAGCAAAAAATATGTGGTCTTATCCCCAGTAGACAGGGATACATTAATATAGATATAAAAAAAATCACTTTCAATTTATAGAAATTGGACTATACCCATGCATCAATAGTGTCTTTAATACTATTTAAATTGTAGATTTTCTATCACGCACGTGGTACAAAATGCTGAGTGGATGAATAAACACACACGAAGATATTAAACAAAATCAAATATAACATTCCTTTGAAATGGAACGCTTATAACAAATATTACATTGCACTGCAAATCCCTAAAGCTCTGTCTGTCGAAAACAAAATATTGCTTCCGATGTATTACACCAAAGTAAGAACGACAACTTGAAGTAAGTAAAAGTTTACAAGTCACGTTACGATGCATATGACGGGTTTGAGTGCTATCACAATCATCTACTATACAAATTATCTATTGCCCCATCATCAATCAACAATAAAATGGGTTTTAAACAAAATGATCATAATAGCCGCCATTAACCGGGAGTGAACGCTATCAATTATTTAGTTCCAAAGAGATGGCAAGTGTTTCTGTGTTTCATTTGATGAAAAAATCTACGCGTTTTGACAGTTTTATGTAATGCAAGACAGATAACAACAATGCACTTTGTTTTGGAATGAGAAGCTTTTCTCAAGGGAGGAAAATCTTCTTGGGCTTTACATTTTATTGTAAACCGAATTATTTTCAAATTTTGTGAGTTCGTGTCAATCTTTAAGGGGGATGTGCGGCCATCTTGTACATCAGAGGATAGAAATATAAACATTTCTTGAACTGGCTTGTTTCTGTCCAAAACTGACTAAAACTGTTGTCAAAAGATAAAAAAGCAGTAAATATGAGATTCAACATGTTTTGTATGCAAATTACGCATACAAGAGCAGAACGTACCCTTTTTAATCACTGCGCATCTACAGACTTAAATTCAAGATCTAAAAATATGAAAGGTGGTCATTAGTTTTTACTCTACAACCATTTGTTGAGAAAAAAGTCTAAACTTGCTTATTTAAGTTGTAACTTTGTCTCAAACAATGGTATCCTATTCTTAAAATGGGTCTCAAAAACCGTCAATTCCCACAAGATATATTTGTTTGTGTCTATGGGAGTACATTGAAGTTATATTTTCATTTAAAATAATTTTTGGACTCTTACCCTACTTCTAAAAAGAAAGAAATTTAATTTATACTTATAGAACTGAATAAAACCCTCTTGGAACTGGTTTTAAAATGTCTGTCACATTCAACACAGATTGTTTTGAATTGACATATTTTTTTTTCTATGAAAATATAACGTCAATGTGCCTCCATAGACACAGAAGTTCTAAGTATAGACTGAATTTTTCTTGTCTTAAAAATAGATCCCAGGCCGAGTGATAAAAGGGGTATCCTATTTTGAGGTAAAAGTACTACAATAATGTGCAAGATACAACCTTTTTCTCAACAAATGGTTGTAGAGAAGACACCAATGAACCATTTTATTATTTTTTCAGATTTTTAAACCTTTAAAATAAGTCTGCAGTTGCGCAGTTCTACAGCTGTTATAAGTGATTAAAATGTCATCGTTTGGTTTCTTTGTATGCGTAATTTGCATACTCTTAAGAAGGGGTGTGCGGCCATCTTGTACATTTGAGAATAAAATTTGAAAATAAAAATGTAAACATTTCTTGAACTGTCTTGTTTTTGCACAAAACTGGCCAAAACTGTTTTCTTAAGATAAAAAAGCAATAGATATGAGGTTTCACATGTTGTTTAGTATGCAATTATGCATTTAAGAACAGAATAATGCTTTTTTAATCACTTAAAACATCTGTAGAATTGCGCAGCTGCAGACTTATTTTGAAGATTTAAAAATCTGAGAAAGTAACAGAGGTGTTAATTGGTGTCTTCTCTACAACCATTTGTTGAGAAAAAAGTTGAATTTGGACTTTATTGTAGAAACTTTGCCTCAAAATAGGATACCCTATTTTTATCAGTCGGCATGGGATCTATGTTAGAACTCCCGTGTCTATGGAGGCACATTGACGTTATCTTTTAATCGATAAAAATAAATGTCAATTCAAAACAATCTGGGCTGAATGTGACAGACATTTCTATACCACTTCCAATTGTTTTGTTTTAGTTCTATAAGTATAAATTAAATCAAATTCTTTTTAAAAGTAGGGTAGGGGTCCGAAAAATACATTGCCTTAAATAAAAAATATAAATATATTTTTCAATGAAAATATAACTTCAATGTACCTCCATAGACACAGACAAAAATATATCCTGCGAATTGATGGCTTTTGAGACCCATTTTAAGAGTGGGGTACCCTCTTCTGAGACGAAGTTACAACTTAAATAAGCAAGCTTATACCTTTTTCTCAACAAATGGTTGTAGGTTGGAAACTAATTATTTCTTGTCGGATTTTTTTTTTTTAATCTTAAATTTAAGTCTGTAGCTGCGCAGTTCTAAGTGATTTCAAAATGCATTGTTCTACCCTTGTATGCGTAATTTGCATACAAAACAACATGTTGAACGTCATATTTATTGCTTTTGTATCTTTTGACAACAGTTAAGTAAGATTTGGACAAAAACAAGCTAGCTCAAGAAATGTTTACATTTTTCTTCTCAAATGTAAAAGATGACCGCACATCCCCCAGAGCTGAAAAACTCTTTAATGTCCATCTTTAAGCTGAAGAACATTCATCCTTGAAAGCTAATATACTTTACTTATGTGGTACCTGTTTGGCAATTTGTCGAATGATCATAAGTCTTACGTATATACCTCTGGTAAATCTTCACCCATTGTGAATCTACATTGTGTACGTACCATCACTGTGATGGTGTGAGTCCATTTCAATGAGTTGAATTGAATGGCGACTCCCAACATCTACGGTGATAATTCGGTGATAATCTGTACGTATTCTTTCCTCTAATTAGATTACGGGCCACCCAAACTTGTGAACCATAATCAGCATTTTTTTTCTAATCGGATGGAAGATTGGGTAAACTTCTCAGTATGTGTGTGGGAAAACGAGCTGAAACAGAATTCCGACTAAAATTTACGTTTCGACGATTTTTTAAAATATATTTTATCTGATTTCCCCAATATTCAGTTAACTTGCATTTGGGATGTTAATATGCTTATTTACATTCGCAAACCTTTTTTTTTTACTTCTGTTTGCATAGAAAATAAGAAAACCATTTCAAAAACACATATGACATTATACATGTACCTTTCGAGACAATACAAAGATATTGAATGTTCACATTTACATTAGATACTGTGGGTTTTTTCCCATTAAATTCTGTGAGTTTTAAATGCCCCTAGATGCAACAACCTAATCACTGCGTATGAATTTACATGTAATTTACATAGGTAGTTCCCAAACATTAGTTTCTTTTGTTAAAAACAAAATTTCGAGATTTATTTTTCGTGGATTATATTTTCGAGGCTCATCATATCTACAGTCTAATGTGATGACCAGTTTCAACCGGTTTTAGAAAGAGCTGTTCTTGCTTTTACTAATTTACTTCCTCCGTGATCTGCAATTTCATCCGATTTATTTACTAAAATAATTGATTCCATAGATAAGAGAATGTAAATATAAGCTTTAAAGGATTTCTTTTTGTGTGTGTGTGTCATCGTGTCAATAAATGACGTCAGGTGAACAGACAAATTAACTACATGTAACGCGCTATATTAAAAATGGCCACGAACATCTTAAAATAACCAAGAAAGAGGTAGAGATGATGTCCAAACGATTTTAATAATTAACGCATACAAGAAATCTTCCATTCAAAAGTTGTACATCCATTGAAATGGACGATAGAAGAATTTGTGATCTTTTGTAATAAAAGACACACGACCAATTTTGTTAGGTATTGGATCTCCATGTCGAGTTTTGATTTGACTATTGGTACTGTTATATATGTGTTTTGAGGGGTTTAAGTATGAGATAAAAAGCAATCGGTACAAAATTTATACGAATATGAAAGGTTTGTGACAGTTTATATAGAGTCTAAGCGTTCCAACCGATAGATTCCGTAACACTAAGCATAGGTTTCAACAAGAGAAAAGCTGTGTGACAGCAAACCGGGTTTTCTTTTGTGTGAACAGTATCTATAATCCATTTGTTAACCCTGAATTGATGAACACTACCTATCCAGAGAAATGGGGTACTCTGATATGCAATATTTTTGCCAAAAAATAACTAAGTTCATCAGCTGGTATTTTTTCCCCCATAGATTTACAGAAATCAAAATCCTAGCAATATGCACACCTCTGATATATGTACAACTGATCTGCAAAAGAACAACTTCCTATTTTGAAAACTCTAGGAGGAGTTATCCGTACAATAAGGGTACCCTTTAGGCAGCTGTCCGCCCACCCATCCCTCGATTTTCATCATTAATTTCAATAACCGGATTTTTCCTTTGGAAAACCCGGTTAAAAATTGAATTGAAATTGAACTGATTACCATTTATATCTGCGCATGGGAGTTGATGAATAAATAATAAAGAATAAGAAACATCTTTAGAATAAAATGCTTTAATATATAGATTAGAAATCTCTATAACATTGACTGTCCTAATGACGATCCACAGCAAAAAAACCTCTGAAAATATTAATAGAAAAATATGTATAACACAGTATTGAAAGAAGAATTTCTCTTATACTTTAAATATGTAAATATATAGCAATACATTAAACTTTTAAAAGGTAATTATGAATTTTATATATGGTAATGCTGGCTTCTCAATAATTTGTAAAATAAACTTATCAAATAATGTACTGATATAAGTCATTGTGTATACATGTATATTGAACATGGTCTACTTTTGAAATTGAATACAATGTCATAATTAACTTTAAGATATGAATTAATACGCCCTTAAGGTTTATTTAAATTCATAAATTCAGTACACTTTATAGATTGGGTGTTTTGAATTCCTTCATTTAAACAAACCGTATCACAGCGTATGAATATATAGTTATCTTAAAGTTAAATATGTTTTCCATTTCAATTTGATGGTCAATATGTATACACAATCTTAAAGAAGACTTACACGGACTCCTCAAGCGGTGCATGTCCGGCAGCAGTGAACTTTGTAGTAGCCAGAGCTACACATTTCCCCGAGCTTGTTATCATACAGGTCCCTCAGGTAGTCCTGACAGGTGTCACCCATCACCCCAAAGTCCGAGTCCTTACAGCTGCTGTCGTGACTTTCCCGACCGTCTCTCTCTATAAGCTCTCTCAGCAAATCGTCCAGCTTTTCATACTCTCGGCGAGTCAGGGCTGTATAGAACAGATATAAAATACGTACCTTGTGAATTTTTGTGTTAAATACTATCTTATAGCTAAGCTTGGTTATCTCAAAGTGTAACCGTGTCAACCTGTGATTATGTGATTTTGAAGTGTAATACAGTACGCTTAGACATCGTCCGAAAATATACATTTGTCATGACATCGTTTCATCTCCGAAGAAAATGCAAAATTGTGTATTCAATTATATGATCAACAAAACCACATCGCTTCAGAAGTATAAAACGTAATTATATTCAATTTTTGTCGTTAGTCTATCGTTTTAAAACGTATATGTGGCGTATTTGGAGTAAAAATTTTTATATGAGTTTGAGTAAAAATATACATCATACTTCTTATAATTAGACGTTTCACAAACTCTAGGCCCATAAAACATGTTCTGTCTTTAGTTATTTGTCTCTAAACTTTGCTACACGTCTGATGAATATTAATGTGATCCACCATTTATAATGCCACTGCGCATGAGTGCGGGAAAACATGATGGAAGAACAGTTTGTTTACAAATTAGAATCACGTTTTTCATGTTTTAAATTAGATAATTCTTATATCAGATGATACTCGAAGCATTATTTTTCCGATATTTATTAATGTAGAACAATATAAATTGTTAATTATGTGTAATAAAGATGAAACACGATTTTATCATCGACACGGTAAACGGAGTAAATACCCCTCTCCCTGAGGGATGAATGTACTGAGAGTGTTTATTTATTCTTTATTCAAAAATTCCTCTAAACGAAAATCCACTTGTGCTGTATAACTTATAAAGTAAAGACACAGAACACATGGAGCACGAACCGGACCATAGCAAAACCCCTACAAATTCATGATGGAAACTTAAGTTTAATTCGGCTTTAATTCCTATTCCATCAATCTTCATGGTCTCCGATGACAATCTTCCCTTTGTTCCTATCCTTGTCAGTCTGTCTCTTTTTCTTTCATTGCCAAAATCTATCAAACTTAACGGTATACCTATTTTTCTCGTCGTTGCCATTGTTGTTGATAGACCGAGATGGATTGCACGTGACCCATTTAAGGCGGGGTTATTCAAATCTTTTGTATTTTTTACCGTGCCGGTAAAAAAAATAAAAAATATTTTTTTGATTTATTGTATCTTTGTTATGCGATTGACTTATAACGCGTAATTCATGTGAATGTCCTATCTTTAAGTAAAGAAATGAAGCAAATAATCAGATCTTATTATTGTTATTCACTAAAAATACGCCACATATACCTTTAAATATTCCGTATATAGCGAATTATTTTTGATAAGGTGCTAATCTTTGTCTATTTTTGGCGGTAAAGAGAAAATAAAATCTCCTAAATGGATGTTGCAGAGCTGCAAAAAAGCTGAAAAATAATATGGAGTTGAAATCGCTAATATTTTACGAAGTACAAGCAAATTTTGAAATCTAAAAAAAAAAAAAAAAAAATTGCAAAATTTTACACCCGTAAAAATAGCCCGCTATTATACATAAGCCATACATATATATTCATGCTATGCTTTCTGAAAGGTATCACAGAGGGAGCAATCAAAAGGATGTTTTCAAAACTTACGTGTTGCAAAGACACCCACAAGAAAAACCATCAGTAGAATTGCCGTCTTCATTTCCGACCTGTTCGTGTCGTTCCAGGGCTTATACTGGGGTGGCTTACTCACGACACCTGGTTGTCTACCTGTGTCACGCACGACTTCCGCGGCGCAGACACGCCTTGCTTGAATTATCGTTGCTCAATCTCAATAGTAGAGTCTCCAGGGGGCGCATACTTACAAAATAGGGATAAAGTCATCAATTGTCTCGGTTTTATTTAATTATAAATCCAAATTTTCACCCCAAATTTTTCAATAACCACTTCAGTCCTGCAAATGTTATAATTTCATTTAAATTTAGACCCCTTTTAATTTCGCAGTAAAAATCGTGCCTCGTGTTTAAAGTCTATTTCCGAGAATCTATAGGTACTTGTAGTCAAATGTAAAATCTAGACGTTTATTGATTTTAAACTTTAATATCTTCATTAATTAGTGGATAAAATGAGTTGTAGAATTTCTGCTGTTGCAACAATTAACATGCTTATTAGCGACCCCCGTAAGGATTAATTTCGATCCGCGCCTGACCTAGTAATAGCACCAATAGTGAAACAGACTATACATTTTTATGCTGAATGTTCTTTGAGAATAGCTCGATATACTTAGTTTTTATGCAAAACAGACACCCATTCTTTTTAAAAAGCATGGTATTGCACATCAAAAGCGTCAAACATTGCTATGATTTTATCAAGCAACCCAATGTTTATATTTTCAACCACGTGTAGAGTGGTTGAACACGAACGATAACTGTTCTGAATATCATCGTTTAGTTTAATTAACCGCTAGATGATGAAATTAGACATATAATTAATAGATGTTCATGTTTTAACATACATCAAAGTAAGATATGATATGAAAAACGACCAGTACTTACGTATTTTGAGAATATTATCCGAACACTCATACTTCCGCTCGAAATTTCACAGGAACTGAACAATTCTCGGGAAAGTCTCGTGCACTTTTATTCGAGCACCTCTGGATTTATTACATACTTAACAACGATAAAGAAAACATTCCGAACACATTCGCAGGGGTGACTTATTACCAACTATTTCAATCTATTGAAGTATTTGCCTTTTCAACAAACTGATATTCTAATTATCAAACTTTGCTCCAATTTTGATTATGTTTATAATGGACAGTACATGTATTGGGTGTTAAGTATAATCATTGGGTAGTAAATGGGTAATTAGTATCGTATGTTCTTATTAAACACAGTCCTGGGGCTGTTTTATCGGTGTTATAATCAGGTTGTATACTAGTACATCCATGTTATAGGACTCTTTTGTCAATTTTTATACAAAATAAATATAAACTCTCTGCGATTGAATTTAGCGCTTTACATGGAACTGCAATTCTTTAAAAGCAAAATAGTACCCACCAAAATAGTACCCACCAAAATTCCAGCTTTACTGTTCATGTGTTTATAAAGTTTTGAAATCGGCTGGCAGACGCAACAGTTCAGATGTTTTTCATAAAATACATGTAATTACCAAATCGCCGAACTTTTTTTTTTTTTTGGTGTAGCGTGATCCAAGTCTTAAGATTGCTGAATCACTCAATGATTAACACAATGTATACCAAGCAAATCTATGGAAATCTTGGGACCGTATCACTTCACAACCTGTTGTTAATTGTTTACAAATCAAATCATGCTTGACTTCACTGTATATCTATGTCACGTAATTGCAACTGACTTTTTTTACAATATGAGCACTGGGCTAGCACAGTGAGAAAAGAAATGGAATTTTGGGGTAATTCGATCGATGATAGCAATCAAATGCTTTGCAAACATGCAATCCGTTGGGGTATAGATGAAAACCGGATTCTACACCGGCAGGCCGCATCTTTGTGGGGTTTTTTTTTATGTATAATTGCAATTGCATTGTTTCGGGCAGCTCCGGCAGAGTTTGGGAAACATGTTTTTTCTGCTTTTCGAAAATCCCAGAGAAGATTCCATTGCTGTGGCTGGCTGGAATATTTATAAGTATATGGATCCATTAGAAACTTATTTTCATCTCAATAATGGGATTAGTATACGAAAATGTGGTAAACATTTTATTTTTAAATAAATGGTTTGTGTGTCACCGTGATATTCTAAAATCTTTCTCAAAGAGATTAAATGAAGATTTTTGTTACATTACTACCCTATATAAAGAAAGAATAAAATATAGGTTTGCGTAAATTTTTAAAGAAACAGAAAGTATTTTCTCAAGCTGGACTACTAGTAAGTAATCTGTACCCACTGTTATAAACGGATTTAGGGTGATAATAATTGTTAATGATGCCTCGCCACAGGTTGTGTGGAATGTGTTACCTTTGGCTGTATAGGGACGATAAAGATATGGACTTTCTATTTCGTATAAAAAAGATGGTTCCAAATCTTGACCACACATGTTGAAGGCTTAGTCCATGCGAGGTTATCATGATTAGCACTCAGAAGTACGTGTATGTACACGGCTTGGTTTCAAAATCTGAAAAGTTCCATCCGTGTATCGTTCGATTTTTGTTTTTGAAAATGAAAACATATCGAGATGAAAAGATAAAATAGAAACCATGTCTTAAATCGATAAAATCAATGACCCCCTGATGCATCAAAACCTTGGTGCGTAAATTGTATATATATAAAACTTATATCAATATCATTTAGAAGTTGACATTTTTACATTTGATTTTTTTTTCAGAGTTATCTGCTTTTTATAAATACGCTGTTGAGAAAAAATCCATTCTCTTTCAAAATGTTTGCAGTCATTTTAAATTGAAAAAAGCCAATATAATTTTTAACCAGAATATGTATTGAAGTTAACAAAATAGTTTTAAGAAAATATGCTTTTCCAATAATTTTAATGTAAACTAATGCAACGAGAGGGTGATTATAATTAATAGTACAAATAAACAATTGAATCAACAAATTAAAAATTTGAAAATTATGCCAAGATTTCAAGATTTCAAGGACCAATTTCAAATAAAAGTGAAATAAGGTCGACGTCGTTATACTTTGTATAGTCAACATCACACCATCCTCAGCATGATTTAGATCTATCTCCAGATCTGACACATTATTCAGACTGAATGACAGTGACGAGACACGGCTGGGCTTTAATAAAACAAACCTGTATATTTACTTTCAGTGTATATTTCCCCTTATGTTTGCATTGGAATCTGCGACGTATAATTAAGCAGTGAATGCTTATTTTTGGATGTCGTCGGTCCTATGACACACCAATGAGGTGCAGACAAATTGATAATTTGTCTGCACCGCATAAATAGTGGAAATAGTATCACTATGGCTGGAACCAACAATTGACTCGTAAATAAGTTTTTTTAATTAAATGTCAGCTGGACATATTGTGGCAGTCAAATGAGCCTCATATCGATGGACGTCTCGGTCGCAATTAAGGATAACTGTAGGAAAGCAACAATACAGATGTGTATCGAAGGATTGTGGGTGTAGTACCTGTAAAGCACATTGAACCGAATTTTGATACATTATTTATATATAACTGTCAGCTTTTGAATCGGAATTTAAAATTTTTCTACTAAGAAATAGTTTTTTTTATAACTAATGTAATTAAGTGAGGTGATGGGCCTTGGAAGTAGGGCATCTAAAAGTGGTTACGGAGATGAGAATGTATTTTATGCTTATTGCATAAAGTTACACAAAGAATTTCATTTTATTAATTTTTGATGCGGATAGTTTAAGATTTTATGTTTACTGAGAATTAATGTTTCGAGAATGATCTTTTTGGATAAAAAAAAAAACCTTTTTAAAAATGTTGTTTTATGTTTATGTTCATACATAACAGTCGTCGAGGAGTTGTACGTTCTTTTGGTAAACATGTTCAATATTCAAATTGCAAATGCTATTTCATCCATAGATCTACAGCTTGAATAATTTGATGCACATTTGAAGATTTTCATATAAAAACATCTTTTCAACGGTTGTTTGCGGGAGGAGGGGGGGGGGGGCGGTGATAGAGAAAGTATGTGAAATTTTCGTTTGTTTCGTTTCAGGTACCTGTCGAGTTGGTTACGGTATTCACGACACCTGGTATTTTGTTTATCACAGCGTTTTCACGGAACACAATTGTATCATTGCAGAATCTCATACCTAAATACCTGGAGAAAGTATACAATTGTGCCAGAGGTTGTTCTCAGTGATTTCATCTGGTGGGCATTGGGTTGAGAGATTGTTATCTACATGTATCGTTTTCTCGTAACGTTACATATTTGTATAAGATTTGAAATCAGTTGATTATATAAGCAACTATACAATCACCATTCGTTAATTAAACAACTTTAAAAAATGTATAACACTTTTAAATTTTAATTTTGACAGATCAATAAACATCTTAAAGAGGATTTGACGGCATCGTTACACCAAAGCCAAACTGGTTGAATGTTTTAGTCGGAATACTAGTAGCTCGTGTTTACAAACTATATCGAGTCCAACATTAAGACGCCATTTTTTTTTACTATGAAGAGCTCTGTATAAAGATACAGGAAAAAGTTAAAATTTAAAGGCTAACATATTTGGATTTTTTCTTCATTGACTTACAGTTTATGACCACCAAACATGTCATGTTTCCAATGTTTTAAAAGGTGGACTGATGGGTAATTTGTTGACCATCCAGCCTCCTTTAGATTTGTGTCACGTCATCGCGTCTGACGTTCGAAATAAACAGAGAGGGGAAAAAGGAAACATATTTAACAAAACACAATCATAATAGATAAAGGAAGAAATCGGAGTATATTTACAGACCACTTGTCCACTCGATGCCGGTCTGTATCACTTTCAGTTGTTAACGCACCCACTCCCCTTTACCATCATTTTAAGACATTTCCGTGTCAGATAAAATGAAACGGTATTTTGGAACAAAAATATGCGCAAACACTGTGTGAAAGAGAACTAAGTACCAGGCACATTCAGCAAATTTAAGTCATTTCAACATTAAAGGACAAACAATAGGCCAATGGGCCACATCGCTCACCTGAACAACAGTTCCTTGTATCATTTTATATTAGGTTTTACAACATTTTACCAATATATTTTTATGTTAAACTTTAAACACCTCTTGGGGCCCCAGTATTGGTCCAGTGGATACGATTTTAACAATTTATAATCTACATTATTTAAGGATGCTTGCATAGTAATCTCACAAATTGTAGCATTGTAGTTCTAAGAAGAAGATTTTATAACATTTCCCTATATATTTCTATGTTAAAATTTGAACCCCTCATGGGGCCCCAGTATTGGTCCAGTGGTCACGATTTTAACAATTTATAATCTATATTATTTGGGGATGCTTGCATAGTAATCTCACATGATGTTGTAGCATTATAGTTCTTGAGAGGAAGATTATCAAACATTTTACCTATATGTTTTGAACCCCCCTTGGGGCCCCAGTATTGGTCCGGCGGTCATAATTTTTACAATTTATAATCTTCACTATTTATACAAGCTTTGTTGTAAATATTGGAATTTCTGGTGCAGTGGTTCTTAAGATTTTTAATACATGCACCCTATTTTCACTGTTTCGCAATTATCTCTCTTTTAAAAAGGGATTTGCCCTTTATTTTCAACAATTTAAAATCCCCTTCCCATAAGGATGCTTTGTACCAAGCTCGGTTAAATTTGGCCCAGTGGTTTTTGAGAAGTCAAAAATTTGAAAAGTTTACAGACAGACGATCGGACGGAGAGACATATGGGACGGACGACGGACAACAGGTGATCAGAAAAGCTCACTTTACCTTCGGTTCAGGTGAGCTAAAAAGAGATAAAGCACTTTTCCCATTATTTCGCCTACACCCGTGTATAGTATACTCCATTCTCAAAGAATATAGATCTGTTTATATTGGATGTGCTTATCCTCAGAAGTAAACGAAAGAATTTGAAGAAAAAAATCCGGCAGATTAGTTACATGTTATTTAAAATCGCTCTTCTTCTCATACTTAAATTAATTCAATGTAAACGTGTACTACAATACCTGTAGACTATAATTTCAATCGGATTTCTTTGGTCAAAAGTTGTTTAAATAGTCAAATATCGAACTTTTATTGCATACTCACTATTTTCCTAAATTTACAAAACCTGAAGATTTTAATGATCTCGCGTGAGATAATTAAGACTCTTTTAAGGTCAGACGACACATTCCTCGAAAAATTATTATTATTTATCAAATTTTCCACGGCCAGATACCGGTAATATACTAAATAATTTCTTTATTATTTATATTCATTTTTAAAATGATCAAAATGTTAATGACCTTAACATGACAATTGTGTGATTTGCGTTTCTTTGAATAGATTTTAACTAAATAATGTATAATATTGAAAATGTCTGAGGTTTGCAAAAGCGCTATATGGTGTAGGCTAAATACTGGGGAAAGACGCTATACCTCTGTGCCAAAAATAAATATGTTATTCATATTATATCATGTCAAGTTCGGCGACATTGTGCTGCATTTCCTTTCCAAATACGATTTGAACGGAAATAAAATCGTATTATAAATTTTCGGCGATTTTTTTTAAATCCCAAACCGATAATAACACATGCATCTGGCTTTCCATTTTCAAGACTCTAAAATCTACTTCCCCTCTACAAAATGGTCGCTCGGCGGTTTGAAATTTTATCGTTGGCAGAAGAAATGAAATCTCTTTTTGAAATTGAACCATTTGCACTTTCCTATGAATCGTGTGATCGCACCTTTAGAATCACTCTCTTTCTTTGTCCCAAGGGCGCAATTGTCGAGTACTAATTGACATTCCTTTGATAAATCATTGATTCCAGATAAATAAATTTTGGATTATCTCTCTCTCTCTCTCTCTCTCTCCCTCTCTCTAATTCAAATGTTTCAGCGATAAAAGACTTGATGAGTAATAAAATTATACAACCTTGGAGGTTGAAATTTAATTCACATTTCCAATTTTAATTTCAGTATCATTACATCAGTTTTAAACCCACCTGATTTTTTAAATCACATGTAACACTATTTTTATCTCAATAATTTTCCTTTTTACGCTGTTTCTTGGCATTTCTGGCTAATCAATTTAATAGGATTAAATTGATGTCGTATTTATCATAAACGGTATTGTTTCATTATAGCTAAAAATAGTTCATATTTTTTCAGGAGAAATAAATTAATGAATCAACAGCTCCCACAACAATGCTTTATTATTGTGAGTAAAAGTACATATTATCTTTATTCAATAATATTATCAGGTTAGCCTTATAAGTAGAAGGAACATGACCAAAAAAATCACGTAATACATTTTATTTATCAATTAAAAAAAATATTTGTCTTACAAAAGCATTCTTACATGTAACTAACATTTTGCCAATGAATAATTTTGTGTGTACATGTACACTGTTTTGCTTTCAAAGTAAAACCAGTTCATTTTTATCCTCTGTAACAGTGGCATAATAATGATGTATCTAAGTAATTCCTGCAAATATCTCTTGTTAAGATAGCTTTGATGACACATCCAGATATAGAACAAATTGATGGCACTAACAAAGAAATAAAGAAAACAACAGATAAACCATCAGTCCTGCTTCTTATTGCTGTAGTCGTGTTCTCACATTGCACCCTCTAATAATTCTCACAGGCTTGGCTCTTCTCCTTTTATTTGGAGTTAGCTCCCTTCTCACCATCAGACTGAAAAGTAAAGAAATTGATCATGATAAATGAGTTCCTTTCTTTTTTAGGCACACACCTAAACACAATTGTGGGAAGGAGACGGGGAAATACACAAACCTGTCGAGTTGGATATGTCTATTTTGTACACTCATGACTGTATTAGAGAAAATGGCTCATTTACAGCCTAATTTACTCAAATTGTTTAGAAAGTGCCTTTTTCATTATTATAAAAGTACATGTAGCTTCAAAAATGGATTTCCATATTTTCTTTAAATATCTATGGAGCATTTCAACATATTTTTGATATGAAAAAAATAATATAAGCAACTATATGAATAACGATGATGTTTAGAAGTCACCATGATGGACAATATTTTCACAAAGAACAAGTGAACCTTTTTTTTGTGTGAAATCAGACTGAACTTGGCTTTCACAAAAATAAATAATCAATGTCTTTTTCTTTCCTTGTAAGATTTATATTTTTTTAATAACAAAACAGGTAATTTTAGTACGAAATTTTGAATAAAATTGAGGGCCTTTTTTCAATGACATTTTTGAATGAAGTTCAAAGCTAATGAATTCATATGTAATTAATATGGCTTTGCTTAGTCTCTGAAAAGACCTACAATGTAAAAGAAAGTGGCAATCTATAAAAATACGCTTTTAATTTAAACTTGTTCATGAACATTTTATTGAATGCATTGTAATGCTACACAAGTATCTCTTTCACCTTCCCTTGCATGTCATATTTTGGGGTGTAGGTTAATCTTTTTGGCCAATTAGAAAGGAGGGTTAATTTACAAAACAAATACTACAAATTGAAAATATACGTGTATTCTTATATTTGACACTACAAAGGGTATCACACACAAAAAGGAAAATAACCAGGCAGTTTCTGCAGGTTGTTCTTGTCTACATCATAAGGGCCAAAAATGGCCCCCTAAAATGAGCATCATCATTTTACTGAAATTTTTTGTTACTGTTGTGAAACTTTTTTTTATAATTTTCATTTTAATCCAAATCCCCTCAATTTTAAAAGTATGACTTCATAAAGTTATCCTTTTCCCTCCATTTTCTTATTTTTAGCATATATGTAGGCATAATTTTAACCAGATTTCTTTAAGAAAACATGGAGCTCAGGCTTGAACAAATACAATATTTCCATCAAAGATTTATCTATCCAAGGGAAAAAGATAAGAAAATTTTTTGACTGATTTTAGTCAAACTACAAATGTAGTGTCACTTTTGATGTCATATATATTACAAGTGAGTGCAAATAAATCAGATAAATAGATAAAAAAAATCTCATATCAACTCTTCTACAAAAGAAAAAATAACCTAATAACTTTATGTACCTGAAATACTTTAAAAAATGGTGAATTATGGGGGCCAAATTTGACTTAAATCATATATACCCCGATGTTCTTTATTTAAATCATAGTCATAAAAAGTAGAATTGTTGACTTGAAGGATCTTGATTTCAAGATGCTTTGCCCCCAGTCAATTATGCTCAAGTTTAATTTCCTAAAAATTAGGAAGTCTTAACCCAAGTGACAAACAGTATTTATAGTTCCTCATCAGGTCCAAGTCCAATAATCACCCATTGGAGATCCCCCCCAACCTCTAGGCATGTATTAATAACACCAGTTTATGAGGATCAATATGGCCTCCATTGATGGCCAGGTTTGTGCAATTCTATAGTAGAAACAGATTTACCATGGAGCCTCAGTCATCCCCAGGGGGTTGGGACACATTGCATCGCTCGGGCATCTTTTCTCCAAAAGCCTCACATTCTTGATCAAGGGGCAGCATGCCATGAGCCATTTTATTATCCCATTCTCCAATTTCCTCAAAACCATCAACAAAGCGATTTTGAGGCTGAAAAATGGTTGGATTTGTGCATGTATAAAGGACAGTAAAAACTACTGAAATGGTCCACATAACTTATATTTCTCTTGATAGGTGTTATTTGAAGTCCCCCAGGTAAGGTCTTGTGCTGAACTCAACAAGGAATATTCTGCTCAAATATGACCATAGCACAAAGGATACACATTGAAATGATACAAAATGGTTTCAGATGAAGCAAAAAAATAATATGTATACATTAAAGCTAAGGCTGAATGTTATACTTTCTGTTTTATAAGCTGAATGATCCTAACAATTATTTTAATACCTTTTTAGAATCTTCAGCAGCAAACTTTTCAAACATTCCCATATACTTTGCCTTTTCATTCTTGTCAAACTGTTTAATCTTCTGCTCACAAGTTTTCACTTGATTTTTGGCCGCTTTATTGTCTGGCTCTAACTCACACACTTTTTCGAAGTCTTTTCTGGCAAGGTCAAAATCATTTCCAGCATAATATGCCTTAAAAATATATGCAAAAGAATTATTAATAAAAATCAAAGCTAATAGAGCAACTTTAAACTTCTTCATATGTATTTAATCCATCTGCCTGTAGCTGTTTACATTTCCAATAACTGGTAGTCCTATCTTTTGCCTTACCTGACCCCTTCTGAAGTAAGCTTTAACACACTTATCGTCCAGGTCCAGGGCTTTGTTACAGTGGTCACGAACTTTGACATAGTGCTCCAACTTCAGGTGACACATGGCCATGTTGATGTGAGCTAGGACGATAATTTCCTTCCGATTCTCTTCATCCTCACCCTTAAGGGTCGTCTCAAACTCCAAATTCTTCTGACATTTATCATAGTACTTCAGGGCAACTTTGTAGTTCCCCTCCTGTTTAACAATAAATAACATGAGAATAAACAGATTTTTTTTTGCGAATTTGGAAAAAAGAATTCTGTTAGATATTGGATGATCAAATAAATATTTTTCATCCATTATGTATGATACCTTGAAAAATTGTGTTCCCTTTGTTTTGGCTATTTTGGATTGTTCAAGTTTTTCATGGGGCTCCATTTCCCAGCTTTCCTTTGCCTAAATATAGAAGAATTAAACTTTAAAACTCCATTTAAAAAACCGAGAGAGTAATACTAATGTTGTAACCTATTATGTTCACCCACATTTTCAAAGCTGAGCAGTTCTACATCATAAACAAGGTCTGCATCTGCAGGCACCCCTAGATCTGGATTTCCTTTGGATCCGTATGCCATACTGGGCTTGACGTCCAGCCGACATTTCTCTCCCTCCTTCATTCTCTTGACCGCAATGTCTAAACCCTCAATGACATTTGAAATGACTCCATCTCCAACTGTAAACTCCACCTCTCTATCCTCAAAAACGTTTTCTCCATGTCTCCCAACATAATGCACTGTAAAGAATGTAAAAAAATTTCAAGCCATCCTTTAAAAATGTTTGTTTGGAATTGCCACCTTGAGGTTTCTAGACCCAGGAGGAAGGGAATTTTTTTTTTATATTTTTCAAACTTGAAATTTAATTAATTAATCAAAAATTGATAAAAAAATAAAAATCTCCATAATTATACAAAAAAGTTCTTTATTTTTTTTGCTAATAAAATTTTGTCAGTGGGGGGTGGGGGGTGGTATTTCAATGAGGCGGGAGGCAATTCCAAACAAACAATAATTTTATTTTGGACTCAACGTACGGTTTATCAAATCTGTGTATAATCAAAAATGGAAATCTCATCTTTTTCATTGAATATATGCTCCATTTCTCTTTCACACAGAGTATTTAACATCTAGAGCAAGACATATATCATCATCATCCTCAGATACATTAATCATACAAATCCGGTTCATGTTGCACTCAACGAATATACCCCTGAGAGAGTTCATTACTACTGCTCTACACAAAGTATTAATAAATGGTAAAATACTATGCACCATTCAAACAATGGCTTCGATACTTAAATCATTAGTGCATTTCACCGAGATATTGTTTCTAAACATCTTTACTTACTTATTTTAAGTCTGTGCATAAGGAGAGTATCCTATTTATTTAAGAATTAACCAATTATCTACTAAATATAATTATATTCTAGAAGTTAACACCATCATAAATTTAAAGAACTAATATCCTTGTGAGCTATGGATTGATTTGGCATCACAGAATGCTGAGGTTGATCTGAACAGATCTGATATTTACCTTTGACCAGTGCGCCTTCGTTTGGGTTTTTCCATCCTTTTCCTTTTGTTGTGATATGTCTGATAATGGATCCATCATTTTTCAATGACAAATCTTCACCTAAAATCCAAGGAATATATTCCAAAAAAGTATAAGTGTGTTCAGATTTTGTACGATATCAAATTTGAACCATTAAGACTAAACTCCTTGTATTATGTTTACCATTTCAAAAAATCAAATGAAAGTATTGAAATTTTTACAGTGATATTTTTGGCTTTCAAATAAGTGCATTTCCTTTATCATGTTTATAGCAAAAGCATTCCAAAAGAACAAAATAAGTGCATGAATACACATGTACTTTTATCAAAATTCTTTTCATTGAATAGCATTTATTTATTGCTTTAATATTACTTGATGTCCATATCACTTTTCAATTTTCAAGGTTTCAGTATAATATATTTATTCACATTAAAAAATAAATAAAAATATAAAACCATCTTTGGCAGCCAAGGGTGATGATTTGCTGCTCATCTCTTTTTCAGAAGAAAGGAGTGAAAAATCTTCACAGTTGGCTAGCAAAGACAAAAACAGCCATGTACCCGTACATTTTTTTACATACCGGTAAACAAGTGTAGTCACATCTAAGAACCCTGTGCTATACCTTTCCAACTAAAAAGCTCCACTTCAAAGATGAGGGTGGCATTGGGTGGTATCTTAGGTAATGACCCTGCTTCTCCATAAGCATACTTAGGTTTGCACGTGAACTTGGCCAGTTCTCCTTTCTTCATGGTCGCGATTCCCAAATCCCATGCTTTAATAACTGATCCTAAAAACACACATATATTCATTAATTTTATTTATTTTAAAAAAATGATAATTCACAGTCTTCTGTCATGATTGTTGATGAAAATAAGTCTGTAAAAAAATCAATACATTGTACAGACATATTAAAACAACAAAAATATTTCAGGACTCTATTAATCTTTCCAAATAGATCTAAAAATGATTGTCTTTATTATAAAACTAAAGCTATTAAAGGTCCGCGACACCACGTGACTTAAATACTTTTTATGACTGTATGTCACAACATGGCAATTTCAACCCATTGTGAATCTGTTTATATCACCAGAATTGGTTATCTATCTCAAAAGTGTAATTGGTATAGTTTCAGTCTACTAACCCGTATGTTCCAAGTTCAAATATAGGAAAGACTATTGTTTTTATGAACAGCAATACACTCTTATAACTTATTTTCCCCGAAATTTACATTTTTTCTGTCATGTTCAAGTTAAATGAATGCTTTAATTCCATATCTGAAAGCAATAGAGAAGCTTGGACTTGTATGCAAAACTTTTCTCACGCCAATTTGTATTATCAAGAGGAAAAATAATAGTGTTATGTATAAATGTGTATGGTATAAATAAAAAATAATTATAGATTTTTACTGATCTTGGTTGTAATTACATTTGAAATCTAGAGTCAATATAATGTTATATGAGGGGGTGTTAAACAACGGATATTTCATCAAGTAAAGCAGGAAATTTTCTCTAGCGTTGAAAACTGTAGGAAATGTTCAATATAGAAACACTATTTTAAGACATAGAATGCAGTGTCTCTTATTAACCGAAATGCAGGGAATTCAACTCCCATTTAGTTAGTAAAATAATGGTCCAATTTAGTCAACTGACCATCAAATTTTAATTTATCTACAAAAATGTTGCCTGTGCCTACCTGATATTTATTCAAACCACTTCAAGAACTGAAACGAAACTAACTGAATAAATTGTTAAGGAGATCGTAACATGCATGTTTCTTACCTTTCCCAAGATCAAACTTGAAATGATCGCCTCTATCACGACTCGAGTCGAACTGTGTTCCATCGTCCAGTGTCCCAACATAGTGGACGGAGACATTGTCTCCAGGTACGGGGCTTTCGTTTCCTTCCCCGGCACGTAAAATCTGCTTTATCACACCTCCATCCTTGTCAGGGGTAATGTCTGTTGGTTCATGCACTTCTTGTGTCATTATTCACCGCTGATTCACGCGTACAACTTGTAAATAACAGAAAATATCCCACTTTTTGTGCACGTGCACAACAATTTATTCGTTCTACTTTCTTTTTGTCGATTTCGAGAAAAGTCCATAATTTGTGATTGTCGATCCCGATTTTGAAGAAACAGTGATATAAATAAATGCTGTTAGCACTGTATAACTGAAAATAAAATCCTCAATGTTTATAAAGGATACTATTTAGAAAAATATTTAGTTGAAAATACTCACATTCTTAATTATTTTTAAAAAATTTATTTTGAATCGGGATTGGAATTCAAAATTCATGTCGAACTAAATAAAACTATGTCCTTTAAGAGGGATGGTGATGATGTTGACCAGCTTGGGGTCTTAAGGGTGTGTTTTGAATGTATTGCGTTAAATTTCAGTATATAGAATGACTGAGTGAGACAGTGTTTGAAAATCAATGACGAATAATCATTGCATTTTGTAGAGAAGGAGGGTTAAAGAATTATTTACAGAAGACATTCCAGAGGATGAGGCTTTGCTGACAAGCAATGGAAGGTAGGCATTATAGATACTGATAGTCTAATATTATAAGCAAAATATTATGCAAATTATGGACTTCATAATAGGTCGACATGTGGTTATATGGGTATTGACCGAAGACACAGTGATATCGACCGAGCTTGTTACTGTTATAGGTTATCACTCCTTGTGTCTGAGGTTGATATCACTTGACATGGGTGCACATTATATAGATAGTGCCTGATTGGGAGGGTAACATTTGAAATTGACACCCAGAGAAAACCATTGTCAATTGACGCAAAGCGTAATTTATGCGTGTACGGTTCGCCATAGAATTCACGTCATTTCTATATAAAAGCAGTTAAGTTTTCTTTAAAATTAAGATATTCAGTATAATAAAATAAATAGTGCCTGTTTTGGAGCCTAGGAGTTGAAATTGACACCCCACGAAAACCATTGTCAACCTCCGCTTCGCGTCGGTTGACAATGGTTTTCTCATGGTGTCAATTTCAATTCTTACCCTCCCGAACAGGCACTATTTATATAGTGTTACCCGTTACTAAGTGTGTTGCTAATGCTGAGGGTAATATAACGGATTATAAATTGCGCCTTAACGAATCAGATTTCAGTATTTAAAATAAAAGTATAATAATACAACGTATTGACCATTCAGTAAAGTCCATAATAGTTGCGTTACATTGTAGCATGTTACCACCTTCATATCCCACATGAATCACCAAAGAAAGCATTTTATTGTCAAATACCACACCAAAAAATGTTTTCTGAAATACAGACTGGCGCTAATTTTTCTTTAATCCTACCCCTTTATTTTAGGTATGCATGCCTAGTGTGTTCTAACAGACCTGTGTTTGATACAGTCATTGTGTTGTCACAACACAGACAAGGAAAGAAACATCAGGCCTGTATGATTTTTTTTATTTCTTGATTTTACTTAAAAGTGCATAATGTTCAATTTAAAAAATTACAAATTCATGAATTCTAGAGCTTTTTCTGATCTTATTTTCATTTAGACTTTGTGCAATTCCAAGAGAAGAAAGATGAGCTAGAAATGCTGATAAAGCAAAGAAAACAAGAGCAGTATTTAAAAGATGGAACTACTGATATAAAACAGGTACATAACTATTAAATTGATCAGTAGATAAGAATAGATTACTTAATATTTTTCCCATGAATAAAATATGCACATCTTGATTGACAGTATTAAACCTGTGTTAACATTTGTAGGCCACAACATCACACAAAGGCCTGGGATGCGGAAACAAGTATGACCCAAGGGTAAAGAAAAAGTTCCAGTCTCAGAAAACAAGAGTAAGCCTAAGTGGACCCTCGGATGGTGATGTGCCGTGTCAGAGTGAGGCTCCGACTGCTACAGACATTGCATCACTTCCTGGAAACTCTTGTGTCATGATATCATCACCAAAAGTTCCAGGCATTTTGAAAAAGGAGTTTCCAATGAACGAGTCCAAAATTGAAAAATCTAAAGTTCTATCCTGTGACTCTGGTGACTTCAAAACCAATGAAAAATTTAGGCAACACATTATGGGCCAGAAGGGCCCTTTCCTTCATGATAAACAATTGAAAAATATTTTCTCAGGTCCAACATCAAATAGTTTTATTCCTATGCCATACAAGAGGAAGGCAGCATATGGGGATGAAATTCAGTGTAAATCGAAACAAATAAAGGAGAGTCGCCATAATGCAATAGACAATAATTCTAAACCTGGTTGTGCCTCTAAAACCTATGAACAAAATCACCATGCGAATGATATCGATCCTACCTCAGTGTCAAAGTCCAAAATAAAAAAGCCAACCACCCAGAAAAGTGAGGAGGACAAGAGAAAACTTCAAGAAAAACAAGAACTGGCTGACAAATACCTGTACTACAGGGGGTATGTACAGTCATAGTTTGTTGTCCAACAAATAAGGCTGGAAGTTATGTTTAAAGTATAATATAGACAAAACTTTCACTATGAGAGAATTTGCACATACTGTATACAGGGTTGTTTTCACCCCGCGTAATTTTTGCCCTTCTACTCTTTCGCCCCGTCTTGAGTTCGCCCAGACACAGTTGTGTTTAAAAAGAGATATGATGAGACGTTTCAATTCGCCCAGTCTTATATTTGCCCGCAGACAACGAGGGCGAAAGGGGCGAAAATAAAACGGGGGCAAGTATTTCCCTGTATACAGTAATTGAATTCTCTATATAAATGCATATAACTAAGTCATTCTGTTTTTTCTTGACAGTGGAGGATGGAAGAAAAACTGGAGAGGGGAGTGGATCAAGGATGAAGATGTGGAGTTTGACTCTGATGAAGAACCACCAGATCTTCCATAGACTCACATTTTGTATTGATTAATATGGGTGAATTTTACTATACCAAAGCAAAAATAAAATGTAATCTTTATTTTATCAGATCTGACATTGTATTTAATATTTATAGGTCTATGGAGTTTATATATAAACAAAATTTAAGGGCACTGGTAAAGCACAGTTATTCAGAGAAACGTATGCAGCAGCAAACTTAGAGTAATGAGTAAGCCACTCGATTTTGGGCTTTAAAGGAGACATGAGAATGTGGCATATATAAATGTATAAAGCACTATCAGAAAAAAATCTACTGATGAACAAAATTCACAGTACTCAAATACACTATACAATGCCAATATTGCAATGACAACTTTGCTTTCTAGATATACATGTAGAAAGAGTCAAACTAATATGAACAGATTTTAAGGGAAGTAACTCTACCATATATTACACTGCATGTATATAAGGCAGGCTGTGCCTTCTATCTTATTAGTTGCATTTTCTGCATTTCAAGCATCTTGATGTCGTATGCAGTGATATAAATACAATTATGAATATATAATTAATATGAAATAATTGGAATTTTAGAAATTGTATGTTGAAAAATTTTGCAAAAATGAAATGAGAATTGCAGTCAAAATATCAAGTTCCAAAGTACGGTATGCATTATTGGTAGCAGAACATTTTCACATGACTATTGAAACTTTGAAAATGAATAGCTTTTCAAAGGAAGACGAAGCAGCTGCCGAACTTAAATTTTTCATACCAGTATCCATGCGCTCCTTTGCTCTTACATTTTTTTTTACTCAGTATACTTTGACAGTTCTAAAAAGCATATAGACTGCAGACAAAACAGCATACTCCTGTACTAACCACCAAAAAGTCAAAGACAAGGAACTTGATAAATGTTTAGAGATTTTTATTCACTAACAATCTTGATAACATTAAGTGTTGAGATGGACTATTTCATTTGTAACAAGATACAATAACTTCAAGCTTAAAAACAGCCAACAAAAGAAATTAAAATTAAGGATATACATGTACCGGTAGTTGATCTGTTCAGAACATGGTTGGCTACATGTATTCAGCTCTGAGAATATACATGCATAAAACAAGAGCAAGTGTTTGTGGGAAAGTTTCAGATATTGTTACCCATTTGATTTACAGCCACAGTTATCCATATGTAGTCAAACACTTTGCCATATAACATAATAATTATGTTGGAGTAGACAAGACATTTCAGAGAACTTCTTATGTGACATTACATCCCTAAGGAATGAGGCTGTGCTTTTTAAAGAGTTCGTCAGGAGGACTGGGCGTGTCCAGGCTGGGCTTCTTGAGACAGAAGTGGTACTCCTCCTGCGAGGCCCTCTGAGGGGACCTTCTCTTCTGACTAGTGCTCTCTCCACACTGCATACTACTAATGTCGGGGTCTACATTCAGGTTGTCAATGATGTCTCGGTGCGGTAATCTGTTGGAATAGGATGAGTAGTTTTCCTGCCTTGAGGAACCATGTGAATGAGGTGCTTCTGTATCGTCTAAAATTTCTAGGATATCCAAGGATCTTATCTAAAAAGACCAGTACTCTTCTAAATGTTTATAGTCTTTTCAATTAAATGGTCAATAATATAATACCGGTACTCAATCATCCATTACGATATCCTTAGACCTGAAAGTTCACCACTAATTTTTAATTCAATAACTTTATTTTTAACAATACATAGTACATGTATACCTGGTAAAAGTCAAGAGGAATTTTCAGGTTAAACTTCAGCCAGGACAAACAGACAAAATATGCCCAGCTATTAAAATCTGAAATGTGGAGGAAAATAAAATCTTACTTTACTAGACATTCCACTTGTGTGGTTTCCGTTGTAATACTCTTGATCATGGAATTGTGGCATGAACCCAGAGAATTGTGCTGGTCCAGAATAAGTTGGTATCTAAAAGAACATTAATTATTTTAAAATACAAACTACACATGAACTGTTGAACAATAACAATATAAGTCTTAGCACAAAGATGCAAGCCTCAATCTACGTCTTTTATCAAATTACCATTTCAGTTTTGCAGTTTTTTGTGTCCCTCAGGATCTGACTGCCTTGGTATCCTGAGGACATTGAGGAACCCTGTGATGAAAACCTGGCCTCTGGCATCTCAGGGAATAAGTTTGCCCAGGAATTCTCTCCCTTGTCTCTCCAATTATCACCCTCTCTGTCTCTACAATTGTTTCCCTCCTGACTGCTCCAAAAATTCCCTTCCTTGCCTCTTTTCCAATCTTTACTCTTCTCTCTCCAACTGATCCTCTCCTCTCTTCTCCAATATTTCCCCTCGACATTTTCCTTATCCCCCCTCCAACCCTGGTTTAGCAGCTTCTTTGCTTGTTCATCGTGTTTCTTAAGGATGTCTAAACCATCAGCATTATACAGGTCCTCTAGCGAGATCTCCTCCCGTGTTATGGTTGCTTGCTCTGTGTGACGCTTAGCCTGAGCAATCACCTGGTCGTGGCACTGTAGCAGAGTCTGTGCATCGCTCTGGATGTCTGTCAGATCATGGAAACAGGGCTGAAACTGCCTCTTTCCCATATCAAAGGGACTACTGCTGAACACCATTGACTGACTGTTGCTGGGCTCCTTCTTTAATGTAGCTTCCTGATCTTTTACTTCCTTTCTAGGGTTGGAATTGTCAGCATTTGATAATGTTAAATGCTTTAGAACAGGCCTTTGTTCCAAATGTTTATCTGTTATATAAATTTGTAGTAGCTTTGATGAGTTTTTTTGCCATGCTCAAAAAGTTCTTCCATAGCCTTAACAGTTAGTGGTCATTTTTTATCAAAAGCAAACAAGAAAAAAGAAAACTATAAAATATCATATACAGTACCTTTTCTAGGGGTGGGATATCCAGTCAGTAGAGATCTTTTCACAGATGAGCATGTTCTTAGTAAAGGAGTTGGGGTGTAGGACCTTGGTGCACTATTAATACATGTACATGTATTAACATAGTAAAAATCACAGTGTTCTAATTTTACTGAATAATAATTAGTTACAAAGAGATATGAATGACAAGTACTGTCGATCTCTTGTTTTCAAAGCAATGTGTAGTTGTTAGACTTACTTTATTCTCATTATTCTCCTCAACTCATCTGTAGTTTCTTGGACAAAATCTACTGTAAATTTATTTTAAAAAGTAACACAGTGATCTGTAATAAAACACCACTAATGAATTTTGTTTGGAATGAAGAAAAGCTATGGTAAATCCAAAATAATACCTCTGTCAGGAAAAATAATCTCTGGCTTTATTCGAGACAAAACTTTATCCACAGTTTCTACCAATGAAGGCAGCTGTTAAACAAGATCCCTTTCAATTAATTTTCTGTAAACAGCTGAGTATTGAGTATGCATCATTTCACATTTGTGAATCATAAGCCCATTGAGAAAAAATCCAGGATAATTATTTTTTTTTAGGAAGAAGTCTTTATATATATTACCTTTGACCAATAAAATTGAACATAATGTAAGTATATTACAGTACATGAAAATAGATGTATGTTACATACATACTTTAAACAGTACATGAGAAATGAGAATTGGCTTACATGTTCTTCTTTCCCCCCTGAACTACAGCTGCTGACAAGGCTCCTAATGCTGAGGAAATACACAAAATGATTACATTTCTTTCTCTTAAATGAACTTATCCTCTCCCCCATTTCTCATTAACTAAATGATTCAGAAAAAGTGTTAAATAATTCACTGCTAATTTTCACAAGTAATAGCTTTCCAAAAAGCTTGCCTGACTAAACAGAATTATTCAATGGAAGCATGCATGTATCAATTAGGCTATCTTATAAGAAATGAATTTTAATTTTCGCTGCTGATAATACATAAACGGTACGTGCGGATTAAATAAGGATTTTCTTCGATCTAGTGCATGTACATGTACAGTATATCACTAAAACTTAAATTATTTCATTAAATCAAATTATTTTAGGAATGTACACATATCATACATGTGTAATTGCATGTAAGCTTGAAAGTGGAAGATAAAACAGTTTTAAGATGCAAAATCAACTGAAAGGCATTTTTTAAAAGTAGGAAATAACTTGAAGGATATTCAAGCAATTGCATTGTTTTTTGAAAGTGTGTGGTGGCAGCTTCATCCAAAACATCTTGACAAGTAATTAAAAAAGAATGAATTCTCAAAATCATGGAAAAACCCTAATTGTAACTTCAACAATTAGAATTCCTTATTTTCAGTTTCATTTATTACATGCTCCGACAAAAGTGGAGGGGGGGGGGGGGGGCGGGGTGGCAAATCCATGATAATTCCATTTATTATATTTGTAAAGTTAAGAAAAGTGCCTGCTGCAAAAGAAGGGGTGATTTTTATTAATGACAAGTGTAATGCACCGTTTTGGTTGAATTGGTTGTAAGCTTAGATGTTGAATGACCGATCGGGAGACGGAGAGGATCGCAAAATAATTTTACCGATGAGTTTCAAGCAAAACGGGGATGGGTACCTTGTGTATTATTAGATATGGGGTATTTATTTTTATTATGAGAAAAATATATAACGTCAGGTGCCTGTGAATCCAACACCAATAATTACTTACATTGTACCGTAATAGACAATATGTAACAACTGGTTGCGACACCCCCCCCCCTCAACTTTTAAACCTTAGATATGCCTGATGTCATAACGTCAGGCATTAACTAAAATTTAGAATCATCTGATCATCATAAAAGATAAAAAAAAAAAACCATCATGCATCTAACTTATGAAGTAGTCCATATTGTAAATTATAAAGCATGAGTACAGCAACAAGTGCTGGTATATATATGACAGAGATTTGTGGTACCTTTGCGGAGCAGACGCCCTCTGTATGGAGGCGGGGGTGATGGAGTGTACGGTACTAGGGGCACTCCTGTATCCGGTCTCTGGTCCACTTACATCTGCAGATCTCACTCTGACCACCTCATTCTCCTTTGACCTATCATTGCTAAAAAATATTTAGTCATAGTAAATCAAATTTTTTTGTTATCTAAAAACATCATATTCCATAATTATTTTATGGTTGTTTTTTGTGCATGTTTCAATACAGTATAATTACCAGTATAATTCTTAACAGGTCACATATTATTAGGGGTTCTATTCAGATAGCAAGGATGAATATACCAGTATTTTTTTGGTATATATTACCAGTATAATTCTGAACAAGTCACATATTATTGGGAGTACTATCCATATATCAAGGATGATCAAATACATTGGTATATATTTTTCACTGCAACCTTTGACATAAGTGAATTTGCTGTATAGCTCTACACTCTGTCAACATGAATCCTTTGAATGTAAGTGTATAAAAGTAATATATCACTCTGCAGAAACAACCTTAACAGATGAGAGCTGAGTCTGTCTGGTTCATTGGATCGTGAAGCTGTTGGACTTTTACTAAGAAATTCTTGTAGATCATCTTCTGCTGTTCTCTGCCTTCCATTAGATGTATAAGCTGTTGTAAAACCAACATAGTTTATAAATCAATTTTTCATTTTGTTCAAAACATTTGAAAAAATAATTTGGAAAATCATCACTTCTTCTTGAACATTGTCATTTCTGTTCTTTCTGCATGTATTAAACAATATGATAAATGCCTGCGTAGTGAACCACAATAGATTAATATCAATTGCATGCTCTCCCTTAGTTTGGAACTTTTGTAACTTATCTATAAACTCAGAAGTGAATACCTCTCAATATTGTTTCTGATTTTTTCCCTTGATTAAATAGTCCGAGTCGTTTCTTGAAAAGAAAGAAGGCAATCAAGTACAATTGAATTTCATGCATACATACTGTAAATTCCTAATTAAATGCAAGGGATTGATATCCACGTAATATTACAAGAATTTTAGCACACTCGCCACACTGTAATAGATTTTAAAACCTTGCTTTTATTTTTGGAAAGTTGTAAAATATATGGATTTACAACAAAATTAAGTTTGACACTTGCAATTCTATATTCTTGCTACATGATACAAAATATTGGAGTTGTGGAATTAAATAAGGAATCTACAGTATATACCTCTGGTAAAACTCCACACCTAAAAGCGTTTTATTAGATAAATGAGGTTATGGAATAATGCCACTAATTATCAGGTTGAAAAGACATTTGACTTATCATATAATATGCATACAATCATGTTCTGTTGATCTGAATTTACATTTTATAGTTTAAAAACTGATCAACTTTTAAAAAACTTCCAAACACAAATTCATGAAAATAAGATAAATGATACTGACTGTCATTCGATTACTGGCAATTCTGGAAATTGCATTTCTTGCATGCTGTTCTTTTTGTTCTTGTGCTGACCTAAGAGCCTGTATAAAAATATATTCATCTCATTTATGTTTCAGTTTCCGAAAAATATAATGAAGAGATACAATATATATATGTAAATGAATTATTTAAAAAATGGTTAGAACTTACATATCTCAAGTTTGAAGCTGAGTGGGCTTGTGCTTGGTCAATTGTTTCCTCTGTCTGGAAACAAAATACAAATTCACAAAGTGAGCAACTCAATAAGTAATTTTTTTTTCTTACAGCTCTGTATTTATTTGTTTATTTTTAATCACATGTGTAAGTAATCATGTTATTAAAAAGAAAGCACCTTATGAAGTTTCATCCTGGCTCCTTTAGTTTTGCTCATTTTACGTTTTCTGCTCCTTGTGTTTCGTTCAGTTGGACTCATGTTATCCTCCAAGTCTTTTCTATCAGCTGCAGAATATAATTCTCTTAAATGTTTCTGCCCAAATCCTGCAAAGGCAGAATTTTTGTCTGGAGAAGTTGTATGTGTCTTTTTCCTGTCAATTTCACTATGTGTTCCTGCAACAAGAAAGGCACCATTCCCTCCCGGAGATTTTGAGCGTGTCCTGAAAACTTTAACCACGCACATATTGTAAATATTAAATTTATAATTCAAATAAGAAAATCTTCAAATTTTAAAACTATTATTTTGCACTAGTTCATTATATGCATTGTAACTCATTCAGTTGTATATATACCCTCTAAAACAGATTCTTTTATTTTCTGTTTTTCTTTTGCTGCAGTTTGCCTTATATATTCTTCAATTGTTCTGTGTTTTCCCATTAGACTGAAATGAAACATTTTTTCATAACGAATACAAACGATCAAATCAAATTTAAACATATTAACGAATATCATTCCCCTTTCATCTGGGATCAACATATGAAAGTCCATATAACAATAATTACTAAATAGATTGCACTATGATTCCAGAAATGGCATTTTATAAGCTAGGTTTAACATTAGAATAGTTATTGGTGGAGAATTTTAAACATTTTACACCACTAGGCAGTACCAGTACAATACTTACATGGTGGCCAATGCCAGCAAATGAAAAAAATATGTGACAGTGTAATTTGTTCTTTGTTTTTTTTTTTCAATATGCATAGTATCAATATAAGACTGATAAAGAAATGATCCAACTATTAATATCAACAGTGCATTAAATTCAACATACTGTTGATATGACCAGATCCAGTCGAGTTACAAATTAAAGGTATTTCGACAAAGGGGAATAACTTTGTAAGTTGTTAATGTTATGTAGAATTATAAATACAGAATAAAAGTTCAAGACACATAAGTCAATAACTTAGATGAATATTGCATACGACTGATTTCACATACATTCTTGCCTAAAGGCCTAGTTGTATCATTTTACACCCCTCCTGCTGTTTGTCGTGATTTTGACACTTGAAATCGCCGCCATTGAAGACTGCAACTGTTTCCGAAACTAATGACCATTTTTAGAGGTTTTGAATTTCAATCAATAGAACTTGTGAAAACAAATACTTATCATCAAATTTCAATCAAAAGAACTATAGATCTATTTTCTCCTTTTCTCGTACAACTTCGAACAAAATACGAAACCAAAGGCATAGCTTTGTTTCATTAACATCGTCACTGGTAACCAGCGTAAATCTTGTCGAGAAGTTTGTGTTTGTTGTCAGTGTTGGATATATTGTTATTAAAGAAAAATGGCACAAACAGTAATATCCGCGAAATATCCACCTCATATAGATCCAACAAGGACGCCTTTAGCCTATGGAGATAGGGCTCTTCCGCGTTTGGTAAGAATTTTAAAAAAATCTCCTTAAATGATGATAGAGGAAACGCGGGAAGCAACGTAGAGCACCTGCAAAGTTGATCTCGTACTGTTGTATTTTCAGCAGTAATCTTTTCTGCTTTATAATGTTATAGAGGAAATTAATAAATTTACATTTATTTACATGATGCAATGAACGAAAGAGAGAAGGAATGGTGACAATTATCAGATTATATACATAATTGTACTGTATTGATCAACTTAATTAATGATAATAAAACCATATTTTATTTTATTTTTTTTGAAAATAGAACAGGGAATTGAAAGATACAACGCTATTAGTTCGTCAAAGAGCTGTTATGTCATTATGTGACCATCTGCATGATCCTGAACACATAGCAGAGGCATTAAGAGTGGGTATGTGAGCATATTATACGTGTGATATCAATTTTTAAAATATACAAGAACTCAATGTCTACCCAAGTTATACAAGTATAACCTGGGTTGGGGCAGTTTACACTTTATAATCTGCGAAGCTGAATATTATAAAGCATTAATTGCTCCAACTTAGGTTATACGAGTATAACTTTTGTAGATATTGTCTATAAGGAATGAACTCAGAGTTCATTCAACTCAGAGTTCATTCCTTATAAGTTAATTTTTTTGTTACGTGCAAACCAGTTTATACAAATTTAACTAAGTTTTTCTATCCAATCAAATGCCGCATTACAACTAGAATTAAATTAATACATATGAACATAAACATACATTGATTTTGATTTGAAGGAATAGCAGAGAGTTTGAAGTCCTTGCTCACTGATGGAGATCTGACTGTTAGACAAAAAGCTACAGAGTGCTTGTTTGTCATTGGAGGTAATAAATATAAACTTTATTGCAAGTTATACATTGTCATCTAATACTTTTAAGGTTCTCCTCTCATCAGCCTCAAAGTATTTTTTCATCAAAAAAATGTAATTTGTCCTTCACACTTTATAAATGAAATAAAAAGAAATTTACTGATGGTATCCATGCATTTTACAAAGTTATTGTAAATTTTCCCATGATGGATATAATGGAATAAATATAGAAGTTGAGATCAAATTTTAAATTTTGAGGATCAGAGACAGTAAAATACAGTACTATATTTTCTGTTCAGTAGTTTACATCTACTTCATATTTTTAATTTTAACAGGTCATGCAATTGGGAGAGATGCCTTTTTAGACAATGGCATCATTCCACCAGTGGCAAAATTGTTTGATGACAAAGAAGACATTGCACGGAAAAATGCGCACCAAGCAATAGAAATGATTTCTGAAACACCCCCTGGAGCTGAGGGCATTGTGAATGCAAATTTAGTCTCTATCCTTGTCCAAAAATTATCAACAGAAAAAGATGAAATCAAGGTAAAGCATTCCTATTTATAAGCACTTATTTACTGAAAAATATAAGCATCATATACAACGTAGTAGAATGATTAAGGAATCATTTGATAAATTAAGTACACATTATTTGGGTACATACAAGGCATCAGCAAACAATAACAAAAACATGTTACATAAAAATGCCACCATTCTGAATATATATTTATGATTGTGACATGATTTCTCTTTCATCTAGATACTGATCTTGGACACCCTTCACTATTGCATGAGAGTGAACACTAAGCAGGCATTGGCAGCTGGAGCTATGGAAACCTTTACTAAGCTCCTGGACCATGCTTCTGATGTGATCCGAGCCAAAGCTGCCAGGGACATTATGGATCTCAGGTATCCTGTTTTATTGACACATACAACCAACAAAGAAAATTTTTGTTAACTATAAACAGAATCTCATTTGTTATAAATGGTAATTTTAACAAAATATTTCATATTTACATGTTCAAAGAAATCTTTGGAGAAAAAAATGTGGTATCAATTGCAACATACTAGTACATATACCTGTGTGATAAGTTATCTTTATTAATGCATATATTTTCTACTTCAGTGTCCCATTAGACGGTAAGAACAAAGCCGTGGATGTGCAGTCTGTGCCGCCTTTAGTCCGACTTCTCAAGGACAAAGACCCTGATGTGCGTGCCAATGCAGCAGGTGCCCTTATGATGTGAGTTTTCACAATGTGCATTATGTCATCAAGTTTTGTTGGTTTTTTTTTTCTTGAGCTTGAATAGTAACAAATAGTCTCTACAATATCTAAGGTAAAATTGCTATCATTTTTCTTCATAAAAATTGACCTTTAATAAGATTTTTTTGCATTATTTCTAATTCTACCAACAGGATAACGATAACAACAAAAGGCAAATACACAGCAATCAATGAAGGCAAAGCTATTCAGCCTCTAGTAGACTTAGTGGATGATCCTGTCAGTGAAGTTAGACTCAATGCCATCAAGGTAAAACATAATCAGTCATTTTTTGACAGGAAAAATGCAATTAATTCATAAACTGGAAACCAATTTAATATGACTGCAAGAAAAAACAGCAAGGTTTTTTAGAAGGTGGCATTTATTTCTTGCTGTAAACCAGTGTCCATTAATATAACTTGACGTATTTGCTCAAGTACTGTAATAAAGTTGCTGCCAATGTAAGTTTGAATGCAGTATATATTTCAGCTGTAATTTGCTGATTTTGGCTCATTCAAATTGTGTTATTCACCATCACAAATTTTGAATCTCTAAGCATTAACATTTTAGGCTCTTACCTGTCTGTCTGAGGCACCTGAGGGAAGAACAGTGTTACTGAAACATGTTGAAAAGGTAAATATAGAATTCTTATTGCCAGTGCTATGATCAAATAAATTACCGGAGTATATTACATGTACATGTATACATATAACCACCAGAAATTGATAATACATTGTACACAGTACATGAATAAAACAATAATTAGAAAAGTTGAGGTACATGTATATATCTTTCATGAATAGGACAAAAAGTCTTCAGAGAATTTTCTGGATTACTTTTGGATACCTTTTGTTACATTCATTAAGGAAATTTTGTATTTGTATGTTTTATACTGTTGTATTAATTACTAATGGCATTAGGAGTCCTTTAGCACAAAAAAGTTTAAAAAGAATTCACTTTATCTATACCAGCCTCCATATGAACATTATTTATAGACAATTGTTCAAATTTATGTGAATTAATTTTTACAGATTCGAGCTCATGAAACGGATTCAATCCCAGCTGTTGTAAAAGCTGCTGCCATAGCAGTTAAAGTGATCACCTGGAAGCCTTGAGAGCTGACTGTATGAACCAAGTGTGAATGTGTCTGAGGAATTGTATGTGGATCGAGTGAATGTTCATCCAAAAACTGTGATATGTAAATAGACATCTCATCTTGTGTGTGCAATCATGAATGAATACAGCTCTTAAATGTATCTATCTATCTATCCTCAATAATGGAATAAAAAAGAAATATTGTAAATTACTTTCAGAATAAAAAATTGTGTTTGTTGACCCATTGGTTCATTATTTTCCTTACTTTATACTGGTCTTTATACCTTCTTGTAGTATGTGCTTGTACCTGAACCATGTGATGTTTAGAACAAATACACAATATTGATTAATATACATAACTTGTCTTTGTCAGTTTATGATTTACTGTGGAATCTTCATTGTTCATGGGGGACCAATGTTCGTGGCTTTCGTGGGTAACCCTTGCCCACGAATTTACATCCCCACGAACGTATATACAAGCATTTGTTTAATATTTATTAAAAGTATCCTGAGCTTTCTAACAACGAAATTATGTCCCCACGAATAAACATAGGTAATCACAGATTACAAAGCTCACCGAGCCGTCGAGGCATCACCTTTATGAGGCATCACCTTTATGAGACCACCTTTATCATATTATATGAAAATCATAGTGAATGATATTCATGGATACTGTTTTGACACAATATCGTATATCATATGTTTAAAAAAATTGTATGATAATCATATGTTCATTTCATCAGTATTATAAGATACAATGTTTATCAATACAATAATATGAAATTAATATTGCATCCTATGATACTTACAATATATATCAAATAAAATTGTAATAAATAATGATGCAATATGATGTTACATATGATATGACATTGTATCATGTTGTATATGATCACATAATACAATATCATAATATATAATATACATAGGATACAATATACTATTAGTATTACCGGTATATGATACAATATCATATCACATTATACATCACAATATTCTGACATATGTTTAATATTGTATAATATAGTTTGATATTGTATTGTATAATATTTTATTACATACTTAGTAATAAATACAGGTTTTTTGCATATGTGATACAGATGACATCACACAACTCGTATCAGCCTCCGGGGCTGATACGGATCCGTATCACACCCCTTGCGGAACTCCTCTCCCTTTTTTCGTTTCGGCATTTGTGCATGTTTACAGAAGAAAATAAAACATTTGTTACAGTCGTCATTTTTAATTAAGTGCAGTTTGAAACTTCAAATGCTAACAAATGTTTTGGAGCAGTTAACTTTTAAAAACTGAGGAAATTCAGGTTCTGTAGCTACATGACTAGCTGTTTGTTAAAACGATTAGATCTCATATTTTTATTCAATACATGTATAAAATACATTCAAATATTATTCAAAATCAATTTGTTCATGTTGGTGGGTTTTTTTTTAAATTTTATTACTAAGTATGTAATAAATATAATAATAAATACCCTTTTTCCATATCACAGCCTGTATCAGCCCTCGACCAATATCATCCCTCGGGCTGATATTGGAGTCTCGGGCTGATACTGGCTGTGATATGGAAAAGGGTATGTATTATTCTCTATATATAATACAATATTGTATTATAATATACAATACTATACATAACAATATCATTATTCAATATCATATTATAATATACAAAAAATTTGATACAATACATATCATATAACTTGTATGATATAAAACAATAGTGTATCATATCATACAATACTATATCATAGGAATCATGTTATATATAATATCATTTAACAACATACACATCTATCAAGCAGGTTTGATTGAGGTAAGAGTTTTTTTTAGCATCCTTGATAATGCAGATCAGGCTCCGCATCTGAAGCTACCTCTGGGATTAATTTATATTATAGTTAAATCAACTATGCAAGCTATTATCTATAAAACATGTTACCTGTTCTAAAAAAACAACTAAACCTCATCCAGCATCCGAAACCTATGGCTCAGATTCAGCATTCAAGCCTGTCAGGTGCATCAGTATCATAAGACACACCATCCATACAAGTTTGGTGAAGTTAGGACCAGTAATAAAAAGATATAATCATCTGAGGGCACCTGCTCCAAAAAATTTAACCTGAGCTCTAAAAACCTTAACCTCCTCCAGCATCCGAAACCTATGGCTCAGATTCAGCATTCATGCCTGTCAGGTGCATCAGTATCATAAGACACACCATCCATGCAAGTTTGGTGAAGTTAGGACCAGTAATAACTAAGATTTATTTTTTAAGCATCCTTGATAATAAGGATCAACTCTGCATCTGAAGCTACCTCTGCAATTCATTTATATTATAGTTAAATACACTATAAAAGCTATTATCTATAAAACATGTGACCTGTTCCAAAAAACTAAACCTCATCCAGCATCCGAAACCTATGGCTCAGATTTAGCATTCAAGCCTGTCGGGTGCATCAGTATCATAACACGCATCAATGCAAGTTCAGTGAAGTTAGGATCAGTAATAACTAAGATATAATCATCAGAGGGTACCTGCTCCAAAACTTTAACCAGCTCTTAAAACCTTAATCTCCTTCAGCATCCGAAACCTATAGCTCAGATTCAGCATTTAAGCCTGTCAGATGCTTCAGTATTATAAGGCACACCATCCATGCAAGTTTGGTGAAGTTAGGACCAGTAATAACTAAGATATAGTCATCAGATGGCACCTGCTCCAAAAACTTTAACCAGCTCTAAAAACCTTAACCTCCTCCAGCATCAGAAACCTATGGCTCAGATTCAGCATTCAAGCCTGTCTGGTGCATCAGTATCATGTGATGCACCATCCATGCAAGTTTGGTAAAGTTAGGACCAGTAGTAACTTAGAAATTGCTATCAAAGGGCTCCTGCACCAAAAACTTTAACCTGCTCCAAAAACCTTAACCTCCTCCAGCATCTGAAATTCATGGACCAGATTCAGCATCCAAGTCTTTCAAGTCCATAAGTAGGTCCGATCCAGATGCATCATCCATGCAAGTTTGGTGAAGATAGGACAAGTAATAACTTAGATACAGGACCTGCAACAAAAACTTTAACCAGGTCCGGACGCCGACGCCGACACCGACACCGACGCTGAGGGTATAGCATAAGCTCCCCCTGACTTCGTCTCGGTGAGCTAAAAATGATTCCACATTAACTTCTGAGAAGAGAAAAGCTGTTAATGTGACAGCAAACAGGGTTTTGTTTTGAGTGAACAGCATTCATAATCCATTTGTCAACACTGAATTTGATATAAACACTAACTATCCAGAGAAATTGGGTACTCTATATTCAATATTTTGCCAAAAACTAAGTTTAAGAAGTATTTTTTTCATAAATTATCAAAAAGCAAAATCCAAGTAATATGCACAACTCTAATATATGTACCATTCATTTGCAAAACAAAAACTTCCAAACTGAAAACTGTAGTAGGAGTGATCCATACCATAGGAGTACCCTTTTGGCAGTCGCTTGCCTGCCATTTTCACAATTTCAATAACGCAGTTAAAAATCACCCAGAGAATGCACTTTAGATTATTTCAACTGTGTTATTCCATCACATTTTTTGATTGTAAAAAAAACTTGGGGTGTATACCCTCTGCCACATATTCTCTCTCTCTCTCTCTCTCTCCTCTCTCTCTCTCAATATGCATATATAATGAAAACAGGTACAGATATTTTAATCTTTATTCTCATGTAAGCTGAATTTAAAGAGAGTAAAAACCTTACAAAAAAATGTTTAAATGTAATACCAGGGTAAAATGAGGCCTCATAAAAATCACATATTCAACCTAATATTTAAGCCCATTTGCAATGTATAACTACCTATCATATAGATAGTGTATATGGTATGCATATAAAAGTCAAATGGTTGCCAAACGTCAACAGCCTTTGAAACTGTGTTTAGCTGCCTTTTACCGGTATCTCTTGACACAAATTCACATCATTCATTTCAAATCATCTTCAACCTGATTTTAAGATTCATTAAAAACTACAACATACCACATTCTGAAGGGTCATACCTTAACAAATACTTCATTCCATTTCCCCACCCTTAATACCATTAAGTCATGAATGAAATAATTCTACATAGTTAAGTAAATGTGAAATGGGAAGACGTTCTCAACTCCATTCAACATACAAATTCCATACAAACAATTTCGTATACCAGTAGGTACGCATTGTATATGTAATACACAAACATCTACCAGTACATGCAATTGAACCAAAAAAAATAATCTTGCACAAAAACATCAGTCTCCCGGACATAAATAAAACATATACATGTATTTAGTACATAATACATAAATACCAATACACAACTAATGATAGTGTAAATAAATAAAACAGCATCATCTGAAACCCAAAGCTAGTCTATTGTATGTTACTGGCTGCAGGCCAACTCGGCCCTACATGGTCAATAACCCAATGCAGGATCAAAAAGATTATACAATTTTGGCCTTGGGTTTAGGACAATGATAAAGATAGGTGCTAAATGACAGTAACAAAGGAAATGTATCTAATACAACAATTAATGGATTCAATAAATAAATGGTGCAAGGAAACAGATCTACTGGTATTTTTTATATATCAGTTACACTACTAAAGAGAATGGGCAGGATTAGAAAATAAACTAATATTTCTATGTCAGAAATAATACTTCAATTTTTTTGAAAGACTAATAAGGAGATTCCAGCAGTAAAACTAAATAATGTACCGGGTATTAATAAAAACCTTGTAATAGTTTATGCCATCATTAAAACTTTTATGTTAGCAGTTGATGAAATTAGTTAATGGCCAAGAAATGCATGAAGTCCTCCTTGTTTTCTATTGGGGTTCGTGTGGGCCTGCCCAGGTTTTTGCGACTGCCCATCAGTGTTTTGATTTCTAAAAGAACTGGTCCTTCCATTCCCCGCATGTCTAAGACACACTGAGCAACTTCCTCTGGAGTAACAGCTACCATTGTCTGCAAACAAGAGTACTCTGTTTATTCTAAATTACATACGTCTTCATTCATTGTTGAATACCCACATCTTTTAGTCATTGAAGATGAATAATAGGCGCTATCACCCAGGGAATCTGACATGACCTTCAATTTTTTAACAACAAACAATAGAATTGCAAACAAATATTTTTATCCTCAACAAACTATAAAAGAAACATACAGATCAAATGATCAGATTCAAAGATGATGTATACTATTTTGCTTAAAATAATGCTTACCATTTTGTATCCACAACCTTGAGCAATTTTAGAGAAAGAGAAATCTTCATGGTTTCCAGCATCTGTTGGCTGGCCTCCAACTGAATCATGGGCTCCATTGTTGATGACTATATGTTTGAAATTCTCAAGATTGGATTGGCCCACAGTTGCCATGGCACCCATGTGCATAATAACCGAACCATCCCCGTCCAGACAAAAGACCTGTCTCTTGGGCTTCTGCATGGCCACCCCAAGGGCTATTGTGGATGTGTGTCCCATTGAGCCCACAGTTAAAAAGTCCTTCTCGTGACCCATGTCTTTGGAAACTCTGTATGATAATAATATGGTATCAGTGGGAAAGACTACACAAGTACTGTTTACCAACTTTTATTTGCATGTGAGAAATTTTCGCAAGGTTCGTATTTCTTGCCGTGATACAGTCTTCAAATGTCTCTGCAGGTACCGGTATACAGTTTTCCAGTTAATCTACATCATAATAATGAAAATTAATTGCCATTAATCATTCTATCTCTTTACACAATGTATATACTTAAGAAATAAACAACGTTATTTAGTGAACATGGCGTTAGGAATAGCAATTGCTCTGCTGGCATATTCCATGATGTGCGCTAGCGCATCATGGAAAATATGCCAGCAGAGCAGTTGCTATTCATAACGCCATGTTCACTAAATAATCATTGTTTATTACTTATATTTGCATTTTACAACCTGCAAATACCCTGTGTTAGCCTAAACCTTGACCTAGCTATTGCATCAAACATAAACTGTAATGTATTTTTTTTTTTTTTTACTCTAATTGATTTGTTAACAGAATAAATAATATATGTTATAACAGTCATTCCTTTAAAATTTTAATATAGGACATGTTAAATGCACCAATTTTAGGGAGTTGGAGAAGAACACATGTATCGTATAGTGGTTTAAGACTTATGATTGATAACGTCATGGAAAAGTATATGACGTCACACTTTTATGACGTCATAGTACGCCAACAGTAAGGTACATAAATCATGGTATAGTTAGGAAGAGTTATCTTTCCTTGTACATTGAATTTTGTACAGAAAAATATAAAAATTAAACACTTCTGTTTTATTAGGTCACCTGAGTAAACTCAGGTGACCTATTGCTATCTGTTTTCGTCCGTCGTCGTGCGTCGTGCGACGTGCGTCGTGCGTTAACAATTTACATTTTTAACTTCTTCTTAAAAACTACAAGGCCAATTGTTCCCATTTTTGGTGTGAAGCATCTCTATGGTAAGAGGAATGTAAATTGTGAAATTGGTGGCTCTACCACCCCCAGGGTGCCACAGGTGGGGCCAAATATGCAAAAAACAGCCAAATTTTCAAAAATCTTCTTCTCTACTCCCACACATGTGAGGAAAAAACTGATGGCATGGTTATGATGTCCATGAAGCCCTCTACCAAAATTGTGAAATTCATGGCCCCTGGGTCAGGGGTTCAGGCTCTAGGGTGGGGCCAATATGGTCATATAGTAAAAATGTATTAAATCTTAGAAAATCTTCTTCTCTACTCCCATAGATATTAAAAACTAAATGTATGGTTATGATGTCCATGAAGCCCTCTACAAAAATTGTGAAATTTATGGCCCCTGGGTCAGGGGTTCAGGCCCTAGGGTGGGGCCAATATGGCCATATTATAATAGTAAAAATGTATTAAATCTTAGAAAATCTTCTTCTCTACTCCCATAGATATTTGTTAAAAACTAAATGCATGGATATGATGTCCATGAAGCCCTCTACCAAAATTGTGAAATTCATGGTCCTTGGGTCAGGGGTTCAGGCTCTAGGGTGGGGCCAATATGGTTATAAAGTAAAAATGTATTAAATCTTCGAAAATCTTCTTCTCTACTCCCATAGATATTATTTAAAAACTAAATGCATGGTTATGATGTCCATGAAGCCCTCTACCAAAATTGTGAAATTTATGGTCCCTGGGTCAGGGGTTCAGGCTCAAGGGTGGGGCCAAAATGGCCATATAGTAAAAATGTATTATATTTTAGAAAATCGTCTTCTCTACTCCCATATATATTTGTGAAAAACTAAAGGCCTGGATATGATGTACATGAAGTCTTCTACCTAAATTGTGAAATTTATGACCCCTGGGACAGGTGTTTAGGCACTAGGGTGGGGCCAATATGGCCATATAGTAAAAATGTATTAAATCTTAGAAAATCTTCTTCTCTACTCCTGTATATATTTGTGAAAAACCCAAGGCATGGATATGATGTCCTTGTGTTAAGTGGCATCAAATAGTATGTAGGTCATGAGCCCCGCGGATGGTCCTGTCCCACCTCAAACAGGAAGTGCCAGAATATCTTGAAAACGGTTAATATCCCCACCCCTAAACCATATATATTCTTGTTCCCTGTGTTAAGGGCCATCAAATGGTATGAAGGTCATGGGCCCTGGGGCTGGTCCTGACCCCCTCTCAAACAGGAAGTGCACAAATATCTTGAAAACGGTTAATATCCCCACCTCTAAACCATATATATTCTTGTTCCTTGTGTTAAGGGCCATCAAATGGTATGTAGGTCATGGGCCTCAAGGCTGGTCCTGACCCCCTCTCAAACAGGAAGTGCACAAATATCTTGAAAACGGTTAATATCCCCACCTCTAAACCATATATATTCTTGTTCCTTGTGTTAAGGGCCATCAAATGGTATGTAGGTCATGGGCCTCAAGGGTGGTCCTGACCCCCCTCAAACAGGAAGGGCCCAAATATCTTGAAAACGATTAAGAACCCCACCCCTAAACCATATATATTTTTGTTCCTTGTGTCAAGGGGCATCAAATGGTATGTAGGTCATGGGCCCTGGGGATGGTCCTGACCCCCCTCAAACAGGAAGTGCACAAATAACTTGAAAACGGTTGAGATCCCCACCCCTAAACCATATATATTCTTGTTCCTTGTGTCAAGGGACATCATATGGTATGAAGGTCATGGGCCCTAGGGGTGGTGCTGAAACCCTTCAAACAGGTAGTGCTCGAATATCTTGAAAACGGTTTAATAGTCCTTTTTGAAAGATTTCAGGCAGGGAGGTGGTCGTCATTACAAATTAAAAATTTTTCTATTCCAGAATAAAACTTAATTAAATGCATATACGAGACTCCTTGACAAGTTTGTGTATGGGTTATGCTACTCAGGTGACCGTCAAGGCCTATTGGCCTCTTGTTTAGGTACATTTTTATTATACAATAATAAATAACATTTGTGGGAAAGAACAATGGATATGCAAATATATGTATATATGTGTGTGATTGTTGTATTTAATGCAAAATGTTTCGGACTTTTTACTATAGGAAAATCACACCAATTTGTATTGAAAATTAGTATGAATCATGCTTGGCACAAGTTGAAAGAATTTTCTGCTGATTTGCAATGCTGAATCACTGGATCATCAAATAACGACAGATTTTCAACAGTTATCATTACTGTCACAGAGGATACAACATTTGAGAACTGGAATATGATGTTGTTCATTTACCTGTATTCAAACAGCTCTCTTGACAACATCCCAGTAGCTTACCTGTATTCAAACAGCTCTCTAGACAACATCCCAGTAGCACTGATCACAACATCTTTCTGGCTCAAATTGTCAATCACAACTTTCATGGCATCTTCTCTTGACATTACAAATCTGAATAAAAAAAAAATATTGATCTAGACAATTTTCTCTTTTTTCTTACATTAAAATGAACATTTCTTACAAATTTTATTTAAAGGACCCTTATTTCACTTCAAACCAATTTGACCAAGATAAAGTGCATTGGAGTGAATGCATTTTTATACTTTGTTTGGATGTATGGATGTTTGTTTGGATGTATGGATGTATTACCTAGTGTCCATCTGCATTTCATTGTATGTCTAAGAACATTTTACTTGAGTGAAATATGGACAAGATTAACTTTAACTGAACAACTTCATGCAATAAGATTTTCCAAATAGTCCTCAGGAGGTCACTGAAAATTCTTTTGGTTAAAGTTGAACATAATTATACAAGAACACGGCTAAAATAAATGAACATACTCCTCTGGTGCAGGACCCTTCTTTAATTTGTATGGAGCAAATGTCTGTCTTTTTACAAGGAAAGCATAGGGAGCGTTTGACTTTTCCATGTAGTGTTTCGCCGTCAACAAAGCCTGAAATAGACGACAGTTATAGAACAGAAATGAAACATTCTGGATCGTTGTCCCAAAATCTACATGTAGAGATCCTTCACATATTCAACATTAAAACATTTGTGACCAAAATGAACCTCCATAAAATAATAACCTGATCAGCACCCTCTTCATAGTCAGGGAGAGGCTGGAAGGGAATTCCAAGGGCGGCTAAAAATAAACAATGAACCTGTTTAATACCTAGCTGGACAACTACCGGTAGTTTAGATAATTGACTCTAAAGTTAAATTTTCAAGACTTGCATTGTACTATTCATAAAAGCTACAGTAAAATACTTCTATTCTAAACAAACTTGATTTTTTTTATTTCAATCTCTCACCAAGCAGTCCAGGAGTTGCCTGCCCTTGAACGAGATGCTGTGGTTCATCTCGCTTGCCTGGTTCCCCTCTCCAACCGATCAGCAGTATCATGGGTACACTGTACACAGATGGTGAGGTCAAGGACATTATGGGGTTGATAATGTTGCCCAAGCCAGAGTTCTAAAATACAAAAACAATCAATTCATAAAAATTTCAGCTTTCTCCGATTTTGTTATAGACCAGTAGGTATGTTTTGGTAGTCTATCTTCACGAACAATTGCTAAATTAACTCATTTTTATAATAACTATAATTTAAACTAATTTGCTAAGGCCCAAGTTATAATGTTATGGTTTTCATATACATGACTGTACTTAATTGTAATTCTGTACCTATTACTTAGCTTATCATTATGTTGATAAATTTATAGTCACTACTACTTCAAAAATCACACATAGTAAATGTTTTTATAAGTTCTGAGGAAAATACTTCTAGATTAAAAATAACTATTTTAAAATTCAATTTGCATGCATTGTAGATGATTTATGTTAAGAATACCTGCAGATACACCATTGGATGTTTACCAGTTGCTAGGTGATAACCTGTTGCTATGGCTACTGCATTACCCTCGTTTGCAGCAATAACATGTTTTTCTTTGGGAGCATTTTGTGTTACATATGCACAAAAATCTTTAAAAAAAGAATTAATTGCCACCAAATAATAAGTACTGCTGACTGAAATAATTGTAGGTATTTAAACAAGTCATAATTTTTCATAGTTCATCTGGATTTCTCTGATCTTAATTTCCTTAACAAAATGAAAATCTTCTATACAGATTTTAAAATGACTACCGTACAAAATTTGTTATTTTATAAAGACAATATATTTCTCACAAAAAAAAGAAAGGATTAATAAATTCTAAAAAGATAGTTTGAATGTTACAACTGCTTCCATAGCATCAAAGTACTTTTAATCAGTGTAATTTTACTGTCATAATGGGAAAACATTACCTTTCAGCAGCGAGTCTGGCACACCACAGAAAAAGTCAACGCCAATGTTGAGACACGACTTGTAGAACTCGTCTGGCTGTAAGAAGTCTCTCACCAATTCCGTCAATTCTCCAGCATCCACATTCCTTTTCTGTTGTTCTTCGTATTGCTGAGGGGAAAAAAAGAGAGAAAAAATTACATATAAAGCCAATTTTATATCTATCTATCATAGTACATGTATAAAAAAAAAATTTGAGACATTCAAATTCGAACGAGTATGAATAAATAAGAATTTGTTCACTGTAAACCAAGTATTATATGCAAGCTATTTATATCAACAATATTTGCAATAAATATTTTTCTCTACGCAGAATAGTTCTATACTCTGTGCTAAGTTTCTGCTTCCACCACTTTTTGCTTAAAATTTTGTTTATCATAAATACCGATGTGCCTAAACTATGTTTATCTACTAGAATGAAAAAAGTCCAGATTATATGTTCTAAAATGCTCCCTCAACCGCTTCATATGTTTCAATATACATGTATAACCAAAATAGAAAGTCTACGGGGATTTTGCATCGCAGCAGACAAGAAAACACCCTGATGATTAGGTTTAAAAATTGTGCAAGGAGGTCCGAGTGAGTTCTGAATGGAAAAAAGATGTAAATTTTTCCCATTATAAATCTCCGTAAGAAAATTGTTTTCAGGAAAATGGATGAAATGTCAAGGAGGTGATCTTGGATTTTTCCCCTTAATATATCGATTTCAATTATACTTCTTTGACAGGTATGTGTATTTCCGTAAAAATTCGTTGAAAAGTGAGGGAAGCAGTAACCTAGGACAGGCTATAGTTTTTAGCTGTACAGTATCAATATATACAACATATATAATTGACATCTTGCTCATCAAGATTGATCAGTTCCTATAACATCTTACCAATGCCATCTGTAAATATAAATAAAATAACACATATAATTCTAGGTTAACAGTGTTGCAATTTCAATACATAAAGACAGAAAAATCAATTATGAAAATCATTTGATTCAATGACAAAACATCCACCTACAACATGAGACAGCATACCTCATTATCTGACCTGCAAAGGTCACCATTCCAGATGTCAATTGATTCATGCTTCCTTTACCTTTATTATTTGTTTTTCATCAATTAAGGTGGAATAACACATCAACACAAAATGGCTGACCTCAGATTGAAACAACATTTTGTTTTGTTAAAATGATTTTATTGACGGTAAAATATGTAACTTTCTCCTTAGCCGAGTGGATAAGGTGTCGGGCTTGTGGTTCGTACATCTCGAGTTCGAATCCCGCATGGGCTTTTGTTGTTACTTACTGAATTGAACTTTTTAGATACTCATTTTTTCCCTCAAACTGCCAATTTTTTGCTTATTTGACATATGCACAGTTTATTTATCATTATATCTTCATAATCAAATAATTTACTGTTAATTTGAGTGACTTTTTCCAGATGTGTTATTCCACCTTAAGCTCTTTATTGCATAACATTTATCTTAAAGCTTGATTGCATTCATGTATTATAATGCAATCATAAATTGAATTGTATTCAATTTACAGTAAAATATAGCAGATCCTTGAATATGCTGATTCAGAATGATTTAGAAAAATCTTTCAATACCATGCTGGGAATGCTGCAAGCTTGCGTATTGTACTGTGTATGCAATGCTTCAGGGGTGACCAAAACTTTGAGATTGTAACTCGATCATACCAGTAGGCACTTAACAAAGATAGTAAAATACATGTTTCAGCCTAACTGACTAGGGAAAATTATCATTGTATATGAAAAAACATGTTCTATTCCCTTTTAAATGTATGAAGGTAGTTCTTTATCATTCCATAAGACGCTGTCATTATTACACCATTCTAATGTTTTATAAGCCAGAATAAAACCAATAGAATTTTGTTGTACAATGACGTGTATATGATAATGAGATCTTTGATAGAGCATAATACTTCATATCTGTTCATTGTACTGTAAAACTCTGAATGAGCAATAATGCTGTGATGAGATTAATGCAAAGAACAACAAGAACATAATCCTCTCTATGGCCTTAATCTTACATGTATATAATGGTTGCTTGAAAAATGCATGCTATAATAATGATTATTTTATGCAATATACAAATAATCAAACTTAATTGACGGAATATAGGAAGAGACACATTTAATGGTGTTACATAGAATTGTAAAGGTTATCACAAGGGGAATAAACTTGGTACCAATTGCCAAAATATGCACAGGAAGTAAATGTAACTCTTGGTACAAGCTATCAAATTCCTCAACTTCCTCTTCATTTCTCCCGCCAAAGAACAGCCTTTGTTGAAAACTACTTCTGAAAAACCCTCCCACCCAGCCCTGACTTAAAATTAGTTAATCTAACTGTTATATTTTAATTATTTTTTTTTTCTACCAAAATTTGCTTAAAACTTTTCAAAAAAGCTCAGTAATCTGCGCCCAGTCTTTCATATCTTTCAGATTCATCAGAACCTTACTGGAAGATGTCCAGACAACATGCCTTTCCCTTATCCATCATTGCGAAGAGACTGTTGACACCAGGGGTGCTAGCAAATTCCATACCAAAGTCTAGCTTGACATCTCAGGGCGAGTGGCCATGCAAACCAGCTGTGATAGAATATTCATCAACAAAATACTTATATGTCACTATTAATTTTAAATATTAGGAAACTTGTCACACTGTCCTCTGTGGCGGGTCCTGGGGGACCTAATGGGAGGTCTTTTAGGGACATGTCTGGCCTGTTGTTTTCCCCCATCTGTCAATTAGGCGGAGGGCCGGTGTGTGTGTTTGTTGGGAAATTGGCATCCCATGTGCTAATGATTGGGGTTCACAAGTAGTACGCTATACTTGGGACCCCCTCCACCTCCTAACAAAGGGGGGGGAGGCTCACCGGGTGTACTCAAGGTTAACAAGTGCGAGTATATACCAGGGAGCAATCACCGGAAAACAGGGTAAACAGTCATGTCTCGAGTCATCCCCGTCCACATGTCATTTATCAATTAAGCATGGGACATCTCTGGCACTTGTGATCAACACAAGGCCCCCGTCTTGCCCGTTATGCACCTTTTTGCGTGTTGGTATTTCGGTGGACCCCCAGACCTTACATAGCAGAGCAAGGACAGTGTGGCCTTTCTCCAACACCCATGGACTTTGTGGCTAACATGTTTGTGCTTTTGTAATATACATTGACATTTATCTGTATATTGATTCTGTGCTGGCAGATAATAAATTGCGAACTGTTGCCTAGCTTGTTCTGTATTCAATAATAGTAAACAAGCAAAGCCGTTGGTTGCGTGTTCTGATGAACACTGGTGGAACTCTATAAATAGCATGATCACAGAGAGGTACGCAAAATATCATGGGCATTGTGCATCATGACTGTTCAATTAATTTATCTACCCATACTAAGCACACCATCGTGTATCGGGTAATTCTGGCATACTGCAAAAGTTGGGTGCATTAATGATATTAAAAAAATTGGCATTGGTTAACATTTTTGCAAATTATCTAACTTGTTTTTCAAGTCTGCCAAAATAAAAGACATCAATAAAAATGTACCTGTATTTTCCAATCATTTTTATCTTAAAATTAACATAACCTGATAAAGAGTACCGGTATGATAATATACAGGAAATGTTTTCTGATTAGTTTCTCAAAATATATATAGGTACTTTGAGCAATCCTTCAAATGATTATACCCCCACTAAGATAATAAACATTGTTCTTATGCATATTTATTGACCTTGAACCTGCATAAATATTAACCTTGGGTCAAGATCATGACACACCCTCAGATTATATGTGAAGTAGGAACTTCCAATGTTTTTCCATAAGAAAGGTATAGAGTAATCACAAATCCTGCATTTTTTCCCAGTGACTTTAAACTTGCCCAAACATCATACCTAATCAAGACACACCAAAGTCATAAGCAATCTTTGTGTGAAGTAATAAGAGTAATAGATTTTAATGTTTCTCCATATTAAGAAAGATATGGACCAGACATGTTTGCATAGACATAGAGACAGACAGACAGATGGACAGACAGAAAAGGTGATTCCTATATATAACCCCCTCCCAAACTTTGTATGCAAGGCTATAAATATGAGAGAAACTGGTTCAGAACTCTCTCTCTCTCTCTCTCTCTCTCTCTCTCTCTCTCTCTCTCTCTTAAATTTGCCCACTGACAACAAGGGTGAAAGGGGTGAAAATAAAACGGGGGTGAATGTTTCCATATACATGTATTACAAAACTCAAGAAAGGTTAACATATTTTTTGGTGAGTCTACAATTAATGCAAAGAATGGTAGAGAGTTACACAAGCATGGAAAGGCTAAATTGCCCGTGTGTTCGACTCAGTTTTGTTCTTCTCAGAACGATTTTAAGCAATTGTATAAAGAGGATGAACTAAACTCTATTCGAGTGAAACAAGTTGGGAAAAAATTAATGCTCACATTATTGGGATGGTTTTTTTTTGTCCTTTCAAACATCAATTTTATAAAAGCTTATTTAAAATTACCAGGTATACTCTTTTTTATTTGCATATTAACTTTTTTTTATAAATTAAGGCTGAACAAAATGTAATTTTTGCACTCAAACTTGGACCATAATGCTTGAACAGTTTGCACGGGTGTAATACAATTTCCTGAGCGTTGAAGTAGCAATGGAAGCGTTTCTTCTTTAAATAATAATAACATATGATATAAGAAACAGGGAAAGGCAGATAGGAACAAGAAATAACAACACGCAAACTCTTAATGAAGTACCGTAAATCATTCGAGTTCAAGGATCCTTAAGATCCTGTTATAAAGACTTTCCTTCCATTTTTGAGGATATATATAAAACAAGTCCTTGAGAAACAATTACTGGTAGTGGCTAGAGCAGCGGGGGGTAATTTAATTAGTAAAAGGATCAATTAATGCAGGGAGATACATAAACAAAAGCCTTGGTTTTCAAAATATAAAAACATAGAAAGTACAACAAAATATGAAGAATGCAGGTCTTACCTTTTCTTGCTTGCTCTATAGGGGATGCACAGATTAATAAAAAGCAGCACATGAAAAGAAATGATCATGATGTCATAAAAATAAACAAAACATAAAACATGCACTCCATACACCAGTAACTGCTGCACAATCTGCAATGTAATTCTTATTATTTAAATAACTTCAAATAATTTAATTAAGGGGGCTGGGTGGTTGTGGCCATTATTAGACTATAACGATCTCCTTATGATGAAAAGCTCTGTATAAAGATAGGGGGGAAAAACCATTTAAATTTGACGCTGAAATATATGTGATTTTTTTTTCTAAATAATAATCTATAGCTAAAACAAAATCATATCTAAAAATTTAAGGTAGATCTGACAGTTAATTTGTTGACCACCCAGCCTCCTTAAATTTCTGAGGTAATTAATTTTTGTCAAACCCACCAATGAAGCTGTTGTTTTAGAGCACTGTTAGCAATATAGACAACAGTTTGTGTGTTGGTCCAATGAACTAGGTGATACCTACAAATCCTGGCTAATATTTACAGTTGTTGTACCTTTTACAAAAGAGAATTTTTTTTCTGCAAGTCAAGTTATCTGACCATCAATATCATTTTAACTTTTAATTTAATACCATACTAAATAAAAAAAAAAAAGCTTTCAAAAGAAGGTTAAAAATTGGAGATGATTGTCCAAATTTAACATGCTAACGGTAAACTTTACCATATAAAGATATATGAATAATTAAAACCACTGGGTTGATGTAACCAGCCTAAAAAAAGCTTGTGTTTCAATTTCAGAACAAAATTCAATGCAATAAGTAGACAACATATGTTATGTTATGTCCTTCTATCCAACAAAGGAATTTTTTACTTGACTCGGAAAAATGGAAAAAATGTGTAGGGTCAGCTTTACAATGTATTTAAAAATAAAAGGAAGTTTTTTGATTGGCAAGCAACATCATAGAGGGGCACATGCATGCATTTATTCTGAAATTTTTGTAGTCACGAATTCAAATTCATTCCCTATTTAACAATTCAGAGGTCCCATTTTACATACCCTGGTAAATATGGTAATTCATATAACTTTCAAACCCTCTATTCTGTCAAAAGGAAAAGCTCATCTAAAATTGAAACACTCTGAAATAGGAAAAATAATATATATTGAAGTGTATGAATCCCTGATCCATGGTTTGGTAGAGTTCTATGCCTGATCATAAAATCAAGCAATCTATGACAAATAAAAATTAACCGGTTAGAAACTCACAAAACGTCACATGTAAATATTTGGTCAAATGTAAAAGATGTTGCATTGAGATGTCTTCTGCCGTGTCAGCCTCTCCTCGTCAACTTGAATATCTACTGGATGATATTATTTCAGGAAACACCCACCTCATAGCCACGCATAACAGGGGGGAAGTCTGGTCTTATTCATATCATATACAACTTTAAATACGTAGACATAAACAAAAAATTATTTCAAAAATTGTGTCTTTGAGAATGGTGAAGACTCAATGTAAAGCAGCGAATGATTTATGATTTTGAAAATATGTTTGCAAAGAACTTACATGTACCTACTACATAGAAATATATTCATTATGAAATAATGATATGAATAAGAAGTAAGGAGGTGTGGTATCTTTCCATCAAATTCAGCCCTCAAAATAATCTTCTAAAGAAAGTAAATTTCAGCAAATCAAAATAGAATTCTTGGAGATTAAAAGCAGGAATTGTATCATAAGATCAAATACTGACATTACGGTAATATATAGATTGAATACATTCTTCATTTTAGTCTGAATTGATAGTTTTCATATTTTCCACTAAGTTGCATTTTGGAAGTCTATCTGGTGAATTTTCCTCTTTGAGCAACCAATTTTAAATGCATGGGTTTGACAGAAATATATACAATGTCAAAACAAATTCACAATTACAAATTGATTAAAGGAAGCTTTAAGTTATGTGTATTTGTCAGAAAAACAGTAACATATCATGGTAATCAAATTACCAAGCATGACAGTCCAAATTGGTTGTCAGATTAATAAAGGAATCGTAACATGTTGGTCTCAAACATTGCATTAAAGCAACTGACGGAAAATAACTCTTGCTAAAATTGTGTCTAATGAAAACTATCAATATTTATATGTGACTTATTTAATACACAGATAAAAAAAATTAAATTAAACATTGTGTGATATAGCCAACATCAGGCTGTATTTAGAACAAAAATGTGCATATGTTATAAATGCAAGTAAAGTTGCAATTTGATATGAATACTTGTACTTGGTTAATCTGTTTTCAAATTCTGACATGAATATAATTATTTAATATATTAAATATAAAGGTTTTCAATAATATAGAGGTATTTAATTTTGAGGGCTACCACAGAGTCCACCACACCTTATGTTTTGGGGGGTTTAGTGAGAGAGTATGATTTGACTTACATTGTTCTGACTGCCAAGCTTCAAATGAGAGAAACATGAACACATATAAAGACATATATATAAAACAAATATACACGTACACCTAGCTGTAATGGTAACACAATCATAGCATTGTCCGAGCTATACGGAATCAATGGAATCTTAAACAAAACAAAAACTCAGTGCAACCTTATCAACTGCCTTGTAAAATAAGGCCAATCCACAACTCTCTTCAATTTCTTATTGTCTTAAATTCAAAATCATTTACCCGGGTATTATCTTATAGATGTATATCAGTATATATATTGTCAGTTTATGGACTAACATGTAAGATCTTTTAATATTCTATGAGCAAATTTTGATGAAAAACAACGAGCATGAAAATGATTAACTGTGCACTGAGATTTGTAATGTCTTGTGTTTTAATCAGCTCTGAAAAATACAGCTGTAGATCGAGATATGGGTGACAGCTGCAAAAAAATCAGATCAGCCAAGCATCCATTGTCCACAGATTCATCAAAACATGAATCTATATTTGCTGATGATAGATTTCTGTTTAGGATCTATATATACCAGTACTGTTAATTATTTTTTTTTAACAATGGAAGTCTTACTATAGTTTTATCAAAACAATCTTTGCTTGTTAAACAATAAGAGAGAGAATATCATATTTTCAGCTAATTTACAATTTTACCATTGTTTAACTGTAAGAGTGGGATGATCGTTACAGTACCTTTTGTATGGCCTGGCTCTTATGAAGAGCTGGTCCTGTATGAAAGTCTTGTGTCATCTTCACTGAGCTCAAGCGTCCAAATGAAAGAAAGACATTTCTATTTCCCTATTAATAGAAAAGAGACAGTAAACAATGGTGGAAGCAGTCATAGCAGAGACATAAATAACAGAGATTGGCAACTAATCGAAATCTCGCGGTCCCTATTGTAAAGTGTTCCCAGTTTAAATCAGTATATCTTTCTAATAAACAATTATATCGAAATATAAACAGCTAAAACCTATCACCAAAACATTCAAAATGCTATATTTTCATGAGTTTATGTCATATAAACAATATTAAAAGAGGAGTTTTAGGAGGCAGTTGGCTACCCGTCGTCCGAGATTTCGCCGATGTTTTATAGCTGGCCAATATATTTTCTATTTATTAATCTTATTTTTCAATTTTTTGTTTCAAAAATGTCTAAAACCTATGCACACTTTTCATTTAAACAGTTTACTTTTGGTTTAAGATCATTATCTCAGTTTACTAAAAAGTAGTTCTCAAAGTAAGGTTGGTCCCGTACCATTTTTCAACAACAAATCACGCTAATGGCGGAGTTGCCAATCTCTGTTATTTATGTCTCTGGTCATAGTTATTATAACATTGAATTAAGGACAAATGAACCATAGAGAGTTGCATCTCTAGCTAAACCAAAATATTACCAGGGTGGAGGTGGGGGGTGGGGTTTTTCTGATGATTTTAAAAAAATAACACTAACATAATAAAAGAAAAACTTACAAAGGCAGTGTTAAAAGAAAAATGGCATAGGGTTTTGGAAAATCTTTAACTCTGAGTATTAATATCATGATTATGCCTTTTCTGCTTTTTGATGAAAAAGTTTAGTAAAAAGAAGAAAATTAAAAATATTATTGGTGATAATGAATTTTTTACACAATACAGTAAAACAAGCTTATAACAAAGTCCCAGAGACTGGAAATTTCACTTCATTATAAGCATAATTCGTTATATCTGTCAAGTTTACAATATGTAATAAAGTCACGGGGAATGAAAATCACTTCGCTGTAAGCGTCAATTCATAATAAGCGTGTTTGCTATAACCGCGTTTTACTGTATATCATAGTGGTCCACTTTTAAGTACTTTACATTCATGCAGTTTTAATCCGATTTTCCAACACGTACTATCATGACCATTTAATATTAAAGGTTTACTGTTATAAAATGATCTAGTTAACAGCTGATTGGTCTGATTTTGTATTATGTAATATTATATCTATTACCAATATCAACTTGAATATATATGTATGCTATAAATCATAAATAAAATGCTTAGCAATCGTGAATCGATTTTTAGTTTCATTTTCTGTGCTAAAGCTCAAATCACAAATTTTACCAAATCAACCTACTAATATATATATATATAATCTGACAGCTTACAAACTCTTTGTAATCACAGGTGCTCGAGGACAGGGTCCAGAACCCCTCACCTTGGAAAATTTTCAAAAGTTTAAAATTCACATAGTAAAGGTACAAAGCCCCTCCCCTTCCCACGCCCCCCCCCCAAATCCCCTACCTTCACCAAAAACAATCTGGAACCGCGCATGTTTACGCAACTGGCGAACAAGACATTCCCTATTCAATGTAATCCTTATCATTTGTTCCTAATCGACCGATGGGACGTGTCAACAGATAACCGTTATACACCAGGGAACCGCCTTTGTTTCTGAAACCTATTTATTAACCAAAAAAATTAGTACCAGCAAACGGAATAACATTGGTCCAGCTCTTGCCATTGTGAAAGTTGAGTCCTTCCTCCTTCCTATTAAAAGTAGAGAAAATATCGTGAAAGTCCCAGAAGAAGTTTAACCCGTTATGTCAATCATCAACCGTGACAACGTGAACTTAACCGGAAATGCCTCTCGCACGGTTAAATACGGAAACGTTTTGTTTGACATGATGTGCAAATTAAAATCCGGGAAAGATTGTTCAGCAACATCAACATAATTCAATTCACTTTACTAGAGAAAGTTTCAAATTAAAGCCATATTAAGATCTGATATGATTAATGCACCTTCGTATAATTATAAATATCCTCGCCTTTTCATTAAGCATTTTTTTTTGTAAAGTTGAAAAGTTGATATTGTACAAGTCTTATATATATACTAAAATGCTCACATCTTTATTAATTCTTCTTTGCATCACATGTATTTTAAAACGGTACTTTATATTTTTCTTTGTTATAAACGCGCTTTCTTTAGTTTCAATTTCAAGTTCTTTATTATAACTAATTAAGGGCCCTCAAGGAGCAACAGGAAGATTATACAATAATCATTTATAATGCACAATAAGCACATACACAAGAGGGACAGAATTGGATTAAAAGAAGACTGACCAAAAAAATTAATTAGCTCTATACCATATCAATCTATTTATTGATTTTTAATTTCAAAGCGGTTTTTTAAATGTTTGAAAGAAAGTTAATTTTAACCGGACTGAGATAAAATTTATTATATATAGTCGATCGAAGAAAGGTGTATAAGAAAGCAATATAACCTTGTCATTCTTATTAACCGACGCATCTTCCTCTTCGCTAGCCAAGGGTTTCTGATCCGCACCGCTCCTCACGAACGGCGGGGCAGTGTGGATCAGAAACCCTTGGCTAGCGAAGATGAAACCGACGAGGTTACATATAGAACTTGTATTTTCACAGAAAATAATGATTTATTATTTAATGAAAGTTGGCTTGGGCAAACAGGGGCAGAACCTTGCGCGGATCTAGAGGGGGGGGGCGGTGGGGGGGGGGGGGTCCGGACCCCCTCTGGAAAATGAGAAGTTATTAAATTTACATAGTAAAATTATCACAAAGATGACTCGGACCCCCCGTGGAAAACACATATATGTGTCGGAAGCGGAAATATTAAGAGTGATATTGGGAGAAAAAGCAGTTATACGCATATTCCCCCCCCCCTCCCCCCCCCCACCCACGGATTATGAATTTCATAAATATGGGAAACAAAAAGTTTTTTATTGAAAGGGAGGAAAAATTTTTTTTGGCCGAGGTATAGATATTCAACAAACCCCCCCCCCCCCCCCCACGGATTAAGAATTTGATGATTTTGGGAAAGTAGTTTTTTTTTTTTTTTTTTTTTTTGCTTGTCAACATTTCTGATAAATAGTGTAGCCCCCTACTTTCAATTCGGACCCCCCCCCCTGGAAAAATTTTCTGGATCCGCGCATGAGAACGTTGAACATGCGTATGATTAAAGTCATTTATATTTTGAATAAATGCATGTTGTATCGGAGAAAAGAATACAGATTTTGATAGAACAATTATATATGTATGTACATATAGTCAACCGTGCAGGTTTTCCGGTGCATGCCGACCCTTTCGTACATGAAACTTCTACTTCAATGTAATTTTGTCTATTTCACTACACAAATTATATTACAAATATATATGCTCTCCAAAAAAGTGGGGGGGGGGGGCAACTCCTTTAAATTCAATTTTCTATAAGTAATTCAGATGTTTATGGGCTTAATACTCTGCATACTTGGACATAATTTTCATGTTTAAGTATCAGTATGTAAAAGAGGAATGTGTCCTAATAAATGACCTTTTCCTTTTCTTGAAGAGTTGCCCCCCTTTGCTTTTAATCAAAAAAATTTTATTCTAAAAAATTGTATTCGGTATAAAATTTATTTTCAATAGTTTTTATATTCCATATGATTAAATACATCTTTTCACCGAAGCATTTATTGATATTCTTTGCATTTACTTTTTTATTCTAGAAAATGTGCTTGTCCCCATAGACCCTAATGCAATCTTTATTAATTAATAACTGCTTAGTAAACAATATTTTTGAAAATTTCTCTCGGTAAATCTTTTTCTACTCTAAAATGCTTTGAATTAATATCAGAGTATTTAAATGATGATGGATATTCAAGGTTAGAAAAATTAAGTCCTAATATGGACCGGATACCTTAAGTGTAGAAATGGGGTGGGGTAGCCCCCTCCCCCTCCCGATGCCCCGTGCCTTTAGCAAAAAATATATTTAACATTTATGGAAAGACAACGAATTAAACTAAACCAAACATTTGTTTAAAAAAAACTTTTGAAATAGTATATTGTATATTATTATATCGCACGACACGTTATAATCAAATAAGAAATCTTTGAATTTCGTGGAATCTACGAATACTCTTATAAACTTTTGTAATGGATGTAATATTGTTGAAACATTTACAAACAAATAAAAAATACATTTGCATATTGATCTTATATGTACATGGTGCATGATCAGAATTAATTAACTAATAGCATGTATGATGTATCATTCCTGTAAGTGTAAAGAATTTAATTTTCGTTCGTTCATTTTATAAATAAAAAGTGTAATTTCTCATTTCTATTTTTTATAAATCATTTCAACTGTCTTTGGAATATCTTTCCTAATTTATTACATGTTGTAGTTTTGTAAAATATTAGATTTAAGGTTAGACGGAGTTTTCGATCCTTTGTCAAAGTACAATCTGTGTAAATTTCGTAGGAAAGATGTGTCTCGTCTGTTGGGCCAGGAAGATCAGACGGCGGCGTCTTTGATCTTGCAATGTTAAGGTGAGGAAGACTACGAGGTTATAGCAAACATAATCTTTTTGTAGAGCTTTTACAAGACATAAAACCATCTTAATATTTGATGTTGGATTGTTAAAGAAATTCACAGAAATTCATAGTCTCTGACTATGAAAAACGGATACATGTATAAATATTGTTATTAAATTTTTAAAAGTTATTATAATTATATTCCCGTTGTACATGTACGTAAAATCGTTTATATAACACGCGTTAACGTTAAAGAAAATTGTAGTTTAATTTAGACAGAAAATATCCCTGTCGTTACACAGAGAAATTCTTGTCATATTTAAAAATTGTTTATTTACACCTTTGAGTTCCAGCGCATGCGCGAACACACCTGAGACAGGTAAAGCGGAAGCTTGTGACTCATAATTTTTCAACTAAGAGTGAGGAACTAGAAGACGGACATACTTTTGGAGAGAAATCTAGTGATGTAAAGGTAAATATTTTTATTGTATTTCCATTCAGAGTTAGTGTAAGTTCATAAACCTTAATAAGAGTCCAAGCTGGATCTGAGCAAGGTGCGCGTTTTTTTATCGATAGAAGCGGAGATCAAAACGTATACAGGTGATGAGATGATTGACAACCGAAACGACAATATACACGTATATTGACCATAAACAGCATACACATTATTGCCTTGTAATAAAATAATTGCTTAATTAGCGGTGTTTCAAAGTCCTCTATTCCATGTTGTCTGTGATAGGTCCCGATACCTGCCTATATTATCCCTCATTTCATTATCACATACTATACACATCACAATGTCTGTATTACTGGAGCTAGACGCTTATGGTAAGCTGGGTCAAATTCATTGAAAATATTGATAGATTCCTGGTCAAGGATAAAATTAAATATGTTTAAAATATAATTAAAATTTAATATTTGCAATCCAAAATTAATTTCTGTTTTTTTTTTTCAAGTAGCAAATACTGTTGTTTTGTTGCACGTTTCAGTTGTTACAATTAACATATATTAATTAATTGAATCTTTAAGATTGGCTTTATTTGTTTCAGGGCTAAGATTGCACAAAGAAAACATGAGTGCATTCCCTGCATCCACCACCCCCAATGTTGGGCCGGATTACTACGAGAGCTCATCCACATGGTCCAAAGAAATCCTTGTGACTAAAGATCCAGTGTTTGTGAACCGTACTGTCATAAATGGACACTACATCGGAAGGAAACCCCACAATTACCTTCCCTTGGCCATCATAGCCACCATCTTAAACCCCCTCATTGGTCCCATTGCTATTGTTTTTGCCAGTAAGTATTATAATACTATCATTTCTCTACCAGATTTTATATTACATTGCTTGTTTTGATTAAGTAAACCGAAATTATCCAAAAGCAGTGATGCTTAAATGTCATTTGAAGAGGTGCGCGACTCAGAAATGCATGGGAAATATTGACGTAACAGTGACTTTCATTAACGCTAATTCATTTCTTGTTTACCATATATGACGTCAGTATCATATATATCACACTCGGAGACTATTACAGAAAATGAAATTAAAATCTGATTAATTAGTTCATTTGCATAAATAAACAAGATTGAAATAAGTTAACTGCTGCCAGTAGATGATATATTAATATGAATTACTTTGAATTAAAAAAATATTTTGCATCATGTTCTTATTTTTATCTTCTTTCCATGTAATATATCAGATGATAATCAACAGCATTCTTAACCACCCAAATAAGATTTCTGTTTTTGTTGTTGTGGTATACTTCCAACTCTTTTGTTATGTCCTTTGCAGTAATGTCAACACGTTCCTACTATGATGGAGACATGAAATACGCTGAAAAATGGGCAGATCACGCGTTTATGATCGCAATGGCTACACTGGGCATTACAATTATCCTGGCCGTGGCTATCGGATTTACGCTCAGTAACGTGGGTACCAAGGGAGGTCATGCACCATAGCAACAGCAGATCTGAAAAAAGAGACAGCTTATGTATCCATGGACACCGTTTTTTAGTCAGGAATTCTTGTGATGATCAGTCTTTTAACTCTGCATGGATATATTAAAATTATATAATTCAAACAGTTTTATTGACTGCTTCAGACATTTCATTTCTTGTGACACAATATTCTGTCATTTTTTAATCCATCGATCATCGGTTATCACAGAATCAATATCATTTATATGTATATAGTGTTTCAGACCTTCTTTGAATTTTAATTTTATGTGCATGACTTCATTTTCCATTTTTTAACATACTTTATGCAGGGATAATATTAGGGACCAGTACATAGCGATCCCATCCACATACAACACTGACCCCCTTTAATTTTAAATTGAGAAAATATTAAGGGCCCTTACTTTGGGTTTATATTGAACACAAAATTCAGTTCTTGTTTTTACCCCAGAACTTTTAGAAATTCTTATACACTAGGATAATGATTGTATAGTATCATGTATTTTGTATATCAACATGTTTTTATTACATATGATATATCATGGTTAATAATAAACCATTGTTAAAACCTCCACTGATTACTTTCTTGTTACAAGTAAATAAACAGAATTTTTAATTTGCAGTTTCTTTGTCAGCATATTTGGAGTTTCCTGATTTTATATAACAGAGAAGTTAATTGCCATCCATAAAATTAAATTCTATTCCATGTAGATGTATCGGTATACTTGTTTGAATTGCTGTTATTCGGTAATAATTTTTCAAAACAGTTTGACAAAACCCAAGTTTTCATAAAGACACTCTCCTAAAATTTTTATAAAATCTCTTGGTTTTGTGATATACAGTGTCATAACAAAGACCTTTTCCACTGACAAGTTGATATTTAGTGTAGATCGAGTCATGTTTTTAATAGATGGATTAAAATGGTTTTTATGCAGAATTAATTATTGTCCTGCTAGTGTCTCACTGAAAAGGTGCCATACAAAAACAAACTTCCTTCACAAGAACATGTATAGTGTAACAGTTTCCTCTGGCCATCATGACTACCCTGGATTTCAGTTGGACATTTCATGGTTCATTGAATTTCCACCCACTCCCAGCTGTTCATGTACAGGTTAGATTGATAAAAATAAGACATGACTACCCAAGCATATGGTCAGACATTTCATGGTTCATTAACACTGTACCCACTGTTATCAATAGACATGACTCATTGAATGCTACTGCGTAGATTTCTTTCATAGTTCACAAATTACCAGAGGCAGCATTGCAACCTGAACCACAGACCTTCATGGTGAAATAAAAGAAATGATATTGCCCATGAAATTTCTCTTCAAATATTGATTTGTTTGGGGAGGAATGGGATACTTTGATATACATGTAATTATAAGTACATAAGTACTTGATTTCCTTGAAAGAAATTATAAAAGTAACCAGAACATACTGGTCAAATATTCCATATTAATCTTATATACTAAGTAAACATAAAATATATATTTTTTAAATTCCATAGTAACCATAAAATGGTAAGTACAGAGGACTGACACTCAATTACATGCAGGCAATCCAGAAAATGTTTTGCCAATTAAACAGCTAAACACCTTGCCATTAATGGCAGGCAGAAATAAGTTTGCTTCATGAAGCCAGTTCTTAGTACCACTAAAGACATTAAACACATTATTCTCTTGAAAATTGGTCTGAAGGTACCATACAACATCATTTATGGGGGGGGGGGTCCTCTCAGCAGTAGTGAAACAGTGAAATATCGTCTAAAAGAGCATCAATCAATACATTTGAATAACTTCATTTATTCAAGTTTACCTTAATTAATATTTCATGTAGAAAAAACATTAAGTACATGCACATACTTTTAATAATACATGGTAAAAATTTACGCATCAGATCTATATCACAAATACTGCGCCTTAAATGTACTACACGTACACGTTACTTAATCCAGTACAACTGTACATCATGTAACTTACATAGTACCTATATATTATGGGAAAATTTATATGAATCTATATACAATAATATGCAATGCCAATACACATAATATATATACAGTTAGCTAGCATGTAATGGTAAAACTCAACTTACAATATATTGCACTTGTCTTGGGAACAAAATGATGCATAAGAGTACAGGTACATTTTCTCCTTCCAAAAATGATACATTGCTTATACCCAATGTTTACCTTGTTAGATCTTAATTACACAATGATAATTAACAACTTCCCTACATTTTGTTACAAATCATAATCATACCATGTAAAATTAGCCATAATTAAAAAAATTACACTGATATTTTCGTGATAAAGGAAAGAACATTATAAAGGTGGCACAGTTGCTTTGGTTTCTGTTATTTCTGACAAAGAGTAACATTCTATACAGAACTGAGAACCTATACATATCGGTTTACACTTTGATCCATACATGTTCCTCATCATTCACAAAGCTGGTAAAGACGAGAGTTAATGCTGTTCATCACTTGGCTGGGCTTCCTGTATTTGTTCCATTTTTTGCCCCCCTCCTGATAGAGGCATCCGATGCCAAAAGTTAGTTATCCACTGCCGATGCCTTATACACTGTGTGGTAAGCATTTCTTAGAAGAGCGTACGGAAAACAGGACTCGAGGAGGTCCATGGTTAAATATGGCGATTCCTGCACAATCTGTGGAAAGAGGATAACTCAAGCATGAGTACATTATAATACCTGGTACAATGAGATAATTCAGTACATAAGAAAAGGTTCAATGATTTACATCCAAGCCGATTACAATCGAGGGGAGCTCCTCGCTTTAACAATTTTAACTTATTGTTCTGAGGTACTCACCAGATCCAAAAGTATATACACCGATTCCCTGTTCTTGAAGGTTTCTTTTTCTTGTTCTTGGGACTGACCAAGTCGCAGCAAACTTGAAGAGGCAAGCTGCAATCAAACATAAATATATGCCATTCATAAATGGATTCCTGTTTCTTGCATATCTGTGTAAGTAGTCATATTAATTGGTTAAAAATGCAGTACATTCTTAGTTAACCATTTATACTGAATTTTAAAGCTGCCCGTTATGTTTGTTGGTTTCTTGTGTGTGGGGGTGGGGTGGGGGTGGGGGAAGACTTACAGCCAGGAACTCCTGTAATCTGTCAGACACGTCCCCTGGTCCGTGGATTGTAAACAGGGCGCCTGCTATCTGGTTGACGGCTTTGGCCAGACAATGACAGTTACTCAGATTCCCTGTAATACATGTATAAACATATATATATACCCGGTACATACATATGTACTGCTGATGCGGCTCCCCAAGGAGTGAACAGGGATAAGTCAAGTAAGTCATGTACTGCTGAATCAGTTGAGGAATACTTGTGGAAGATGATAAATTGAAGGTTTTCATAAATTCAGTTTGTAATCTAATGTATATCAACAAAATGAAAAAAAATTATCGTCTTTGATGATGACAATGTAAAAAGTACCGGTAATGATAGATTTGAAACTTAAAACAATAACAATGTACAAAATAGATGTGAACTTTCAATCACTTTTCTGTAAATTATTTCAAAACTGGACTTACCCTCCAGAGAGGCCTTGAACACAGAGACATCTTTTTTGGCCAGCGTTGGTATGGACACAGCCACAAAGACCATCAGTAGACAGGCCAACTCATAGTCACTCTCATTGGCCACTGGTTAAATAAACACAACTGATTACAACTACAGCAAGAGTATCCTCATAGAGGGTGTTAGTTAGAGCCCATATGATATTGTCAGCCATATTCAAAGCATAAGAGCTAAATAAAGCAGTTGTTTTTGAAAATGTACAAAAAACACAATGAACTGACAGTCATTGTGGAAATTTTGATTACTATTTTTGGTCATGTAATTCTTGTATCAAAAGTTGTTGACAATAGAAAATGTACCAGTATTCAAAAGATCAATTACTTACCTAGTTACCAGTAGACATTACATGTATAATATTCTTTAGTTTTTCAGAAATTACAATGACATGAGTTATAGAAAACATCTTATTAATTTGTACCAAATTTTTATGAAGATCAAATTTTTTTGAACAACATGATTAACACATACTAGAACCCAACATTTTGATAGGTACTGCGTATGTTTATTTTAAAAAGACCTGTGATGCATATGCAAGGATAGACATGAAATGTTCAGGATATATCTCTGAAGTTAAGATCATACAAATCTATACTAGATAGGAATGATCATTCTCAGTAAAGTCTTAAGAATTTACTGCTATGCATTCCTTCATGCAAATTCTTGTCAAAGAGGACAGATATATAAAAATCTGTAAACATATAAGTCATCAGGACATTCCGGTACTTCCGAGTAGTATGGTGGAACATATACATGACCAAACTATATATCAGTGAAATATTATAAAACTACACATATCTGTACACTAAATGATGCATGGAATATAATGGATGGTGTAAAATATAATTCATCCTACATCATAGGGCATTAGGCTATGAAAATTTGCAGGATTCAATTCAGTTCGTAGTCTAGAGAGACCTACCTTAAGTCAAAGAATACATGTACAAAATGGTGGAATCGTATGTAATGCTAAATTGTAAAAGCTATAAAAGCTATGAGGAGAGTCATTTTTCTATAAACCAAAAATAATATCGAAGCTAAAGCCTGATCAGACTGGGATACCTTCCGTGTCACTAGAAGTGGACGCTTTCCTTTCACCGTCCTCTAAAACAAGAGATACAATATATAATAAAAAGAACGGGGGTACTAACACAACCCCAAACCTAATGTAAAAAATAAACCATATCCTCCAGGGAAATATTTTTCATACCATTAGTCTAAACATGATTAAATTTTGTTATGGTGTGAGTTTATTGAAATGTAAAAACAAGCAGAAACCAATGTTTTTATTTGTGTTAAACGTTAGATTTTTCTCTGATCATGCATGATGAACGACATGCTCTATACAGGCCTACCATCGTCAGCATCACAATCGGTAGGTTTTTATATCAGTGAAGAATGCACCAGTTTTCACTATCTGTACGTTTGACATTATTGGAGGACAGACATGACACACTGTGTGGGTACTTACTATACTCAGGTTCTCCGGCTATGTAAAGTGTGTGAGATTGATTGTAAACATTGTTATCACATCTCACAAGAAAAGTGGGATTGATTTTAATAAGCGAAGTGATATACGATAATTAATTTTTAAAACTACAAAATACCTGGTATTGCTTTTATTTAAGTCAATTTTTAAAGTATTTCACATCTTGGCTATCGCCATGATCACTGTACATACTTCATGTTCACAATGAACTTGTTACCTCAATTACATGTTTTATACTTTATTTTGTACATTTTGACTCCATATCTTAAGTCCTGGACTATTTAGCCAACACTGACAATTTCCAGAACCAATTCTAATCAATAAATGCTACAACAAACACTGCAAATCAACATTATATCAATATACAGTAAAACTAGATTAATTAATAGCATATTCCTAAAGATCTACAGATTTACTTTACTATATCTGTACTTTCTTAATTCTGTAAAAAGGATACATATTAAAAAGTTTAGCTTTTTTACTACCTATAAATATCAGGTGTGCCCATTGATGAATTATATACAAATCTTTTTATAGACAGATCGTTAATTGAAGGGTTTATTTTGATACATTAAATCCTACGAAAATAAAGTAACCATTGCGAAATTTTGGAACGGTTACTTTAAAAAGGTTTGTTACGAAAAATTCTTTGCCTATATCAAATTCAAATTCTCCAAATCAGAGATTGTTTTAGATGTGAAATTGCACAAAAAACTATTAGGTATCTTCTGAGACCATACAATACTTTGCTATGATAGTGATTTCATTAATCTATGTTTATATTAAATTACCTTAATTGTACAAAATTGTACAATTTTTTGGGGGGTGGGGTGGTTGCAATTCAATCCTATAATGGGTATATAAAAGCAATGACAATGCCACTGATGAATTACACAGCGCAGCACTTCAAGTTCAAAGAACATTGCCAACAATTACAACCTAGCACAAAGATGACATGACCATTCATTTTAGTCACTTACAGGCAAAATCCTAAGGTATTGCCATTAATTCTGTAAGTTAAGCCAAATGATGAAGCACAAATACTTTTAAGCACATGATTTCTTTACCACTTTCTTGTGAAGCACTATAATTATGTACATGGTACTGCTATTTTATACTTTTTAAGATATTGTACAGACCGAGGCATTCAGAAGACTTAATCAATACATGTAATTTCGAATCTATTATTTGAGCAAACTGGCTGCAAAAAAAAAATAATTCTAATTAAAGCTGCCTTTTTTAACAAAAATTCTCCTGACTATATAAGCTTGAGTTGATTTGCAGTGAAACATGCATCTGTTAAGTGACGTCAAACACAGCTCCGCCTACAACCGTAACAAACATTCGAACCAGCCACCTCCAAATACAGGTCATCTGTAACATATTTACCTTTACCCTTCCCTTTATTATCTTTAGTTTGTGAAACTTTAAAATCAACACATCAAAAAAAAAGTTACAAGCAATTTAAGCATTAAATCAGCAAATCAGTAAAATCACACTTTGTCTTTTAAAAAATCAATGTAAAACTTTAAAAAAAAACTAAAATCAAAGCCATGAAAATCAAACAGTGCTAGCAAGAATTTAAAAGTTTGCTGTTGCGTTTATACATACTAGCCACTGCTAATTATATCAAACTGAGTGAGCTCTACTAAATACGCAATGAAGCAAGTGCACCCTCTACCCACCATTTTTCTGGGATCTCAGTGCACTGATCAACAGGGGGTCTATGTCACATGACAGTCCTGCTGCTGATGCCATCTCATTGACCACCTGAAAATTGGAGGGAAAAAACAATACCAGTTACCATGGTAACGTTTTTACATTTTTCTTTGAATCAAAATTAAAGTGAAGAAATTGAATTGTAAAAGAAACAATATGTTAAAAAGTGATAAAAGTTTGATTATACATGTACATGTATTGGTATAATGTGAGGTCATGTATGTAAATATCTTCAATCTTTGACAGAATGTTACAAGCAATCTATGTTACATCTACAAGACAGCCACTACAAGTGTCCGGAGGTTAAAACTAACACACTACTGGTACTATGTACCTCCATATTCTACAATCTGTGGAACCACCACAACACACTCCTAAATCAAAGCTACACAAACATACATTCTACAGGCACACAAAGCATCTACCTGTCTCAAATCCATTAAGTAAAATAAACTTTACTAGTATTTCTATTGGATAAAATTACAGGTACAAAAGGTAGGGTTCAAAAGGTATTGGAATACAGGGAGAAGTCTTTAATCATACAATTTATACACAGTCATGTAAGTTAAGTTTTGCTGAACATTATTGTAAATAAATGTATAAAAGACACTGAATCAACGTCATTCAAGTCAGACTCAATTTTGGGATTAGACTTGTGGCAATCTCTACAAACTATACACAACAGCACAGTGTGTATTAAACAACAAAAACACAATTTTTTCAAACATAACAAAATAATAGTTAAAAATCCAGAGAAAAATTACAAATATGAACATTCTAATTTTGAGATGTCAAAGAAGTTTCAGCAATTTTGGACCATTTAAAATTTGGAATTCATCACTCTGAAAAGAATATTGAACAAAAATTAGCTCTATCCCCCCTCCCCATGCATTAACCACACTTCACTACATGATGCCCCTAGACAGAGTTCATATTTGTAAACAGCTCACAGAACACAAAAGCCAAACAAGACAGAGACAAACCTGCTGCTTCATGTGGGAGTACTGTCAGGTGAAAAATATGCTGTGTCAATCAGAGGCTATGGAGGGTCACCAATTATCATTGATAGGGACTTTAATATATGTATTGTGCTTTATAGAATTTGTACTGAAAAATGTAATGGTATCAGCTGGAACTTGGGTTATGATGTGCTGTAGACTAAGTATTTATTTGGTGCAAGCCATAAATTTCTGCAAGATACATGAACCCGCCTCTGCACAAAAGTCTTTGTGAGAGGATACATGTGTAGGTTCATAGAGTTATTTTACTTAACCTACATTTGTACCTCATTAGGTTCACCTTTAACCCCATCTCCCTTCCTCCCCTTTACTGGGTAATAGAATATATATACATGTACTTTGAAAATATAAATCTATCATATATATATATATATATATATACATCTAGTGAGCCCATTAAAAGCATGAGAGAACCAAATTGAATATAGATACATGAAATAAACAAAAAAAATTTACTACATCTAAGCAAAATGATAATGTTATAGAGAGCAGCATATTTCCAGTCAATCAAATCAGTGCCAATCATCTTATCTGCTCAATTCGTTACAGCAATTCTGCATTATTGATAATTATGAAATATTTGTTACAAAATGCCCGTGGTTACACTAATTCTATTAATTTTCATGGGATAAAGCCTAGCTGTGTTCCCTCTACGGCTACAAGTGATACATGGAGTACGTTATTTGTAAATATTTGGTGTAAGTACATCAGTAAGACAGAAGCAACAACAGTCACACTGACCTTGGTGTCCTTCATGTTGGGGACGAAATGCTGCAGATCTTGGACCGAGGCCATCAGGAAGGGGATCCTGTCCTCTAGCACCTAAACACACAACACAACTAAGTTATTATCCACACTTTAATACAGGCACGTGCACTCATAAAATGTACATGTGCTTCATTTTTTTTTTTTGCAAAACAACTAAACACAGACAACACAGCTCAGTTATTTTTCATTAATCTTTCATTTAGGACTTTCTTATCTTTGTAATCTTGGATGCTCATAACTGGAATAAATCTTATATTGAACTTACATCCAGCAGGGCGTCCTGGGCGAGGGATCGGAAGGACAGAAGTATGCCTATGATGGTCATCCTCATCAGAACACTGTCCACATCTGTCACAGAAACAAGGGAGACCATCACGTACAGCAATCAACAATTATAACGTCACATCCAACAACTATCTTACCTCATACTGCTCAATTCTAGCAACACAAATGTCTGCTTACACAGAAATTCAACAGAAAAAATAAAGTACAAAGAAAATAAAATAATAAACATAGTGATAGTAGAGAGATCTGAGTTAATATGATATATGATTCTAAAGCTGAACACCATCTTGGTCAGCTTCTACACAATTGCTGTAATGTATACACAATGATATACACTGATTACATTCTCTCTGGAGCCTGGAATTTACATACAGAGGTAGGAGGTAAAAATGGTAATATTTCATGATACATAAAATAATAAATAAACTCAACAAATAATACCATTTTGATTACCGGGTATTTGATTTTTTTAAATATCTGATTAATCATTATTAGTTTCCCTCACAGTTTAATAGTACTATAACATTCCATATCTTTAATTCTAAATTATTGTTGGCATTTCTAAATGTACATATTAGTACAAATGATTATTACTCTATATCTTTCTTTTAAAAAAAAGTAGGATATAAATAATCATTCTCTACAAGCTAACACCGGCTGAAAACTTGCAACACTGTCAGTGTGCTCAAGCAATATCTAAGCCAAACTTTAGTGATTAAGCCATTCTATGCAAGCTATTTTGATGTGCATATCAACCATTCTTTACTGACATGCAACAGCAACATGTGAACTGCTGTACCGCTCTTGTACATGATACACACAGAACCATGTCTCCCAGAATGCAATGCAGCATGCAAACTATGTCTGAAAAATTCCAAGTCACATACAGTGACATAACACAGTAAGAAGTGTAAACCTTAGCTCCACATTCCTGGAGAGCTGAGGTGTTTAGGGAGTGTACTACAACAGTCAAGATCTTTTTAAAAAGAAAGGGGGTGGGAGTCAAAGATTTCTTGGTCAGAAAATACTTGCAACTTAACAATGCTGCTTCCATCCCAAGTAATTGTGTTACATAGTTTTAACTACTGGGCACATCCATTAGATTTGTAATGGAAATATGAAGACTGATATTCAGCAAAATGGAATTAACAAACCTTTAGTTGAAAATGCAGAATTTGCTGGTATTTTTATTATAAGCAGATTTCAAACAAAGCTTTGAAGATGCATGTAGTTTTTTTTTTCACTTTCAACGCAAGAAGCATGTAGTTTTTTTTTTACTTTCAACAAAGTTGTTCTGTTTGTAAATAAGTTTTTTCTGCTTTAATATTCTTTTTCTTGAATAGCAAATGTTAAAAGGCCACTTCAAATTCAATCCCAATTATACTGGAATTTCATTCAAACTAGCAATTCACTCCAGTTCCTTATTATTCTGTTAGAGAAAATAGACACTTCTAGAAGAGTATAAAGATATACAATAGAGATACAAGGGGGATAACTGTATTACAAGGGAAGTAACTGCGTGAAGGCTTACCTGACACCTGGTTTTTTGTATCTACAGATATACATGGTCACATTACAAAACTTATTATATCGTTGTTCTTATATATCGTGCTTTCATTTGTGACACCTTTATTAATGTCTTTATATCCCTGCTATGCTATTCTTCCATTTTACTGTTGTATACTTTTTTATTTGTTTGCTTTTTTTAAACATACTTTTCTCCCTTTTTATTTTCCTAAAGCTGAACATCGTTAAATGATAAATTTCTCATGAAATTTCTATCAAACACAAAAGATGATATTAATAAATGTAATAAGTTAAATTAAAAAATAAAAATACATTTATTTTAAAAAGATGTGAGAAAAGAACATGCTAAAAATAATCACAAGACTACAGTAAATAAAGAATACAAAAAATAAAAATGAAATCATGCAAAATATGTCACCTATTATTTGAAATTAAATTGTACACCATGATCACAAAACAAAACTCAGGTAACCTGGTTCCTTTAGCCCCCTAAATTTTACTTCAGTTTTACCTTTCTTCAACTCAACATAAGCTCCTGATTATAATGATTAAGAAAAACAGCAAAATCAAAACAACATAAATATTCTAATAATAAGCTCAGAGTATTGAAACAGATACATGTAAGACAGAAAAAAATCAATGATGAAATTAATTCTCCCCAATTTACGACAGGAAATGGCATGATTGTGAATCGATGATGTCTGGTATAAAGCTTTCCAGTGACCATAAATACTGCTATACACAGAGGATGATGTACAAATAAAATGCAGACAGAACATAAATACACAGACAGTCTGAGGATCTTACTTCCTTGCTGTTTAACAGGTCCTATATAACAGCAATAAGATTGAAAGCATTAATGGATTATCTCTCTCACTCAATAATATTGGTATTTCTCTCTCTCTCTTTATCTTTTTTTCTCTCTCTCTCTCTCTTTCGCTCATGTATACACAATACTCTGAATTTCAGCTTTGCAATACAACAACTTCATAGCTGTTTTATACTGATGAAACTGTTAGTAAAAGAAGCAGACTGAGAATTGCCAGATTTTAGTTCACAAGTCATGTACTCCGAGTGAATACATTGTAGATATAAGCCTAAGTTTTGGAAAATAATCAAATCAATAACTCCACAAATATGTTTGAACTTGAAATCAGCTCTTAAAAAACTGCCATGCTTATACATGTACATATACGGTACATGTACAGTTTTCGAACAACAAAACTATTGCATAAAACAATAACAAGAACTAGTTTAAGCTAGACTAAGTTTCTTTATATATATGAAAATGAAGAACTAGTCTAGAGCAGCATGCAGCACCATTCAAGAACTGAACAGCACCCTCCATGAACATGAAATTCTAAACATTTACATTATGAATGCAAATATTCATATATTTTAAGTTTTTAAAAGTTTATCTTCACATTGAAAAAAATTTGACCATTCACGTAAGACTTCACTTAAATCTGAACTTGATATCAAGTTATCAGAACCTTGGAAAAGTAACAAATTCTTTTGTGGTGTACTTTAATCTGAGATAAGTTTTCAAACCACCAAACTTGTTTATAATGTATAAAAATTCAAAATGAAGTTATCAGAATCACTGAAATGTAGGACTGACTCACCTGCTTCATGTAAGTCACAAATATAAATACAGTATAGGTACTTACACATATTTTATGAATCTGAATTTTTTTCTATTTCTAAACACAGTAAAACTTTCTGTAGTCAATTATTTTTGGTTTATGAATAATGTAGCTTTATAGGGCTGACTTACTTCCTAATCGTCGGAAAAGGTCCCTCATGACCTCAGGTTTATCAAAACTGGTTCTCATGTTAAATAGCACCTCTTTGTTTTGTATCACTAGTTTCTGAAAAAATTAAATATAAATGTACTTAAAAACTGTATGAACATATACAATGGACATTTTGTTCACAGAGAATTTACTCTCTTTTGAAAATGTAACCTCTCCTTTTGATCAACAGTATAACCTGTAGTAAAAGACATCAAAGTGTACACAGGTAGGTAATAAGCATGTTCCAACAAAGTTTTCACTGCAGTGACCCCTAATACATGTTTGTTATAAAAAACAAGATTTTCCAAACTTCAAAGTCATGTACATGTACATGAGAATGAAAACACAATTTTAACCAAGTTATAGTGTTACACAGCACTGTGCTGACCACTGTGCTGACCACTGTACCTTCAGCTCGTCCACTTGACTTGCCACATGTCCCATAAGTCTTTCTCCAAGATACCTCATTCCATAAGGTCCAATCAATTCGGCCAAAGCTCTCAGCTCTTTAAAAAGAAAACAAAAATTATAAAATATGTCCAGGTGTTATATATCAAAACTATTGTGACCTTGACATGCCCCTGACCTGTGAGATCAGCATACTCCTCAGCAGCCAGATAAAGGTTCTCCTTGCTGTTGTTGTCTGTTGCCACGGTAACAAATGCTTTATGGTTTGGAGAGTACACAATCTGTCCAATATTTACAGTCACTCTTCTCAACAACACTTCTAAGTACCTGTAAAGAATTAAGGTATGTTATCTTTCAAGGCAAGTCCACAAGATAATGCAGATTTGTGTACATGTATGTTTAAACATAAATTGTAATATCAATTCATTTAAATCCCATTCATTCATCTCTACCAGATATCAAAGAAAAAAGTCAGACAACAAACTCATTTAAAATTTTTTCAACATAATAACAATCTTATACAAAATCAAAGCTATATTTAAAAATTTTCAAATACATGTAGTAAGTAAACTAAAGTGCATTTACATGTACACTGTCCATGTAATTTATAAACGTAACTTCATGTATTCTTGCAGCCATATTTTAATACTATTTATCAATATGAACTGAACCGAAATGATGGCCCTCTTAATTCTATGACATTAGAGGTAGTACAATAAGAGTCCTACCAGTTGGTGTAGTTAGCAGTGATGGTCTTCTCTCCATTGAAGCTGTCAGTGGCCTGAGTCTGCTGGGGCAACACACTGTTAAACACCCGGGCAATGTCTATCTGGACTGGAAATAGTACAAAACAAATAATTGGAGCAGTTTCTTAACAAAAGACACTCATCTAAATACACACAAACTCATTATTTGTCTAGAACCATTTAGCATGTGCTTGTTACCAGATATGAAGCACTGATTCATTTGTTGATTATAATGTCAATGAATGCTGTAAGTCTATTACCATAATTCTCCAGTCCTTGTAGCACACTCATGATGGCCTTGACACTGCTCAGTAGCTCCGAGGGTTTGGCGATTTCACTGGTGTCAGGATTATACATCATCATCCCCACTAAGGCCCTGCAACATCAAGCAAAGAGTGTTACTATCCAAAGATAATATCTGGTATACATTATCACCTCCATGTGCAATATCAAAAGAAAATCCATAATTTGGGCAGTTTCCTAACCAAAGACACTCATCTAAATACACACAATCTCATTGTTTTTCCGCAATCAAAATTACTCCAAAATCTCCATCTCTATTATTAACAGAGGAATTAACCAATGTGCATACTGTTAAGAGAATTTAATGTACCTGGTCTTTAAATGTAAACGTTTAAAAGGATGTTTTCATAAATTTTATTGCATAAGTGATCAAGAACGTACTTGTTGAATCTGGTTTCTAGATGTTGGATGAAGAATTCTCTTGGAACAAAGCCGTGCTCCCAGACTTGAATCACATTGCAGTAGTTGATGGCATAGCACAGTTCTGTCAGTGCCATGTGTAGCTTGTCCATTCTGAAAGCCGATAAAAATAATGATTTCTTCTCAAAATCCACATGTTCCTGCTTTTCAATGATTTTCATAATGAAATTAAAAAACCCCATATAATTCAAAGAATATTGTGGCAATGCATGAAACTAAAGTCTAGAGAATTTTAATGATGAATTTCTTATGATTTAATCAACAGTTAAACTGTGGTGTAATTTCATTAATATAAAATAGCTGTTACAGTATTAACGATTTAAAAAACAAGCTGCTTAAAATTATTGGTTGAAGCATTTTTTCTTCATTAGTTCATTATAAAAAAAAATTAACGAATAAAAATGTCAAAAAAAAAAAGGGATAGAAAGGATGGTGAATCCAGTACTGAATCTAGTACTGTATTATGACACCTCTTACATACTTTGTAACGCTACAATAAACATGCATAAATTATAAATTGAAAATCAACAAATGATGAAAGAATGCATGATATAGAAGTAAGTCCAGTTCAACTTGTGTACAAGGGATTCAGATGTAAGGAAGATTCCACTATAAGGAAGTTATTATCTTTCCTGTATCCTCATACCTGAACATATGTCACAAAGACTTCCTTATTAGCAACTTTTCTTGTAAACTAATGTGACAGTCACAAAATTGTTAACAGATTTAACAGACTCTACCATACTTCCAACACTCAATTTATGATAATCATAATTCGAGAGCCATAGTGAAACAGCTAAAAAGAATCCAGTGTAATTTGTCAAACATGAATGCTCTGCTGATCTTAATTTTTCTGTATGCACATTTATGAATTAAATTTTATCTGTTTAACAAACTATCAGAATTATAAATATTTCTCTTTTTCAATGAACATGTACATGTAAGTAATGAAAATAAAAAGGATTTTGAATCATTAACTCCTCCCTGATATCAATGCTCAGAGAGCTAAATTCCAACTCCCTACACACTGTATACATGTACCTTGTGAAGTTTTCCCGGTTTTTCCGAACACTCTCCGTTCCAGGTTTCTCCTCCTCTGGTCCGACCTGTTTCTTTTTGTCCTGTTTTTTCTTGTGTTTGTTGGAACTCTGCAGAATACTGGCAGCACTGTGTTTTGGCAAAAGCTGGAACATAGAGAACAATGTTAGTCAATATTAGCACCTAAAAACATTTTGTTATATTTTTACTGAAACTCTGCTCTTTTGTTTTAATTGTTGAATATTTTAATGTCTTGGTAATGTTTAAATTGAAATCAAACATTCTCCAAACTTAAACTTATCACCACTGCATGAACCAATTTACCAATTTGTTTCCTGAATCCCGATGGGATAAAATACCTTGTAGTTGAGCATGCACTGCTCCTCACAGATGGCCGTTATGACCTGGTTGACTTCGTCTGACATCTCCTTCAGGAACCAGTGAGCGTACTGTACACTTGTGGTGCCAATTGAGTGGCGCTGTCAACAGAATGTATCCATATCAATTATCATGATTTACCATGGTAAGTAGCTATCAATATTTACATGTACATGCTATGTATTGAGAGAATGTAGAGAAATAAATTAGCTTTGGATGAATTTGTAGATGTGCATACTCAGTGTAATACATGTACATGTACTAACCTCTTCAGGGCAGAGTTCATGTGTAGCATTCATGAAATGTCCACAAATAATTGGAAACACTATGCTAAATCTGTGTTGGGCTGGGAACTCCATGCACTGCTTAAACTGGTGCTCAAATATCTGGTTGTAGAAGCTACAATACAAAAGACATAGAGAATAACTGACATCATTTTGTTCTATGTTTATATTCATTTTTTAATAATAACTGCCATCTGGTGGAATTTTTTGTAACCCTCCCCCATTAAAAAAGAAACCATGAAGATTATTGATCTATGCAATCACCAGTAGATGGAGAGGTCTCCCGTCTCGTTTATGAGTTCGTCCAAGTAGTCCACTAGTTTAGTGTGGAAGACAATCATGTTGAGATGTTTGCCTAAGTCCTGATGGTCCCTCAGTACCAGGCCAGCTCGAGACACACTGGTGTAAGCCTGTAGTCTGAACCAATCCAGCCGGACCCCACGGAAATCAAACACCTCATTAGCCTCAACTGAATAAAACAACATATATCACATTCAATTCAATAATAAAACAGTATTACAAAAGAAATGCAACAAACACAAAATATCAGGGATTTATGTAGAGGCCTTAACATTGTGTTTAATATGTACAAATATCAAATCCTATAGCTTTCATGCTATAAACTTTTTATGGAAATAATCTTATTACATGCACATGTAGTGTTTGTATCCCGTTATGGAAATACATGCATTGCTCAAAAAGAGTTACTATATTCATTCATATTTTGCATGGAGATAACTTTTTTCCTCATTAATCACTGTAGGTGTGACTAACAATTGCTGTATTGTAATGCACAGCATAATTTGATTAACCATACCTTGTTTGACAGACAATCCAGCGATGGTGTTGTAGAGTGATGACAGAATCACAGACTCGTCTTCTGGACAGTGGGCCAGGTTCTGAAAGAAGTTAAGTGTATATTAAGTAGTCATAAACAGAAAAATATTAAATTAACACACAGTTAACTGTGGTGTATTCTGGTAAAAGTTACTCTGAAAGTCACCACACAAACTCTTCAAAATACCGATAATCACAAAAGTTACTCAGGTAAAAGTATACAGTAAGTGTAGAGGATATACATGTATCCAAACAAAAGATGATAAACCATGCACAATAAACAATAGTAGTGGTCCATAAAATATGTCAAACCAAGAATATCATTTTGCAAGTTTAGTATATAAATAAGGTATGTAAAAGAGTGTATGTGTAGTAAACGGAATAATAATCTCAGAAACAAAACAAAGAGACAGGTTTAAATCAGATTTGAGTCATTCTTTCTCGTACAAAACTGAAAACGAGAATACTGACAAAATATCTTATCGAAAAAAAATACTTGATTAAGTTGATGGAAAGCAGTTCTTATTTTCAAAGAATTTATGACACAGAAGCAAAAGTACATTTTCATCGTACATAACACTGATGTAGGTAATATATGTACATGTATATACAAATGTACAGTTACCGGTAAATAGCTACATGTATATCTTGTCAATAAAAACAAAAAGATGTTAATCCAAGTCAAGATCTAGTGAATGAAGTGTCCTAATTTGAAAATTTTTAATTAGGAAGAAAACTACATGTACATGTACTTTGAAGACTAAAAGGATATTCTCTGTGGACATTTGTACAGTCAAAATCCTTAATTTCAACTTGTAACAAAAATCATTTTCACTAGATCTTGTCTTAATAAAATTAATTATCTTATAATAGTAGAGGTTAGTTAAAGAAAAAATTTGGTAAATACAGTGTTCAGAATCTTACTGAGTCGTTTGTTATTTCCTGTTTATAGAAACACAGAAAATTAAAGGATGATTAAAAACCTGGTCACAATACAACATTCTGTTAAGCATGTCATCAACTTATTGTCGCTTGTTAAAATTGCTTTCACTCAAAGACATGTTAATATTATTTGTATCCATAACACATTGATTTTCTAAGTACTTGTTACAGTTTGGTATACACAGTTACTAAGTACAGTACATTCTGCAGACAGTACCTGTATGAGTTGGTTGAGCAGCACTGCATCATACCCCGCCAAGTACTGGACAAAATAGCGCTGTACCACTTGGTTGTATTTCCTCAGCAGAGCTGTAAAACAAAAAAGAAAAGTTAACATATAGTCTGCTCTGTATTCACTGAATCATTATCACACAACAATTCTCAACGGTTGTTGTAATGTTCAGAGAAAAAAAACCCGAAAAACCACCATTTATCATTCTTTGGTAAATGTAATTTTTAATGAATTTAAGAAATCACATCTGATAAAAATACATGTATTGAAATTTGAATATCAACACAACATAGTATACTGTACTGGTAAGTACAATTCAAGATATATACTGTACATGTATTTGATATCAACACAACAACATAGTAAGAGTACTAACACTTGAGTTCCTCCATGTTGAACAGTAGCTCTGGTAGCTGTCTGTCTACAAAGTCCTCCTGGGACAGTTTGACTGTGTGCTTCTTGGAGGGAGGGTTATCAAAGTGTCGCAGGAGCCAGTGGATTTCATCTCGGGCTACTGCCAGAGCTTGGAAGACATACAGACCCTACAAAAACACAGATACAAATTATAATATTATGAAAATCTTAAAATATAAAAAAAACCAAAATAATGGAAATATGAGAAAGGCTAAGAAAATAAAGACAATCACACTGTTTTAGTATCAGTTTTGTTTTAACTTTTCCTTACCTTTGGTCCAAGTAGGCCTGGTTGGTCAGTGAAAATCAAGGCCAATTCTTTCAGAGCAGATCTCAGAAACTTTCTCCTCTCTCTGTGTATTGCAGGCCTGTAAACAACAAATGAGAGATTGATATTTCTTTTACATCAATAACTATTATATATGATGACTACAAGATCAACTGGATCTTAATCGAGAATATTCGGTTGCATAAATTACATCATTTAACCAAAGACCAACTGCCTTAATACCAGTAATACAAGTGCTCCAAATGTCATGTCAAAAGGTATGGTTATGTAGTTTTTGTGATTAGAAAGACAAAGAAACAAATACAAGCTGTATTTTGTCTGTGGTGTAGGATAATACAGTGGACCCCGCTTAATATAATAGTTATTTTGCCAGGGAAAATTATTATATTAACCGGACTATAATAATAAGCGTACCCAGCTAAATTCAATGTGTACAAGTATGCTAAGTGCCTATTCACGTCATGTATTATTACTATCTATTTCTAGACGATGTAATGTCCACAATAATTGATGATTTCTTCTAAAACTTTACTTTTAATGCTTCATAAAAGTTAATTTCATGAATAAAGTTTACTATTACAAGCTTGGAAAATTGCAAGATCCACCAATATGCTTCCGATAAGTTGACATGCTTTCATTTTGTTTTCTTCCTGTACTTCCGGTTTTGACTAAATCTAATAAGGCATTCAAGACTAATCCTATCTGGCTAGCACAGTCGGTAAATTTCAAAGTGATTTGGGAAGTCAGAGTGTTTATACAAGCTTCTCATGGGGGGCTAGCACGAGAAAAAGGTGTGAAACTCAATTGACAGGCATGATCTTTCTATTATATTAAGCGGGGTCCACTATTTAAGCTACTATAATAACCGATGTAAAATACAATGATTTATTAAGAAATGGTTTTGTGTTTTGAAAAACTATTATATTAAGCGAACTATAATATTAAACAGGTATTATACTAAGCGGGGTCCTCTGTATCTACTTACGAGGACTGTAGAGCTTGGTGCTGGAGGTCCTTGACTTCTGTGATCCTTTTAGACAGGTTGTGTCTGAAAACATCATAATACAAATGTAAGTAAGTCCCAGTATATACCCATTAAAGCAAGCCTAATTTACCTAATAAATATCAGAATTTTACAAAGCTTTAAATATTTTGGGAAATTTTTAGCAGTCAATAATTTAAGATTGTCAAACATAAGTGTAGTTATATGTAGTTTTCAGACACACATGTACATGTACATGTACATGTATAGATAATGTATTTTATAATGCTTGATGTGAAACTTAATTGCTTGACGAAATGACCCCCATTTCTCTCTAAAAAAAAAACCCAAATTAAAGACAGTTTTCAGTAATATTTACCCCTTCAGACTTTCAAAGAAGGTGTTGATGTAGCTGTGAATGTGCAGGACTTCATCCCGACAGAGCTGTACGATGTAGCCGGACTGTAATGCTGTCTTCCAGAGGTCCCATAGCTGAGCCTCCTGGAGGTAGGTGTGACACAGCATCATAGAGACTGTAAACAGACAGCAGTGAGGATATTGTAAACATTGTGAAATACATGTACAAGAAACTGTTAGCATAACATTAATGATATACAGAAGTTGTAGTAAACACAAAGCTAAGGAGACCGTAAACCTAAAATGAAGAAACTGTTAACAGATAAATATCTATAATCTTTGCAAAAGCAATTTCTTATTTTCAATAGATCAGGATTTATAATAAAAGTGCATTGAACTTACAAATAATCCACTTTTCCATAGAATCAAGGGAAAGATATTCACATTGCACCTGAAATGACAAACCAATATTTCTAGTTTTATTGCATGGTATATGTGTAAATGTATTACTTGTATATACATGAACTACACACAAAGATTTTACTGAAGAACTATAAGCAATATACCTAAAGTAGCAGTTTGCAAGATTTCATTTCCCATAAGATTATATTTCAACACTTACCGGTAGTCATACCAGTTTTCTGACATTCACAAATCATAAATAATACTCTTATATAGATCTTGTATATGCCAGAGATAGACCTACCATATCTGTGTTTGGAACATTCATAATTTTGAGGGGCTCTGCCAGCAGACTCAGCATGCCTGTGGCCCTCATCTGGTCAGCGGGCAGGTTCCTCTTGGGGTAAATCTTGTGTAGAGACATCAAGGCGGGAACCACCACCTACCAAGATACAGAAAAATCAGTTTATAGACGTTTTCTTTTAATTCGAAGCTTTATTATTTTTTTGGTTGAGATAATGTACATGTATGCAATCTGAAGTGACTTGGAACTGTATAGTCATAAACTTTCTATTAACTGTGCATACCCTGGAGTGAGGGACAAACTCCTCCGACAACTTCCTAAGAGGAATGTCATAATCAATCACCATCTGCCCGAGGCGAGGAAAGGAGGGGTCACTAAAAAATAACGTCCAAAAGTTCTCATGCAAGATTCATAACATGTCATTATAAAATTTCTGAATACTTACTGCATTACTGCATGGACATTTAAGCAAGATTCATTTTGATGAACTAGTCATTATTGTACACTTTTTCCATTTCAAAATATTAATATATCTAGATAGGCTTTATGTGTGTCTTACTGAATGCCATCAAACTGTGATATCTCAATAACTACCACAAATTATATCTACTGTATTACCGGTATATCAACTTTTTATTAATTTCACTACAACAGTTAGCCTTCCTTACCTTGAGGCATTCAGATACTCATAGGCAACATTGTATAGAGAGAGCACTACTCTGCGATCCTCCACCCGTGACATCAGAATCATCAACGACACATAGGTCGAAATCAGGTTCAGATAGTTCACCGTTAGGTCATAGTTCAAGGTCTACAAAATATTTAATATCAAACACACTTACCCGTCTTACCGGTATAAATTACAGTTTGTTTATAAATCTATTGGGCAAATAATTTCCCACTATAGAATAGGATGTACAGTCATGTACACTGTATGAAGTAACACAAGAAATTGGTTAGTCTCGACTTACAACATCCATATGGACTTGACAAGCATCAATTGTAGTAAGGAGGTCCACCACATGGTCCTAAAATATAACAGAAAACAAACAGTATGTACATGTATTAACTTCAAAATCACATCGATATCTCTTCTCAAAGAAAAATTCCACATGAATTTCTTTAGACCTGACCTTGAAGTCCATGATGTCCACGAAGGTGAAATAGTAGAGGGAGAGGGACTTGACCACATCCTGCTTGATGTTGTTGATCACTTGGAGCTGTAATCACAGAATCACATCAGAATCACATGGCAAAGATGGATGGCGCTTCATTCTTTATTAACTGAATCTGCTGGGGGCTTAAAGAACTGAACTCAATCTACATTTGCTGACCGGGACCATTTCTATGCTTTTTCATGTTTATAATATGTACCTACCAGATTGCACTTTGAAAATGCTTATATGCATGTTTTTATTTAGACTAGACAAAAAAATTCAAAGCCAATAAAGTGTCTACATTTTACATTGCATGCTGTCATTTTCTATTATAAGATGCAATAGTTGATAACTGTTAAAAAAAAAGAGAGAAATGAATCATGCACATTAAAAAGCAATATAATAATGGAATCAAATTGTTACTGAAATATAACGTGTCCAGAAAAACAGCATATTAAATCAATAAATGTGCATATAAATACATATACAATATTACATATATTTGATATAATTTATTACCATATACGGTACAGATAAAAAAAATAACCATCAATGGACTCTACTAATTCTGATCAAATAAATAAGTGCTTCATATCCAAAAGTTGATCTACTTTCTAACACAGAGCAAATGGGGACACACAGGACTTGGAAATCCCTTTCCAAAATCTTGATTTTTCTGAATTGTGATATTTGAACAGCTGGGAAAACAATTTCATCAATCTATGTAACAGCTTGGCCATGAAATTACTTATGAAATACACCACAGTGTAATTAGTCTAAAAGTTGCTCAAGTTATTGTGTGCTAAAAAAATTCAAGTTTTTTGTATGCATGGAACTGTAGCTCTACTGCATGTCAACTCAAATTTTTTCAGGAAAGCTACAGATCTGCAACTACTGCTAATCTTTCTTAGTTTGGAAATATATAAACATTTGACATGCAGATTTATACATATATAAATTGTAGCGCTCATATACCATAAACAAGCCAGTTAATTGTCTTTATGCACAGTGTATTAATATCAACAGGATTCAAGGAGAATTAAACTTACAGTAAATTTGAATATTAAAGAATTGTATTAAAATGTGAGGAGACAGAGGGAGTCTGCAGTTTTAGATTAGTCCTTCTTTGTGAACATTTGCTGTGTAGGAGTGAGAGGAAGCTATAGAGAGAGGGACATGCTGTGGCAGGCAACAAGCCACTTACTGCCCCCGCGTGGTTGTCAATGTTCGGGAATTTCTTGTGGAGGTACTTGAAGACCGAATCCAGACTTTTATCCGACAGAAAAGCTGGTTTGCTGTCAGTTTTCGTGAGCATCTTTAAATGAAAAGACACAAGAGGATATTAAACTACATGTAGAGAGTCTTGATCACTTACTGTGCTCGACTTGCTATCCACATGTGGAAAACGCCGCAACAAGTATCTATAAACTGGTTCATAAGCTTTATCAGTAAGAAAACCGGGCTTGTTCTGTGGATTTCCAAGCATCTTGAAAAGATATAAAATATAGAGGATCATTTAAATGATCTCATCATATCTAGAAAATAATATTATCTAAAGATTTTGATGAGTATAGCATGTATAGTATTACAAATGTACTACTTTTTTGCAAATGTTGACATAATATCACATGATAATAATAACAATGAATTGAAAAGGAGACTAACTTTTGAAACATGGTGACTTATAAAAGCAATTAAATTTTTCAAGAAATGTGTTGACAAAATTTGATGAAAAGCTAGAATGAAATAATAAAGGCGAAACCAGCACTTCAGCCTGACCCGATTCAAATAAATTTTCCATTTCCCAATTAAATATTGCATTCAAAAATAAAATAAAATTTAGTTTTTAAAAGAAGCAACAGGAACAGCAAATCTTGATAACTAAAAAATTAATCTAGAATTGTATAAGCACCCCTCAAATAGAAAAAAAAACCCATCTGAGTGGGAATAAAGCAAAATTTATGTACATGAAGCTAGATAGACTTTCCATGGTTTTCTACAAAAAGCCCAGCACTTAAACCTGGGAGAATTCAATAAATCACAAAATTTTACTGGCATTTCAAGCATTAATGCTTGTATACTTCAAAATGATAGTACACGTATTACATTTTATAATATAATTTCAGTGGTACAATAATTTGGTCTGCAAATAGAATGCATATGTACAAATTGTAATATTATTCAAAGGATTTTGTTAATCTTAAAACTGCTTAATGTGATAGCAAAAAAATTGATCAACCATGCTCCGGTGGCAGGTATGGTTAGGTCTGCAAATTAATTGGTTGGAGTGAAAAAAATAAATCACAAATCTGCAATTTGAATTTTAGAAGTTCAAAACAAAATAAGACAAAAAAAATCAATTAATTCATGCAATTAAATCAAATTTATTAGAACCTTCTTTTTGTTGGGAGAGTAGATCTGAAATCAAAACACAGTGAAGACTATCAGTTTTACAGTAGAGAGTCACAACATCCCACAGTTTGTTGTCACAAATACACATAATACAAGTAAACCAGTGACGTTTGCATGAATCAAGATAGTTTCATTAACATTTGATTAATCATGTAAAAAAAGAATGAAATCAACGAGTATTTGGAGGAAAAGATCTGAAATAATGAGTATAAAGGGAGATAAATTAACTTAAAACAAAATGGCTTGATGTAAGTCTTTACAGTTCATGGGAAAGCAAATCTTTCTCAAACAAATTTTAAACAATATTAAACAACATAAATGAAATAAAATAAGTTACACAAATAAAAATTAAACAATGTGAAAAGCATCAAATCCAACTGAATGAACTAATCACTGATGAACACAAGAGGGACACTGATGCTAGTAAACAATACGGTCACCATGGAAGGAGAGAAAGGGCAGTTATACTTACTGACATCTGTAAGAGCAGGGGAGACAAGTCAGCATTAATCTAATGGTTCCATCTAATAAAACTGTATTGACTAGTACAGTGTAGTTCTTTGACTTAGACATGATCTCTTGACTAGCCAAGAAATCTTTTTCTAAAACAAAAGTATTTCTTTCACAAAATAAACATACACTAACAGTAAATGACAATACTGCATTGAATCAACTGAATAAGCCTGGTGGACAACATATCAGTTTGTGATCTATCCCTTATTTTTTTTAACGGATATGTATTTTGTACATAATTTTCTGACGAGTTTAGTCTATGGTACCCTTACATATTAAGCATAACTACTCAAAAACACTTTTCTGTGAAGTTTAATAATCAAACACAAATACAGGTGAATCTCGATAGCTTGAACTTCAGGGGACCATGATTATACTTTAGAAAGTTTAAGAGTAAATTTGCTTAGTTATAAAGATAGAAAAAATTGGGACCTTGATTTCACTTCAAAAGATCAAGATCTTTGAGAGATAGAAGTTCTAGCCATCAAGTGTCACCTGTATGCATTTGATCAAATGTGAAAGACCACTTACAATGAAATTTTGGATCAAAATGACTGATTATACTGCAAAATTTATAAAGAGTTGCTGTTTTGTTTCTATTGACGTGTGTTTTCAGTTTTAGGGCGGCGGACCCAACTCATTTCTACAATAGATTTTTTATTCAAATTTTTACATAATGTTAATCAGTTAATGGTGAGTGAAAATCTATAAAAAAATTACATGATCATCGACTTCCTTATTTTACTGGAGGCGTTTCAAAATTTGGGTATGAAAATCCTCAGATATAATAGAAAGTAATGGGAATTTTCTGGGCTGTGGTATAAAAAATGATATTTTAAAAATTCTGCATAGATATTTTACTCTAATTAAATTGTAATAAGAAGTCAATTAGCTTACCGATGAACAGAAAAAAATGTAGGTCATCGACTTAAATTTTTTGAGGGGTTGTGTCAAAGTTTACTGCATGGTTCATTTTTCCTCAGAAATATCATTAAAAAAAGGACATAATTAAGTAATGCCTGACGTTACATTAACTGCTATAAGTATAAATATTGTTAGGTTAAGGTATACATTCAAAATTTATTATTTTCTCTTATTCTGATGTACATAATTATGACAGTCATATTTATAGCTAATGCGCGGATTTCTGCGCAGAGGTGCAAAATCTTGAATTGGGTCCGTCGTCCTAAAAATCAGAAATATACTCTGTCCCAAGATATCCTTGATTAACATTTTGCTTAATTACTCGATATTTGTAAATACCTCAGGGTTCAAACGATTTTCATTCAAAAGTATGAAAAATTTCCAAGATTTCTCAGTTGAAACGCCCCCGTTAGCTTATCAGATTTCAATACAAAGCTAAAAAATGTGATGTCTACAGGGATTTTGTATTGCAGTAAGCACGAATGATAGCGTTGAAAAATTGCGTGAGGTATTCAGAGTGACTTCCGAATGGAAAACAGATGTAAACATTCTCCATTATAAATTTCCTTACGAAATCTATTTTTGATCCTTTGGTTTTTTTTTGAGTAAAAAACTGATAATGTGTCTGAATGAAGATATCTTGGAAATTTTCCTTTTCATCGAATTTAATTGCACTTCTTTCACAGGTATGTATATTTTCACTAAAAATCAACCAAATGTGCTGAAAAAATATCTTGGGGCAGACTATAAAATTTGAGAGTATTGACACATTAATATTGAATATATTGCCATGTGATATTTATAGTATGATATTTTGATGGTAGTTCCATATTTCATAATTTCTTGATATCAATTAATCTTTCTATTACTGTGAGATTTGTGATCTTGTGTGTGTAAAGTATCAGCTTTTATTGTGACGCAAGCATCCTTATTACTATAGAAAATACATATAGTTTCCATAAATTAAATTTCTGGGGAATATTTTGTTATACAAAAAACTTAAAATTAGTAATGTTACAATTTCACAACGCTTAAACAATATAACTTAACATAACAGGAGCACAAGGGCAGTGATGAATATATATAAACACTATGTACAACTGTACTGTCAAGGAAATTCGAATAAACGACCACACCTTCTTGATGTTATATATTCTTGTAAGCATGCCCCTTCCTCTGTCATTCAGGATAGTTAACTTCTCCGCCAACTTTTGTTGGCTTGGCACCATCGCTCGAGACATCTTGATATTCTTTTAAAGAAATCAAAAACTAATTTCAATTTTCACTGTATTGTTTTCATCCTTCTTATTTCCTCTACTATCTACTTCCGGATTCCCTAATTTCAGTCATAAAGAATTGGGGTCATTAAAGTATAAATTTCCACATATAAAAATTTTACATATCATCAACATTAAAACCTTAGATTATATTCTTCAAAACCGTGAATTAATTTATCATGTAAGAAAAGTGAAATAATTATCTGCAGTATTATATTTTAATTGCAAAGTTTTTTAAAAAGTTGATAGTAACTATAGAATCCCGAACCCGAATTGAATCAACAGGCCCGAAGGCCTTTATGGTCGCCTGAGTATAGAAGCTATATAAACTGTTAAAAAAGCAAGATTCAAAGTGTTTCAAGAAAAAGTAAGACTGAAGAGTTTTGATAATATTGATGTCATTTGACTTGCATTGTTGAAAAGGGGGGACAGCTTAAATGAATTATTTTTTTTTTTAATCAAGAATGTTACATTTATGGCATTAGTATTAATTATAAATGCTTATAGTTTGACTGAGAATTAGTTGGGGATCTGGATACCTTTTTGGTTTTTGAAGAATAATTTACCTTCAATATGTATTCAATTGTATGATCAGCAGATACCACAGTTAGCTTGCAACTTCTCAGGCCTTTCCGGCAGAACATGGAAAAACACCTTGAATATATTACATAGGCGCGTCCATGACAACCCCCTTTTATAAAACTTGATATAGGTAAATACAACACATTTAAGGATCTCTTGAGATGTGAGCTTGACTTCATTAAAGTCAAAGATATATCCTAAAATATACCAAAGAAGCGACATACAAGGCTCTCTAGCCGATACTTATTTTAATGGGAAGCGACTCCATTTTAAAACTCTAACACCCGGCCGTAATGTTAATACATTTGAGGTGTTTTTCCGAGCTTTGCCAGAAAGACCTGAAAAGCTGCGATTGCATGCTGTTACCCCTAATATATAGGGGCCATGGATTTCCTAAATTTAGTAGAGGCACCTTTGCAGATAAATACAGTCAAACTTTGTTATTTCGAACTAGATGGGACTGTTTAAAAACTTCGAAATATCCGAGTATTCGAGATATCAAGGATAAACTACTTAATGTTTAAATGTATATTAATGTGAACATATGAACTTAGCTTGTCTGCTATATGTAGAATAGAAAATTATTTAATTGCAGCATTTTTGTATATTTCACTCCAACAATACTGATCACAGTCTATATTATTAACACAATTGATTGACAACAAGAAGATATTTTCAATCTTTTAATAAAATTATTTGACAATCTTATCACCACATTTTATGAAAATAAAACAATTTTGTAAGTTTGGCCTAAATTCTTTTCTACAAATAAATATAATCATTGACAAAGACTTTTCATATACCGTAAAGTCGCGTGTATAACACGCACTTTTTTTCAGCCAAAATTTGATCAAAAGTGGGGGGTGCGTATTGTACATAGGACCAAAATTTTACCCCATTTTTATCAAGCTGTGATTCTTGATACCACGGGAGTAGTGACAGCCGATATAGTGTGTTGTGCAAGTTGTATGAGTGTATACTAAATTTACTGCGTCAGAAATACCTTATTCTTAGTTTTTTTCCATGTATTGAAATATTTATCCTCTCCAGAAACATAAGTAACAAAATTATTTATGTCTCTGTCCTCTCTCAAAACTATTCCTTGCATCAAACAATATGAACAAGTTTAAATATCGCCAGTGTATTCGCCATTACGTAAGCAGCCACCTGTTGACTCGGCGCGTGGTCAATGTTTGTTTAACAATTTCCGATGTCAGAAGCATGCACCTGTCTCGTGTCGGACTTCACAGGGTGTTTTCAAGTGCATGTAGATTAGCAATAATTATGATTTTATTTAACTTGATTACCTAATGTCCAGTTATGCAGTTAAACGTTATTGCTTTACATAGACACTGCTAAAAATACATCGATCATTGGTACGACTTGATAATGACGATATACGACATACATACGTTTCTTCACAATGTTTATTTCACAACAATCAAACAGTTTGACTATAAATAATCAATTAAATCATTTCTCTTGATGTTGTTTTGGTTTATATCTGCAAACATTATTACTTTTAAGCACTAAGCTCGGTTGCCCTTCTTCTCTGCATATGATGATCTTCAACTTCTCCGCTCTTGTATAAGAAACTCTTTCTGTACGAAGTGTCAAATGATAGGCCCCATTTGATACCTATCGTTTTTAAAAATGAAATTGTAAGAACTTTGACTCCAATATCACTTGGGCCATGTTCCGACCACGAAATTAAAATAACTGCGCTTGGGTTAAAAAATTATCATTAAACATCGATAGTTATTTGGAAAAATGGCGGCCGTCGATTTTCATCGTCTGAGCTATGTTCCGATCACAAAATTAAAGATTAAAGAAATTGCGTATGGAATATAAAATTATCATGAAACATCGATAGTTTTGGGGGAAAGGGGGGCCGTTGATTGCGCCATTTTTTGGGTGCGTATTATACATAGGACCTGCTGTTTTTTCGTCAGTTTTTGGTCAACTTTGGGGGGTGCGTATTATACACAAGTGCGTATTATACACGATACTTTACGGTATATAGTTTATATGAAGGTCTCTGATTCAGTGTGTAATTTCCTGCATTGTCAGACCCAGTGAAATGTTTCTCCATTACACTGCTTCCACAAATATTTGCAGTGCTTTGGAGAGAAACTTTGGAGGTTCTGCAAGGGGATCATTTTTTGATATCAAATTACTGTGTCCGAATATTGTACACAGGGATTTTTACCCCCAACTTATCCCCCTTTTTCTAATTGTTCTTGTGAGATTTTCAAAAAGGCTTATTCAAAAAATTTATACCTGGTAGTTATCTTAAAAAAAACATGACTGGGATAAAGTGAGTAAATCTTTTACAACTGACATGATTGTATGGGCAAAATCAACCTATATACACTCTCTCTCTCTCTCTCTCTCTCTCTCTCTCTCTCTTTCTGAAAAACCATTTAGTACCTGTTACAGAGAATTTTAAGGGATATCACTGATCTATATTCTAAAAGATCAGAATCTAAACAATGAATATATGTAAAATGAAAACAGATACACACCATCACACTAGATAAAACATCAAATATTAATAAGGTTGAACAATCTAGCCCAAAACCTTGTTCTCTTCCTTATTTAAAATTCACTGTAGAAATTATTGCAAGTGCATAAAAATATACCTTTTTATTCTAATCTGAATACTAGAAAAACACAACATTTAATTAAAATGTCATTCAAATGCTCTTACTATCATTCTTCTCAATTAAGGCTTAAAAAAAATGCACATTCTGAAGACTTTAAATATCAAACAACATTTTAGCTGCAGTATACACCTCCCTGGGAAAATGTTGGTCTGTCAACTCAAAAATCCTTGGAGAACTTCACTTTTGCAGCTTACAACATTCATACATAAAAATAGTCATGAAATGGCAATAATTGATAAACTGAAGCAAGGGAATACTATTGCTGACATGCTAATATCATTTATACTCTAAATTGCAAATTTTCTCCAAGTGTTATTTCAAACTAAGTTACTAAGTAAATCGAAATGTCCTACTTGATCCTACTTTTTTTTTTCAATTCATTTTCTTTCATGGAGAGACTTCTAATAAAAGAGAAAAGTAAAAAAGAATAATAAAAACTGGTTTCAATGTAAAATAAAGAACATTAATCACCATAACAACTAAACTAATTATCAAAGAAAATGAGACTTTTTACCAATGACTAAAGAAAATATTCAATATAGGTACACCATATCCATCCTGAATCCCATCAAAATAACAGGTTTTTTTCAAAAAGGAAAGAAATCTCTAATACCGGTACATGTATAAGTCTCTGGGTTTTCCAACTTGAACATCATTCAGAAAGTTGTTTATAACTCCAAAAGTATTGCACTTTACTCCTGCATTGTAGGGAAAACCTAACATGTTCAAAATAATTCATTACATCAAATTCCATTTAAAGCCAATTTTGAATTATTTGTACAAAATGTACACAACAGAAATAAGCACCAAAATAAGCACATCATCAGTCAAGATCAAAATAAATCTCAACCTTTGGCCAAATATCATATTCATACATTTATCAAATTTTACAGAGAGAAAATTAAGGTTACAGTCTTGCTACAAGTAGCATGATTTTAAATCAAAATATGTACATAATGTATTTAAACTAAAATAACAAAAAATATAGGACATCCTTTATCAACCACAGACATGACAACTCCTCATTGGCACAACTTTTCATCCACAAAGTAGTTTCTTAACACACCTTTGTTCAAATATTATCATGGTGTATGAAATGTATTGGTATCAATGGGGCACCTTACTTGCCAAGAGCATTAGTGTGTACTCTGATATACATGATTAAAATGCAATACTGTTACATTATTTATTTTCCATCAAAAAGCATATGACTTAAAGCTACCATTGAGACAAGAAAATTCATATCACTAAACACATTGAACTCTCATTTATTGCTTTGTTCACAAGATTTGGAATTGTGATGTCAATTCCAATCAATAACGTTATTAGAATCAACAGAATTGGTTATGATCTTAATTTTCTTCATCCACAGATCAGAAATCCATGCCATAGTTGTCCTAGTAGTGCATACAAAATCACAAAAAACTACCAGATATATGATTTTAACTGTATGAGTATGTAATGCATGTTAAGTTGGGCTTCAAAAGATGAAATAAATTCTTTATGCATTTTAAAATCCGAAAAAAGCAATTGAAACTATTGATACTTTATTGTTTTTAATCGGTTGAAAATAATCTTTGACTTTCTAGAATGATGGATTGAAGAGAAAATATATCAGAAAACCCAACAGTTTCCCATGCTATGATAATAATGTGATATGTTATATCTAAAATGAGGTCAACATTTCAGATAGCTTTAAAAATGGCTCATAACTGCACTTCACTTTAAAAGAGATTCATAACATTTTAAACAACAGTACCTTGATTAACAAACATACAAGTATATACCATTCTTATTTCTATTACCAGCAAAGATCTGAATACCTGACAAGTTGCTTCACACGCATTCAGTAGACATTAATAAATAAATCTCTGTAAATGTACACGTTTATAGTACCACACACCCAATAGTTATTGTCTTAGCAATTTCCCAGACTCCTTTAGCTACTACATGGTCTCTCTTATTCTGGTCCGAATGACATTTGACCTGGTCCACCTTTCTTCATGTAGCGTCTAAAACTTTTATACCTGGCACTTTCTGCTAATTTAGCTTTCATCTCCTCCTCTTTTTCTCTCTTCCATTCCTAGAAAAATAAATATACAATACTGGTAATGTACATATACGGTACTACAGGAGAATTTGTATCGGATTTAGTTTCTAAGGATTCGTTTGAATTTTCTGAGTTTCCATTTCTTCTTCAGATTTGATCATACTTTATGTACCAGAAATGACTTCTTACATTAAAGTTTTCTTTGATCCATAGCTCTTTCCTCATGTATTCGTCAAAATTTTCCTCCTTTGCTAGCTATAAAAAAATACAAAAACATCAGAAAGAGCACCTTCTATTTTGACATCAAAGAGTCTTTGTCTATTAAGAACATTTACCTTTTTTTGTGTGGACACAGAAATAAGAACAGTTTACTACAGTGTAGTCAGAAAAAAAATCTGTTCCTAGTAGAAGTGTGTTTATAAAAATCAGTGTAAACATGGTAAAAGGGTGACGATCAAGTAGTCACTCAAAATAATGTCCTTTTTCCTACTATAAATAGTACACCACATTCCGTCATCAAAATTTGCTTCTCATTGGTACCTCCACAGTGTATACCGTAACTGATAACTGCACACACATTATATAAATAGTGCCTGTTTGGGAGGGTAACCGTTGAAATTGACACCCCGAGAAAACCATTGTCAACCGACGCGAAGCGGAGGTTGACAATGGTTTTCGAGGGGTGTCAATTTCAACGGTTACCCTCCCAAACAGGCACTATTTATTTTATTATACTGAATGTCTTAATTTCAGAGAAAATTTTAATGCTTTTATATAGAAATGACGTGAATTTAACGTCGAACCGTACGCGCATAATTTACGCGCATGTAACAATTCGTTCTATCGGCCCGTTGTCAAGCGTATTGCTAACGCTGAGGGTAAGGGAACGGATTGTCAACTGCGTCTAAACCAATCAGATTTCAGTATTTAACATGAAAGTATAATAATGTATATTGTTATACATGTATCATGGATTTTGCCAAAGAAAATGTGTTTGAAAAAGAATATTACATACATATCAAAGTTTTAATTGATTCATAAGGCTTATTAAAAGAGTAAGAGATAAATGTACTGTATACAAGTAACTATATAGCCAATCCATTGTTTCATGCAAAATCAAAATGTGCGTAAAAGTGCATAATAAGTTTTGCCAAGTTAATTAAATGATAACTGGGAATGAAAATTGCAAGCATCTTATGAATTTGGTGACAACATATCTTTTATACCTTTGGTACATGAAAAAAAAAAAGAATATCAAAACAACTTGAAGTTTAAGGGGGAAATCATGCAGAATTAAGCACACACAAAAAAAACCTTTTTAAATTAAGAATCATGCTTTGTTAGTAGATAAACCCAGTTGCAACCAGTCAAAGTATACTGCAGAGCTTGAATACAAAATCTACTGGAGTAAAAGTACAAGCTTGTACAAGTATCTAACTCATCAACTGAGCTACCAGCTAATGGAGGCCGATAAACCAAACAGATGTTAGAACGGACGGACTCTTGGTCCCGTTTATCAGCGGGACCGTCGACACTGACTGACATGCTGGTACAAATATACTTACAGGGAACAGAACGGGGCTGGCCTACATTGTCATAAGTACAAAATCAGTTGGAATTATATCAAGTCATCACACAGCAAGAGATTGGTTATAGAAGCTGATAGTTTGTATGTTATTACACTGGTATGCATTGCAATTTTTTCAGGCCTCCAATTCAAGATGTTAGAATATTAATGAAGAAGTGTTTGAGAATATTTTCTTTGAAGAATCGTGTGTGTGTGTGTGTGGTTCATTTCCACGCATGCTGTAGATCAGAAAATATCTATTGTATACATATCTGATAATTGATATAAATTAACATTATTTCCATTAATCATTATTGAATTTGAAGCTCCATGCAATGAATACATTATCATATGAGTCTGAGGATGCATAATTTGAGAAGCTTTGAGGAGTAAATAGAAAGTCATTGATGCTAAGCATGCCTATACATGTAGTAATTACATGTTATATTGCTGACTTGCTTTCCTCTTTAGCTCTTGATGATAATTTTGAACTACAATGTACAGTGTCTGACATTTAACCGGTATGTGCTCAGGAAATTCAACATTTTTGTTTTGGTGAGTCAAATTGTTTGATTGCCCCTCTCACAAGGTGAAATAAAGTTACTACACAATGTAAAATGCTCATGTGTGTTGACTTAAAATTGTTTGCAAAAATTAGATTTATTTTGATAACAGACAATCAACACTTTGAAAACGAAAGTATAAACAAAATTCAAAGGTTTTCAAACTGTAAAACAAAAAAATATTTTTATTGACAATATAACTGAAATTGAATTCAACAGTCTACCAACTTCTATCCATTTTTGAATTTTTAAATAAGAGTTCGAAACTATTTCCCCGCAACACCTACCTCCCATTGTGAGCGACTGGCCTTGAGATATTTCTTGATAAGATACATTTTTTCCTCCTCCCCATACTCCTCTCGGCAGATCCAGAACTTCCAGACCCAGCGACCGAACCATATGATGTACTGGACGAGGTAGTACGGACTCAGTATCAGCTGGATCCACAGAATGTCCTTAATGTTAGGCTTGCTATAGCCGCCTCTGAAAATTCAGTAAGTTATCAACCATTGGTCTAGTTTTATTTTTTGGACATCATTTGATGCGTCTGATTTCTTTAATCATGTTCAATAATTAAAATTATATAATTATACAGTTTAATAAATCTCAAAATTTTTAGATACAGAATATGAGAATTTGCTGCATTTAGAAACCATACCTAATGTCCATTTTTTCTTCAATTACTTTTTTAATTATTTCCTCTTCTTCATTTCTAATTTCTTCCTGCAATAAAAGAATTACTTCAGTCAACACTTAGAAACATGTTTGATATATACCTGTATGTGGTATGAATCCGTCCATTAAAAAAAGAAGGTTTGTCAAAAGATGATAGGTTGTTGGCTTGTACACTACAGTGTAAAACATTATGGAAATTATAGATTCTGAATCTTAAATTACATTAGGAATGGCCAATGCACCAGAAACATAAGTATCTGTTTCAGCAGGTCTACATCACTATAACTATATAACACAAAGACTTAATAAATACAGTCAAACTTCATTATCTCAAACCAGACAGGACTGTTTAAAAACTTCGAGATATCCAAGTATTCGAGATATCAAGGGTTAAATACTTTAAAAATAAGTGGTTGGGACTTACAAATCCCTTCAACATATCTATTGTATTCAAGACATCAGTGTTCGAGATATGGAAGTTCAGCTGTATTAGCAGAGTTAGAGTACCTTAGTTCTCTTGTCTTTGCGGTCCCGTTTCTGACCAATGAGCCCTTCCGCCCTGGCTATCCCCACAGCTTGGATCCTGTACTTAGGCTCCTTACACAGGTAGTTGATGGCTGTATTGTAATTGTTCCATGCTCCCCAGTACTGAAACACAAACAAAAATTGATTACTGTATACAGAGAAATATTTGCCCCTGTTTTATTTTTGTCCCTTTCGCCCTTGTTGTCAGCAGGTGAATTTAAGACTGGGCGAATTCAGATGTCTTCAATTATTTCTCTTTAAAACACAACTGTGTCTGGGCGAATTCAGTATGGGGCAAAACTGTTTACAAGTGTAGAAGGGCGAAAATTACACGGGGCGAAAATAACCCTGTATACAGTATTTACTTATCATCTCAAAGCCACGGAGAATCCAAGACCAAAATTAGTGGCGATGGCTCAGCTTAGCGCAATCTGTATTCCACTGAGGTATGATTAGAGTCATAGGACATCATTTCATCATACAATAGATAATTCTTGCAATGAGGCAGCACTAAATGTACCTGTATGACGGATATGATGGTCAGGGACACTGCTATCACAATCCTGATGTCCACTTTAGGAGCGTATCTTCTGTAATATCTGTAGTAGTTGGCTAAATGCTCATCTACAAAATCAAGTCGAAAATCATAGAAATGTCTGAATTCAAGTGCTTGTCTACAAAATCAAGACGAAAATCATAGAAATGTCTGAATTCAAGTGCTCGTCTACAAAATCAAGTCGAAAATCATAGAAATGTCTGAATTCAAGTGCTCATCTACAAAATCAAATTGAAAATCAAAGAAATGTCTCAATTCAAGTCCAGCTGCAAACATTTATGTAAAATCTGTTGTAGGGTCTAATGTTAATATCAAATTTGTCAGTTGCAAAATAAAGTAGTCACAAATGATTAGTTCATACCATTCCATGCACTTTTCCAAGAATCTGCACAGTAATAATTCAGAATAATATACCTGGATTATCCAACATGTAGTTGTAGTTTTCTCTCTGTTCATCATCCCTCAAAATCTGACAGGAGAAGAAAAGAATGTTCTTATGACAGATACAACTCTAAACAAAAGCTGATAAATTTACACTACTTTACAAATAACGATGAACATACTAGTGTTTATACAGTCATTCTCAACATACCTCATATGCGTTAGCTATTTTCTGAAACATCTTTGTAAACTCCTCTTTCTCCTGCAATTATATGCACACATATTAGAAAACGCATCAAATAAACAAAATAATCTAAAGAAAAATTTGCATTCCATTCAGAGAACTTATTGTACATTTTTCTGAATTTTTTCATATCATTTTAACATATCTCTGATTCGTATATGCATACAAAACAGTACATCACTATTTATCACGCACAAAGCATTAGTTCATTCTTAATCATTCTCCAAGTCTTGATTCCGTGTTTACTGTGTAGAGCACAAGGGAGATAATCAGAAACCAACCAACCTCTGACTTTGACGCCATGTCTGGATGCCATTTCTTTGCCAGCTTCCTGTAACCTTTAGTAATCTCTCCCTGTTAAAATATACATTTGATACAGGTATTACATACATGTACTTACAGTAGTGAAAACAGACCATACATTGTTATTGTATGTACAATTCAAGAAATCATAGAACAAAGTTTCAGAAGGTTTCAATTTTTCAAAAAAGTTTTTAAAAAAGGAACAACTCACCCTTGATGCATCTCTTGTAACATCCAAAACTACAAGAAGAAAAGTATGGTAATTAATTCTCAGGGATACTTTCTTTTCAATATAATCCCATACCTTCTAGCTTTACAATTGGTAAAAAATATCTTTTTTTGTATTGTACATGTTGTAAGTAAACATATTTTACTCAAGTGTATGAAATTTCAATGTTATTCAGTAAAGTTCATATAAAGTATTAAAGTATAATGCGATGGTAACCTTTATCATAACCTTTTCATCTCATTTTTTATAAATGCAACCGATTATATTTAATTTATGCATTTTTAATATATTTCATATTTTAATATCTTTCATAGCTAATTCTAAATGTTCAAATAAATTATTGTTGATCAAATAAATTATAATGTATCATTTAGTTATATATACTGGCAATCTTAAAATTTTTTGAGCCTTTTCTTTAATGAAAGTTGTGATGTTGATAATACACATACCATTTCAAGCATTAGTTTTATCATGATACTTTGTTTTACAGCTTGATATCGTTTTCATTTCAATATGTATTCCTCTAATTAGATGAAATGCTTTCACTGCAATCAACCAAATTTTTATTTTCCTAGTGGAACAGTCAATCCTAAAGGCTTGAAAATTTTAAGCAAAAAATGTTATTTAAAATATGTCCACATTCTCCTTTAAAAATTGCCACTTGGGAACATTCTTATCATCATCTATAAGCATTTGAAAAAGTACATGGTCCATAATTTATGCTGTCATTCCTGAAAACTAATATAACAAAAGTGACAGTCAGCCAGTTGCAATTGGATAATAATCTGAATAATCATCGGACAGAAGTGACAGTGAATAGTAGGAGAGAAACATGTAAGTTGTAAGAACTTGTTTCCAATCCTTTTGTGTAACTTACACAATAAAATATGTTCAATTCCATGAATAGTTATATTGTCTTAACTAAAACTACTTCAATAATTTAAAAAAATAAATGCAATTTATTAAAAGATAAAATACATGCACGCTGAATAAAATTGTGTGAAATAAATTCGGTTTAAGACATATAATATGTAGAAAAATAAAACAGGGAATATATAATTTATCCGATGACCACGTCAACATTAAGAAAAGGCAGTGACATTTACAGGTGCGTGCATTGAAAATCGCCGGTCTGACTGGAATTCACGACATCTTTCAATGGATCATTTGTTTCACATTTACTTACTTTCATAACAGTTTTCCAGACCACAGTATAAACCATCTAGGAATCCATATGATGGAGAAACCAGCAAAAATAGAAAAATTAACATTTTGGTTTCACATATGTGTGCCATGTTGTCGTTTTATTTACATTCGATAGAGAAGATCAGACAAAACGAAAAATTGAGATACGCGAACCCGATGTGAAAATTATAAAATAATACGCTTATTGCTATTTCTCGCCTTAATCAAAATAATTTAAAGCTATTGTTCCTCGATATGATTTTTTTTTACATGTAACCTATTCCATGCACGGATCTGGGAAAGAAGGGGGGGGGGGTCTGAAATTTTCATAAATTAAGCTAACGGTAAACTGTATTTTTGATATTTTACTGATTTATAAACTTACACATGATCTATACAAAATCTGATGCTTTTTAAACTTAAACCATTTTTTCCCCAGTGTATAGAGAACGTATTCTAATCGGTCAGTGGGCTGTATAGGCTTGTAAATTTTTAACGGCGCTGAATTGAACTGAATTATGTTTAGAGTTAAACGATCTTAGCTAATACTTTTCATTGGTGAAAAAGGTAATTTTTTGAACAAATGACATAGTCCCTAGGGTTTTTTGTTTGTTGTGGCTCTTATAGATGCATACATATTTCGACGCATGCATTCGTGTGTGAATTTTAGCTTAAGTTGACCATTTACCACAGACGACGTGTTTGCATTAAATATATTTTTAAGTGTGTGGTATGTGCTTTGTCTGTGTATACATACATTCGAAGCGCCCCAAAATATTGCATTGCCACATCATTGGTTCGCTTATATTTACATTTTCAGTGTATATATGCAGTCACATTGCATCGTTTTTTTTAAAGTGGGGGTGGGGCAAACTCATCCAACTGAATATCTTGAAATATCTTGACAAGCAAAAAAAAAAAAAATAAAAAGAAAAAAAAGGGGGCAACTTCTCAAATCATGAAAATCCTAAGCCGTAGGGGAGGGGGGATAGCCTACCTATAGCTTCACATAACATCAATTTCACTTTTAATTTCCTTCCTTTCAATTCCATTTTTTACATGTTTTAAAAAAAAAGTGGGGGGAGGGGGTCATGTAAATTTAATCTTTATTATGTTTACAATTTTAAAAAAACTGTTTGCTGCAAGAAAAAGTGGGGGCCAGCCAGCCCCCCCCCCCCCGGTGCTACTTGTCTGCTATGATGTGATAACGTTAACACTACGAATTAAAGTACACGTATAAATGCGACAATTTGACCGTGTACGTGTGATAGGGGAATCCCCTTATTTAATGCGTGTTACGTCATCAATTTTGCATAACGCGTAATTCTACAAGTTGTCAGCATAGTGTAGATTCAAATGTACACGGAGGTAAGAACTTCTAGCTTCTCACACTCAAAAATGATTTTTTTTTGTATGAAAACTATATATCTTTTAAAAGAAGAGTATACATTCACATTACATACGATTGTTTGTCTTACTTGATTAAAATCAGAGAATTATTCACAGGAGTTCGAATTTTTATCAATAAAGCCAAAAAGCTTACTTTATTGACAGACCCATGAGCTATGCGCAATAAAGCCAAAAAACTTACTTTATTGACTGACCCATGAGCTATGCTTACGCATAGCTCATGGGTCAGTCAATAAAGTAAGTTTTTTGGCTACGCATAGCTCATGGGTCAGTCAATAAAGTAAGTTTTTTGGCTTTATTGATAAAAATTCGAACTCCTGTGAATTATTTAACCAAAAATGATTGTAAAATTACATTGTTAAAAGACGGTCATCTGTAGAGGAATTTTTTGGTGAAAAAGGCCTTTGTATCGTATTTGTAGCAATATAGATTGACACAACAAAATCAATATACATTCGATGTCACATATATTTAATAAATTATGATGAATATTATCATTAAACAAAGAAGGCGGCACAAACATGTTGCTGGCGACCCTAATAACCAAATTCCACTCATACTCATACTCTATAATAAAAATCGATAGCGGATAAAAAACCAGCAAACTTTTATTAGATTATCATTTTTATGTGCCTGCATGTTCACCTAAATCCCTAAAACAGAGATTTAAAGAACGAGCACCGGCTCTGCTAGTCTGTCCCAAGTTATTGCTTCCGTCACTTTTTGATGATATTTAATAAAAATACACATAACTACCTGTGAAAGAAATGCTGTTGAAATCGATAAAAGGGAAAATATCCAAGATATGTTCATTGACAGATTATCATTTTTCACTCATAAAAGTTCACAGGAACGAAAACAAATTTCTTAAGGAAATTTATAATGGGAAATGTTTACATCTTTTCTCCATTCGGAAGTACTCGGGACACCTCGCACAATTTTTCAACGTTATCATCCGGGCTTAATCATGGCTGATGCAATACAAAATCCCCGTAGACTTTCTATTTTGGGATGTGTATTGAAACCTGAAGCGGTAGAGGGGGCGTTTCAAAACAGATAATCTGTGCATTTTTCATATTAGTGGATGAAAGCAGTTTGAGCACAAAGATAATTATGATCATCGAAATATCAAGCAAAAAGTGGTGGAAGCAAAAACTCGAGACAGAGTATAAACCGAAGCTATAAATAGCACACATGTACAATACAACAAAGGTGTAGTCGGGGAGGGGCGAGGGGGTGATTGCACCCCCTTTTATTTTTACAATCATTCTTATGTTCTTTTTAATTAATCTTTCAGGGCCAATAAATTTCAGTGTAAAATTACAAGTTTTATTATTATAGGTGGGATTCGAAAATAAGCATTGGCAGGGAAAAAAAATACATTTTATGTACATGTATTTCTATCGCGTATAGAAGTTAATATCCTACTGTATCATAACTTGATGTGCATTGGTAAAGCAAAATCTTATTTTTGTAGGCCTACTGGGACATAAGTTATTATGTGCCGCCGCATCAATACACACCTGCGGAGACTGAGATGGTAAATACAGTGACTTTAATTTACTTTTATATTAGAACCATTTTAACAAGAGCTTGGATTTTGGGTAGTTGGTGTCAAACAGCATTGTGACGTAATCCTGTCTATTTCATCGTAGGCCACTCAGCCATTGCTAATTGAAATCAACAAGATTTGTCTGGCTTTTGAGCAAAGACTACGCAATCGTTGTATATTTCACTTGAAACCAGCGTCATTTTTAACTTGTTTTGACGCAAGAAATAGGTAGCCACGTCCTACTAAAAGTCCAAGGCCTTGTTAAAATGGTTCTAACTCTAATTCTATGTGGCGATTTTGAATTACAGTATGTGTCAATTTCTGTACTCTTCTTACTTTAGTACTTGATAAGTCCAAGGCCTCAGTTCCCCCCACATGAGCCAGTAAGTAAACTTATTTAGAGCAAGTTCTCTTTTTAAAAAAAAACCTCAACCAGACATATTGATGAATTTTATCTATTTTTATCTATAATTTTAATCGATTGATAGTATGATGTGCAATGCACTTCTTTTTGTAGCCAGTACCAGTTAGAGAATTCCTAATTGTGTCGGATTTGGTAAGCTATTTTTTTTTTCAATCAACTTTTTATTTCTACGGCATTGAAGTTATTCATGATTTGAATTAGTTGATTGTATATGTAAAGTTTTTATGAATTATCATCCTTTTCAGAATGATTTGTTTGAGGACATACTAGACGAGGCAGAAGAAGAGATTGATATAGAGGCAATTGTAAGAAGATAAATATGTTTTATTCTGTTTTGAACATGAAGAGTAATTTCGTTGATTTAAATCAAAGCGTGCATGAAGTATTCTGTAAATTCTGAATTATTTCCAGATTTACAAATCCGTAAACTAAAATTATCAATTTTTATCAATTATTATAATACTATTATACTTAAATCTTAGTACATGTACGTTGCTACTTTACCTTTCAATTAGATTAAATATTAATTGAAGTTGTCTTTTATATTCCTTGACTTTGATTTTCGTATGTGGCTATTTTTCCATACTAGTATTGAAGCGGTCTGAATTGTAATAAACATGAAAGTCATATTAGTGTATTCACTTTTTTTCAGGCTGACTCCATCGCTCACCGCGACATAGTTACATCTTTTTTTAATGCCACCAATATTGAGTACCCAAAAAAGAAAACGGTTGATTTTTTCATTAGTATAAATTCTTTCGTTTCAATCAAAGTTGCTGAGATAAAATGTGTTTTATCCATCCATCTATCCATTCATCAATGTGTTTGTTATCTTGTAGATCTCATGGATAAGAGGAGGCGTTCAATAGCTCCCTTAAGAAGACGTTTTAAAAAAGTGAAACAAAGATGCGCCGATCACGCGCAAAATGGGGGCTCGAGACGTAGGTAACTGTTGTGTGTATAACTAAAACACATGTGATTTCATATTCACCACCAGGATAAACTTGATTGAGGGCTACAGTCTTATATCCATCCTATGACGTAGTCCTGTGTCTGACTAGTACTGCTGTCGCAAATTTCTACACTCATATACATGCCAACTTGTTGGTCTTACTGTATGATGGAAGTTTCTCTCTTTCTTTTCTCTCTCTCTTTCTTTTCTCTCTCTTTCTCTCTCTCTCTCTCTCATGGTATATAATCCGTAGGGAATTATGGTATCAATGAATGTGTCGCAAATACATATCTATTAACTGTTTGGGTCTCACTGTAGGATGGAAAATCCGTGTTAACCCTCCCTCCCCCTTCTCTCTCTGGTATATAATACGGAGGAATTTATTGTATCGATGAAAGTGTCGCAAATACATATATCTGTTAACTGTTTGGGTCTCACTGTATGATAAAAGATCCGTGTTAACACCCCCTCCCTCTCTCTCTCTTTCTCTCTCTCCATTGCATAGTACGTATGACACTATTAAGTATTAAGTGTTTTATGATATCGGTTTTAGTGATCAAACTACTTGAAGAGACGTTAAACATCATACTTATTTCTTGTACTCTTTAGAATGAGAGCCGGTGAAGCAAAAAAGTGAGATGATTATTCTTGAAATATAAAGTATTAATATCACTTATATAAAACAAAATCGGAAAGGAGAAATATTTCAGCTAGGTGCACATGCACTTGTTTCTGAATAAACGTCCAGTTACATGGTTTTTTTTAGATCAAGATGTTAGGGTAGGTCTGCCCCTTTTTAAAAACGTGACTGGGGCATGTGTATGATTCAGTGACAAAGGCCAACATGTTGTAGACTACAGATTTCTCTGTTCTGTTCTATTCTGTTGACAAAAATGTATTGAATAATACGGGGAAATTGGAATAAGAAAACTGTCCAATAGGTCCTTTAACAGTTTAAGAGCAAATTTCATTTACAGCCTTCTTGAATAAGTAAGTTTTTTTTTTTTAATTTTTATCGATAACGCAACTTCATGCAGTTTGTATGTATTTGGTTTTTTTAAACATGTTAAATCAATGGTAATCTCTTCGAAGATAATTTATTTTAGGAAAAGACTTTTGACTTATTTATTTTTTAAAGAAACATTATCTTTGACATCTAACATTTAATAAGAAAACACACTTTAAAAGTTTAAATGTATTCGTCCATGTGTCTATTACTAATTAACAATTTTTAATTGTCAATGAGTCCATGACTTAATTAGTAATAGACACATGTGCTAAACCCTGCTATGAACTCTTGTGATAGTCACGTGATTATTTTTTAACTAGAAAGGAAACATATCGCGAGTAAATCCAGTGTACATTTTTGGACGCGAAGAGGAATTAGATCTATATGTCAGAATAATAGAAGGATTCATGGTGAAATTCCAACGAGGTGACAAGATTCACGGTCTAGGATGATGCTCTGTCTTACTTGGGAAGACGGTGAAAGGAGGCACCCAATCAGCTATACCCCCCACAAATGCCGTTGGCATTGCATTAAGTGTACATGTTTCGGTAATACATTGAAAGCATTTAATAAAAATTTTAATTCTTATATTGTGCTGATTTTAAATTTAAAATTGCTCAACAATTTTAAAATACGAACGTTCAGTCCTGTTTCAGTTAAGACGTAGACTAAGTGTTCTTCCGATTCGCATAGAATCGGGAAATGATCGAAATGAAAACGTGGGGAAAGTGCTTGCCATCTAGACCGCGCTTTTTTCATAGTATGATAAAAATATTAATTGATTATTTTATAAACATTCACACAATAATGAAATTAGTTATTGGTTCCTTGTGTTTAAATCTAATTACCGTGTAGAGTTGGCCAACTATGTACCCGCAGCTTTTTTGGGTATAATGAATGTCTTATAGTTTTTAATTGGTTGTTCAATATGAATATAATCCACATATGTGAGGGTGTGTGTTTGCTATGTGCTCACTTTAAAGTTAATTTGGAATGTATGACAGGTTAAGGAAGCAGTTGCTGTGTTGCAAGTTCACCAGGTTAAAGAATCCGCCACTACTATGCCACGAGTAACACGCAAACCGTGGCAGCATCACAATCTATGTCGAAGATTTTTAGAATGTGATCTAAATCAATGACCCAACGCATCAATCTTTATCTGTTATCATTTGGAATTTTACTGTTTTTCTATTATGGATACTGAGCATCACTTAAAAACTGTAAGGTGGTGGTTTGGAAATACCTGTAGCTGTATTCTGCTATCAAAAGGCCATGTATTTCTCATTGCTGAAATTTATAGTCTTTATTAAATGTTGTAAAAACAAAACCTTTCTTTTTATTTACTTAACAGTGTTGAATTTAAAAGTGATGATTTGATATAAGCGACACAAAGAATTACAATAGACACAAATTTGTAAACCAGCAAATCATAAAATACTGTACAAACTTTTTAAAAACTTTTGCAACCCTTTTGCATTTAGTTGAATATCCAAAACCTGTATACTAGTATGTCGTAAAATATTTGATGCACAGAGTCAATGATAAATAGTTTTATCATCAAATAACAAGTAAGGAATTGCTATCTCTGTTTAGTTGATATCAAACATTCCAAAAATAAGTTTAACTTTACCTTCTATAATTCTAATGAAATTCGGCTAAATGCCGTGTTATTTAAATGCCGCAATATAATCCATGCGCAATTATTCAGGATTTTTATACAATAATTTTATATGATTTTTTCTCAAGGAGATAAATTCTCTGACAGCCTTCATAAAAAGTTAACTTGCATTGCACAATATTTATATTGTCTTTCTTTGAAAGGCTCATTATGTAAAATGTTTTTTAGAAGAACTTGGATTTAATTTGGCAAATGACAATACAACATATACTCATAAGCTCGCGTTCGAAGGAGGAAATTCTTCAAAATCATGTGTCAGTTTTAAATATTTTTAATATTCCCAACAACCAAAATAAGTTTGAACTACCTTACTTATTTTGAACACCTAAACTTCAAACAAAGATACATAGCTGGTTCAAGTAAATGTTTTACCAAGCCTCTTTCTTAGCTCCTTACTAAAATATTCTAACAGCAGCAAAGGAGAATTAAACTTCAGGAGTACTAGGCAACAGTATATTCAAGAAGCGGTGTAAATCATGTGGATACTAAAACATTCTAAGGAACTTTTAAATAATTTGAAATCACAAACCTTTACCAAAATCAATAGCATCAAAACTTACGACTTTTCTACACTTTATACAACCACCCCTACTATAAATTAAAGTCAAGGCTTTTTGACATCATTGATAGCTGCTTTTTCAATCAAAATGGATCTCGTAAATTTACTTACCTTGTCATTGGTCATTTACAACACTATTTTGTAAAGAACCATTCGGATTGCGTACACAAATACTTTGAAAAAAGATGCTTGCGTTTCTGATTGACAACATCCATGTAGTTTTTAGAAATAAGGTCTTCCAACAATCTGTTGGAATTTTCATGGGTACATATTGCACGCCATTGTTAGCAGACCTATTTTTATACTCATATGAAGCAGAATTTATTCAAAGACATACATGAAAAATAGCAACACTTTCTGTGGCCTTCAACTCGACTTAGGTATAACAATTAACAATTGTTACTTCCATTCTTACGTCGACTCGATCCGTCCCCGTGAACTTGAAATAAAAGATACCACAGAGTCTGAGTCATCTGTTTCATATTAAGATATTTTACTAGAAAAGACATTAATAATGGCAACCTAACAACAAATCTTTATGATAAACGTGATGACTTCAAATTCTATCGTCAACTTTCCTTACTTTAAAGTAGCAATATACCTTCATCACCTGCATATGGAATTTTTGTCTCTCAGTTGATCCGATACTCAGGGGCATGCTCTACGTATGAACAATTTGTAAACTTATTGACAAACAAGTTTATTAAACAAAAAATCAACAGTCTAGATTGAAGACATCGTTTCGTAAGTTCTATGGTCGATACAACGACCTTTTCAGCAAATACAATCTTCCGCTAAATCGTATGTTGACTGACGTTTTTCATACTTCCTTTGGACTTTTGATTAAGAACACTGTTCGTTATCACCACATTTCAAAAACCATCAAAGGTTTTTGCAATACCACTTGTAAAACAGACTAATCTGGCTGTTACCTTTAATACCCTCTGCTCTTTGTTTACACATTTAAGGTCTTCCGTTCCAACCAGAAAGTCAGTTGGCATGTTGGCTAGACACTTTGAAGAGATGCACTCTGCTACCGCCAAAGTTATAAAATTAAACCGATCCACAACGAATTCAAATGAAACAAAATCAGATAATAAAACAAGAAATCAAGTCGGTGGTGCTGATTAAAGTAAATGAGAAGGACTTTAGCGAGTGAAGTTAATGAACTTTCTCTTGCAGATCTCTTAAAGAAAGGCAAGGAGATATGGTTTTTTTAAGGAAATGGCTTACTGAAACTATGAATCTAAGTCAAGAAAGCTTACTCATGGGAAAATGATGACAAAGTTTTGTGGGCACACATAAATATTCTACAGATTCATGGTGAAATACTTTATAGAAGGTGGAAAGACCCAAACGAACAATCTCTAATCCGTTGTTCTATTTATTTAAAGTAAGACCTCGGATTATTCTTATTTTATAAAAAAATAACCCGACCTGGTGAACCCGATCTTCCAAAAATAATTGCTTTAGATATATAGTAGGAAAATTACCAAAAACCAAAAACCAAAAAAACCAATACATGTACATGTAAGTTATTTGTGATTACTTAACTTAGTGAATAGCAACATTTTCTATGTCTAATATGCCATTAGTTCGAGAAGTGCTAAAGATTTGGAATTCCATCTGCGTTGCATTCAGATCAGGTTAAACAGTCTTAAAGTAAATAAATGTACTGCAGTGATGTGCAAAGTGCTGAACAAGAAGACGAGAACAAATCCACGCCATTTTAATGTGATATTCATATTGAAAGGTTTACTGTGTAATAAAAGTTTGATAGCCGTGTTGATGTCGTTGGTTGATGAATACCAGTCAAAAACGAGGAACTCTGTTAGGAAGAGAGGTTAGATCACCTCGAGATTTGGGTAAAGCATTTAAATATCCTAAATATCAAACACCGTCATAAACTACGAGGCAGAAATGGAATGGAAAAATTAGGAAGTCGTAAACAAATAACCCATTGTGTCACCAGAGTAATCCAAAAACTTGAAGAAGATTGAAAAAATACCAAAGATAACTTGTCTCTGTTTTTTGGAAATGATCAAGAAGATTTTTGCAGCAAATTGTGTCGGATCTTCAAGAAAAGATAGAAATTACATATAATTATGTAAGAAAAGTTTCCCTGAATCCGTTAAGACAAAAAGTCATTATATATGTCAATAATTGAAGCTGGACTATGTTTTTCTGCGGGAGACGAAATTTTAAGTACTTTCTAAACCAACATACCAGTACATTGTATTGCGCTATCTTGGATTTTTCTGTTACATCAGCTTACCTTTACGGCTAGAACTCACCGACAGATTTATTTTACCTTCAATATATTTTTTTACTACAGATTTAACCATAAGGTCTTTCCATCCGCTTATATTATTTACAATATTCTGGTATTGTTGTTCCAGTCATACCATGTTCCATTCATTTATGTTTTGATGGTTCTCCTGCATGTGCCTTTAGATCTTCCAGGCTTCATTTCTTCCAAAGTTCAAAGGAAATGAGGAGTTCTATTTCACATCAGTCTAAAATGAGTCAATTCCACGGCTATTCTTCTTATACCATCTATATCTATCTAGCACAAAATATCTCCAGAGTTTCTTCTTGATTTCGACATTTAAATTGTTTAAAACAAGGACAGAGCTCACTAACTACAGACAATGGTTCTTTAAAATTCTCGCGAACGTCTTGGTTCGAAATATTCTTAAATATAGAAATGTATGCCTTTAAAAAAAAGAACACTTGTCGAAAGGCCATTGAGCTGATATCGACAAATTCGCCGAACAGGGAAAGTGAAACTATAATACGTCAGCTTTACGTGACAATATGCCGGGTAAAAGAAAGAAAGGCTTCAAGAGCAGCTACCGGAAAGGTATTGTAGAGTTTTGTATCATTGAACGGTAAAAACAACTACTATATGTATAAGTTGTTGATTTTGGGTTAAACGAAAGTAAAAAGAAAAAAGATGTCTACAGTACTACCTCTGAGAACTGAGTATATAATTTCTGGTAATCTTATTGGGGGGGGGGGTTAAAAGTAGCTTTGTTGAAGTACACTCACTGAGATGAAGTATTCATTTCTGTAATTGATAGTTGTGTTCCTTTAGTATAAAAATACTATTGTCAAATAATTGCTGTGCAAACGCGATATGATCAAGATTACACGTACTATCTATTTGTAAAACGTATCGTAGTTGAACTGATTAACAGGTGTAATTTTTGATTAGATTGTAGATAAACTTTTATTACTGAGATGATTACTGAGATGAGTGCCTATGCAAATTACGGAATAACATTTCCATTGAAATATTAGTATACCAAATAAAACATGTACTTATGCACTGGGTAAGAGTGGCATTTCTCTTTTATTAAAATCACAAATTGAACTACATGTATCTCTGTTACGGAAAGTATGATAATCTTAGTTGTACTCGAAATTGAAAAAAAACAAATCAATGAACAATTACATTTACTTGCAATATATACTAACACTGTATTTTTTAATGTACTTTATTACCCTATTTTATTATTTCTCGGAGGATGTTAAATTGTGGATGAGAGGTATCCACGAATTCCACAAAAATTCAGCCACCACGAAATCTAATGATTTCACAATATACATTCTTGGTAGTTTGTCGAGTACAAAATTTAAGAAATCACTTGTACACTTGCATCACAAATGCAACAAGAATGAAGACTTAGCTAAAATAAAACCCCAAATACGACCGCTATGTTTTACTTTCTATTCGAGAAAAGTCGAATCAACATCACATTACTGTAAACAAATAAGTTTGCTTGTCCCATTTGCACATAAAGATAACTGGACGTATTGTAATATACCCAGTATCACTGCTTTCATAAATCCATACCTGTGTTACCCATGTTTAAGAAATGTACGAAAATGCCCGAACATTTAGATAAATATTGGTAAACAGCACAGTTTGCCGATAACGTAACCTCTTCATGTAACATATGACATAAGCGCGACTAACAATCGTACATAGATTTTTTCTTACAAAGCTTGCTATCATAATATAATGATATAATGACCGAACCCATGAAGTAAAATCCCATTTTGGACCACCGAAGTAAATATTTAATAGATATTGATATTTTTCTATAACGTTAGGGAAGGTTGTACATAAATATCTTATTACCTCATTATAATTTTATAAGAAATACGACTCATCAAACCTTCATATAATTTTTACAGCTTTTTAAAATATCAATTTCAGTAAAGCTATGAATAACTACCCTTGGAGAAATATATTGCAACAAATACTCTGCAACAAATATTAAATGAAATATAAATGAATAAATAATTAATTAAATCAAAACAATAAAGAAAACTGGATGATTTTTCCAAATACGAAAAAATTGTGCACGTAAACACAAATATATTTATTACCCCCCCCCCCCCTCGATGTGTTATACATGTATCTTATAAAACTTGATTCAATTTCTTAACCCAATAACGTTGTTGTTTACACAAAGATAAGTTCAACCGCATCATGACACGTTGATATTTTCATATGCAGGCAAAAGCGTTCATAAATTGAGGAATACATAAATTTGATAAAAGTTGACAATTGTATGTTTATGATGTTTATGAGTTGTATAGCTGTTGACTAATAAACACTACAATACAATACCATTAGTCAAATTAAAGAATAAATTATCATCAAAACAATTTTGTGGCATTTTTAGCAATTTAAAATCTATCTATTTGTTATTTACGTATTTTCATTTACTATGTCAATTGAAGAATTATTCTTTTAAAACATTTTGTAGGCAGCAGCTCAATACTTACCTCTATATATAGACAAAGACCATCCGGGCAAACCAGACCCCCAGCCCTCTCTCACTGTAGCAATCGGTCGGGGTCGATATTTTCTAACACAGCATACGCTTTCGATGATTCGAATAGCGATGTCACCGATACAGATGCTGAATCTGAAACTGATTTTGTATATCGTAAACCACTGGAAATTGAATTGTCTGGTCATGCAATGGAAAACTTTGAAGAATTGGATGGCAGATTTACGTCAACAAGATATGAACAAAGTCGGGTCTTCTATGACAATGACAAAAATGAGTGCTCTAGAGTTTTGCAAGAAAACACCATGCAGTATGGTTTGGAGCTTTCAAATATAGACGAATTTCAAGACAGAAAGCAAAAGGAGCCTTTCTATGAAAAAATGCTTCCAAAGGAAATATTGGGCGATGCTTTGAAAAATAATCCCCATCGTTTTAAAAGGTGTAAATTCACTGTACAAAATGCTCACGAGTCCGCTTGTAAAGTTTTGGATGTACCAGACATCGACGGGCTGGATGAAATCCAGATATCGGGAAGATCGAAAGCAGGGAGGACGTTTGATGGGGACATAGTGCTGGTCGAAGTTTACAATCTTAAAAAATACACTACACAGTTTATGGGTCGTAACAAAAGAGAAGTTAACAAAAACAACAAATTACACAAAGTATATGGCAAAGTAGTTGGTATATTTGAAAGAAATATGTCCGAAAACATCAAACATCCAGTATTTATGTGCGTTCTTGATGACACTTCCAACTTTTTAATGCGACCCGTGTGTAAAGCTGTTCCAAAGCTTAACATCATCCATGATTTCATAAATCCAAACTTCATTATCGTACACAAGTACGATCCAAACTCGGCCCGTCTCAGTTTTCATTATGGATTTCGGATTGACCCAAAAGTTATCAATAGTTTTACATTTCAAGTTGTGTTCATCAGATGGACCGAATTTTATCCTTATCCTTTGGCAGCGGTCATTAAGGTTATCAAAACTGAGGAGACTCCGTCATCGGCGTTACGAAACCTTCGTCTTCAACATCATGTGCCAAAATACTATCGTAAGGACACCGTCATCGAAACTGAAAAAATTGTAACAAGATTCAACCTGAGTGAAGTAGAAAATGGAAAGGACAGGGAAGACCTAACTTGTTTGAAAGTTTTTACAATTGATTCAGTAGATTCTAAAGATATTGATGATGCACTGAGCATCGAAACAACTGATGGAGAAAATTATCAAATTGGGGTCCATATTGCTGATGTTGGAGCTGTTATTCTTAAGAATGACGCAATAGATCTGGAGGCTCAGGAAAGGGCGTGTACATTTTATCCAGGACAAGGGATAAAGCCTTACCATATGTTACCCGAACCATTTAGCACAGACATATGTAGTCTGATTCCTGATGTACCTAGACCAGCAATTACAGTTTTATTTACAATAGACGAGAACGAATTTAAGGTAGAAAATATTGAGGTAAAGAAAACTACTATCAAATCGGTTCAACAGTTTACCTATGAAGAAGTTCAGAAAATTATCGACGATGATTCCTCAGTCGAGGAGCTAAGTGAACGCATCTTGCTTTTGTTTAAAATTGCAAAATCTTTGCGAAGAAAGCGCTTGAAAGATGCTGTGTTTGCTTTTCCCGTGGAAACAAAGCTAAGCGATACAACGAATTCTGTTCTCAATTCGAGAGAAGCTCATTATCTTGTTGAAGAATTTATGATCATAGCTAACAGATGTGTTGCACAGTATTTGAGTGGACTTTTTCCAGACGTTCTACCTGTATGTTGCCAGGAAGCTCCATCAGAGGAAATGGTGGATGGGTGGATTGAACAAAATAGCCCAATTCTTAACATGGTGCTTAAATTGCAAGATATCGAGCCGACGAGCGGATACAAAATAGGACTAAACCAAATTCAAAACCCAATCAAATTTGAGCACGTCATGCCTTTCCAAAAATGGGTTTGGGAAAGCCTTTCGGAAAGTACAAAAGAAAACGACATGAAAACAGCAGCCAGGTTGATTGGTACTGACGAACTTCATCCATTGCAGTGCTTGGCATTAGAAGAATGGGCATCTTTTCAGGAAACAACTGTTTACAAATGTTCTGGCAAATGCAACAGAGAAGAGATGTTTCATTTTTCTTTGGTAATGGACTTGTATGTTCATTTTACATCACCAATTAGAAGATATCCTGATTTAATAATAAATAGATTAATTCATGCAGCTTTGGAAAACAGAAAATGCCCATATCTTCCAGAAGAAGTTCTTGATCTTTGTGAAAGATTTAATAGTACTATCCTCAGAGCAAAAACATTTCAAAAGCAATGCCAATTGATGTCTTGGGGATTTCAACTGAAAAAGACCCCACAAATAGTGCATGGCTTTGTGAAAGATTTAACAGAAAAATCTATTTCAATGATCATTCCTGGATTACGAAATTTACCAATGTACTGCAAAGATATTCCGCTTAACCTTCTTCATTTATCAGAAAAACCAACGATTTCTAGCACTTTAGAAGACAAAGAGGAACTTATGATATTAAAATGGGCGCAAAGATTGTACGACGTTACTGGAAAACCAGTCACAAGTGCTGTGTTTTCAGAACCGATCGCTAAAGAAGCAGTTTGCAAGCAAATTAATCCTCATACAAATGCAAGATTTGTTGTGCAAGAAACGTGGAAAACAATTCTGAAAATGATTGTTGAGGAAAATATAACTGATCTAAGAAAACTTTTTTCTGAGAGACATACTGATGATAGTTTTAGATTAGATGAAGACAAACATGATTTTGTCGATGCTTGTAAAAACACTGTCCTTGATCACTCATCCGAAGTAGAAAGTGGAAATGTCATCAAGCAAGGATGCGAATACAGTATGTCGTTTTCTCGCGGTCAAATTGTAACCGTTCAATTATCAGCAGAACCAGAAAAAGCGATTTTATCCCCTTCCATGCAACTTTTTGATATGACTCGAAGTATAAAGCACTGCCTCCAGCATACGCGTGATCCAATCAAATTTCTGTCAGATTATTCTATTTTGAAACCACGGAAGATATATTATTCGACGTCAATTTATTTGTCTATATGGTTGCCTTTGTATGAAATGGAAGCAGTTACTTCTGCAGTGGATGAGGATTCGTTTACCATCAACAATGTCTCGGTTGAATTCAAAGACAAACGTCATGGGCACTTTTGCCTTTCTCGGAGATTCTGTGACCAGAGGGATATAGACTTTAGTACAATGACGGATGAATTTATAATATTTGGTGAAGATGACTCCGATCAACAAGAATTCTTGAACAGTAGTTTTATTTGCCTTAAATCTGAACACGTGTACAAAAAAACCAAATAAAGCAAGGACAAATGTACCTTTAGATCCTGACGATAGGTTAAACTTGGTTCTTCACGGGCAGATAACTGTTGTTGAAAAAATCAAACAGAGAGATGAGACGTGGATGTCGGAACAAACTCCCCGTCAAAGAAAATCAACTAAGAATCGGTTTAGAGTACTATTTAAACTTCACGAGGGAAGCAGCGATCCAAGTGATGGTATGCTGTACGAAGAAAATCCTTCAACTTGTTCAGTAGAAATCATCCCAAAATCAGAAACAGACGTGTACGTAATATCATTGATATTTGCAAATGAATTAATGAGAATATATTTTTAAAATGTCTTAATCGTTTAAGCATATTAAAACATGTCTTAAACTTGCTTTTCAGACGAATAGAAGCTATACTTAAGTGTTTAGACCAGTCCACTGAGCTTGCTCAGAAAATAGCACTGAACAAAGGAAAGTGGAATCAATTAGGTAAGTATACTAGTATCTACCTGAATATTTCAAAATGACGCTTATTTTTTTTTAATAAGCCTTAACTTTGAAAACATGAAGTATGTTTTGGATCCATGTAGATTCCTGGTACAGTAAAATAGCAAAAGAAATGAATGTGGAAGTAAACACCTCAAACATTGTCAGAAACAACGAATACCAAAGAAACGCCATCAAAAAAGCCCTGAAATCAACATTTACTATTATACATGGACCTCCAGGTATATATGCTAACGAAATAATTATACAAACACTAGTTAAATACCTGCATTTAGAATGCATGAAAAGAAAAGTATGTTTTTGATATACTACAGTTTAACAGCCTTGTCACACGAAATGCTTAAGGCAACTTAATGCCAGTATTTGATATTTTTACTCTTTATCTTCGTTGTTGCTGTACCGACTCTTTATATGTATGTTGAATTATACTTCCGTTTTTTAATACTTATTCAAGGTACTGGTAAGACATATACAGGTACCAAGCTCGTGTACATATTTGACAGAATAAACAGCAGATTGCAAACAGAAGGACATGCTAAGAAGCAGTTAGTGTTTTGTGGACCAAACAATAAATCAGTTGACCTTGTGGCCAGTACGTTTTTTGACATAAGATATCGGCTAAGTAATATCATTGGTGACCTATTACAATCGTACTCAATAAGTCTCTTGTTAAATAAAATGTAAATAATTTGATGTATCGTGTTTCATTGTATTCAGGATGGATGTACCAAAAATACGGGAACGATTGTCCCGATATTGTTCGCATTTATGGAAACTCCTTGGAAAACAAGGACTTCCCTACTCTTGGTAAGTATTTTTCCAAAAGAGCATCGGCAAGAGAAGCAAAACCAGATCCACAACTGATGGACATATCCGTTCACAGATTGATACGATTAGAGGATAAACCTTTTGCAGAAGAAATCAGGAAATTAGATGAATTGTTTAGAAAGTACAACGAAGGACAATACGAACCTACGTTGGAAGACTTGAAAAAATACAGAAAAATAATTAGCCAAGCATCACAAGAGGATTGAAACAACACAGTGTCATCTTCTGCACCACTGCTGTTGCTACCAGTCCAAGGTTTATAAAAGCACTTACTGGACGCATCCAGCAGTTAATTATAGACGAAGCTGGGATGTGCACTGAACCGGAGAGCATTGCAGCTATAATTGCTTCAAAAGCTCAACAAGTAGTTTTGATCGGAGACCATAAACAACTTCAACCAGTATTGAAGTCCACTTATGCAGCAAAACTAGGTCTTCGAAAATCCCTTTTTGAACGATACTGTGATCGAGCCATGATGTTACAAATTCAATACCGTATGGTAGGTCTGATATTTGGTAAAATTTCTTACTAGATATATGCTCAGTATCTGACTGGATATATATATTTCAATAACAAGTTTAAGAACATATTTTCTCATTGTATTCTTAATGTTTTACAGCATCCAGGAATATGTGAATTCCCCTCTAAGCAATTCTACGATGGTAAACTGCTGACAAGATCTTCCCCGAAGTGGGACATCCCAAATCCTTTTAAAATATGGATTAATAGAGACAAAATACCCATTGTGTTTTGCCACGTCGAAGGAGTAGAGGAATATCTTACTGTGTCAGCAGAGGAAGGGAATGAACAATCTTGCAGCAATAAACAGGAGGTCGACAAAGTGGTAAATCATACTTAGTTATGTATTCTAGCTTTAGGTACCAACTACGATAAATATCACTAAGCTCAACCCCTCACCCTCTACACTGTGCTCTAAAGGATACTTATTACACGATACTAGAGCGATTTATAAATAATTAATTGTGGTACATGTAAATATAATACACTGCCAATACAGTGACGTAATCAGTTCAAGTATGTATTCTAGATTAGATTGAACCAATATAAGTAATTAAATGATAACAAAAATTAAAATAGGTTTAAAGTACTGTATACGGCGAAATATTCGCCACAGTTTTATTTTCGCCCCTTTCGCCCTTTTTGTCAGAGGGCGAATTTAAGACAGGGCGTATTATATGTTGCAAATAATATTTCTGTTAACACAACTGCATCTGGTTGAATTTAAGACGGAGCGAAACCGTTTGCAAGTGCAATAGGGCGAAAATAACACCGGGGGGGGGGGGTGTAACCCTGTATACAGTAATTATTTTAAACATATTAATCTACATGTATTTTTTTTTTCATTAGAATAAGCAACATTGATCAGCAGTACATCGTTTCTTTGTAAAAATGGCCTATTGTTGAAAAAGAAAGAAATAAACTTAATCTAAACATCTTTATCGGGTGAAAATTTCTAACATCAGAAAAGGCATCATGGTTTATAAGTGTTCTTAATCCATTTCACAGTTTATTAACGTCCTAAACTGTTTATTTGTAATTGTGTAACTATATCAAATGACACCAAATTTGATATATACATCGTATCAATATGCAGAAATATGTATGCATCATACCTGCAACAATTTTAAAACAGACTAAGAAATAAAAATACGAAAAGTTTGATGAATAACGTGAAAAGATTAATAACGCACCCCACCCCTCTCCCTTTAACCTCTTGTTTTCAAGCACTTTATTTGAACCTTACCGAAGAAACATGAATCAAAACATAATTGACAAGCGTTTTCATAACATTTTTAGACATAAACCCACTCTTGTTTCAGGTTAAGATATTAAAGCATCTGATAGAGCATGAAGGACTTGACCTGTCGGACGAAGAGAACCTAAATATAATGTCCCAGTACAATGCCCAGTGTCATCAGATCAGACTCGCTGTCTCCAACATTACAGAGAAAGTGAACGTCAACACAGTTGTGGCCAGTCAAGGTAGGTTCGAACACCTCCAACGTCACCAAGGGTAGTGAGACACCCACGATTAGTCTCGTGTATGCGAGACTGTCATTGTTTATCGACAATGTGTATACTTAAGAAAAGGTTTATTTACCCTGGGAAATTGTATTTTATAGGAGGAGAATGGAACTATGTCATCTTTAGCACAGTTCGATCGTTGCCACGATACCGTATAGAGAAGAGACCTACTCTGGGTTGGTGCAAAAAAAGTCTTGGCTTCATTTCAGATGCGCATCAAATTAACGTCGCTCTGACAAGAGCCAGAAGAGGACTTATTATAATTGGTTGGTTCTTTTAATGTTTTCCCATGAGAATTTAGATCATTAAAACAATTAATATTTAAACATTGTTATAGTCTTAAATGCGTTTTAAGTGTTTATGTATTTAAAACTTTTTTTTCACTTTCACTTTGTCTTTTTGTAAGTTATGAATATTTCCTTTTTTTCTTTCAAATCAGGAAACAAGTATCTTCTTGCAAGCGATCCAGTGTGGAACAACCTTATCCAACATTACGCTTCACTTGGCTGTGTTGTAAATGAAGATGAAGAATTTCCTAAAATTCCATGAAATCATGACAGTGTAGTTCCTTATAAAATCGATTCTTGCAGTCAAGTACAGCTTCCAGTAACATAAAATAACCCGATAATAGAGCACAAATGAAATTTGAGAGTCGGTCTTGAGTTATAAGCAAGAAACAGGGCTCACAATTCTTTGTCATGTAAACAAGGCTTGTGCCCTGTTGTTTGTTTACATAGGTTTGATATACCAGTAAAAATTCTTTTTTAAGCTGATTTGTCTATCTTCTTATTCATTTTAAGCATAAAAAAACAGTTCCTAAATAAACAGTGGAATTCATCTTTTCAGATTAAATTCATATGCAAGTTTAGATTTTTTAAAAAGATTTTTAGCTCACCTGAGCTGAAAGCTCAAGTGAGCTTTTCTAATCACATTTTGTCTGTCGTCCGTCTGTCTGTCCGTCCGTCTGTCTGTCCGTATGTCTGTCTGTCCGTAAACTTTTCACATTTTCAACATCTTCTCCAAAACCACTGGGCCGATTTCAACCAAACTTGGCACAAAGCACCCTTAGGCAAAGGGGATTCAAAGTTGTGAAAATTACGGACCACGCTCTTTTTAAAGGGGAGATAATTGGCAATTATTGGAAAATTTTTAGAAATTTTCAAAAATCTTCTTCTCAAGAACCATTTGGCCAGGAAAGCGGAAACTTATGTGGAAGCATCCTCAGGTAGTGTAGTTTCAAAATTGTAAAAAATCATGAACCCCGGGGGTAGGGTGGGGCCACAATGGGGGGTCAAATTTTTACATAGGAATATATAGAGTAAATCTTTTAAAATCTTCTTCTCAGAAACTAATCAGCCAGGAAAGCTGAAACTTATGTGGAAGCATCCTCAGCTAGTGAAGAATCAAAGTTTGTTCAAATCATGACCCCCGGGAGTAGGGTGGTGCCACAATGGGGGGTCAAATTTTTACATAGGAATATATAGAGTAAATCTTTTAAAATCTTCTTCTAAGAAACTAATCAGCAAGGAAAGCTGAAACTTATGTGGAAGCATCCTAGGGTAGTGTAGATTCAAAGTTGTGAAAATCATGACCCCCAGGGTAGGGTGGGGCCACAATGGGGGGGGGTTGAATTTTTACATAGGAATATATAGAGTAAATCTTTAAAAATCTTCTTCTCAGAAACTAATCAGCCAGGAAAGCTGAAACTTATGTGGAAGCATCCTCAGCTAGTGAAGAATCAAAGTTTGTTCAAATCATGACCCCCGGGAGTAGGGTGGTGCCACAATGGGGGGTCAAATTTTTACATAGGAATATATAGAGTAAATCTTTTAAAATCTTCTTCTAAGAAACTAATCAGCAAGGAAAGCTGAAACTTATGTGGAAGCATCCTCAGGTAGTGTAGATTCAAAGTTGTGAAAATCATGACCACCAGGGTAGGGTGGGGCCACAATGGGGGGGTTGAATTTTTACATAGGAATATATAGAGTATTTCTTTAAAAATCTTCTTCTCAGAAACTGATCAGCCAGGAAAGCTGAAACTTTTGTGGAAGCATCCTCAGCTAGTGTAGAATCAAAGTTGTGAAAATCATGACCCCGGGGGGTTGGATGGGGCCACAATGGGGGGTTGAATTTTTACATAGGAATATATAGAGTAAATCTTTTAAAATCTTCTTCTCAGAAACTAAACAGCCAGGAAAGCTGAAACTTATGTGGAAGTACCCTCAGCTAGTGTACAAGTAGAATCAAAGTTTGTTCAAATCATGACCCCCGGGAGTAGGGTGGTGCCACAATGGGGGGTCAAATTTTTACATAGGAATATATGGAGTAAATCTTTAAAATCCCATGTATAAACAATTGTCTAGGATCTTGTTGAGAACTGCGATGTTCAACATGTGATATGAATATAAAATCATCCTGTTAGAAAAGGGACTTGATTATAAACATAAGAATATCTACATGTATTACTACATTGTCAAGATATTTTGTATTATGTCGATCTCCATTAAGCTGATTTTATCATGCCTATTGTTGCTCAGGTGAGCGATGTGGCCGATGGGCCTCTTGTTTAAAGGTGGAATAACACATCATCACAAAATGGCTGACCTCTAATCGAAACGACTTTTCGTTTTATTAAAAGAATTTTATCGACGCCAACGTGTACCAAACTCCATAGCCGAGTTCGAATCCCACAGGGGCTTTAGTTGTTACTTGCCGAATTGATTTTTTTAGATATTTATTTTTTATCCATAACCTGCAAATTTTTCGCTTATTTGACATATGTACAGTTTATTTATCATTATATCTTTCATAATTAAATAATTTACTGTTAATTTGATTGACTTTTTCCATGTGTGTTAGTCCATCTTTATCAATTTACTAAGATAAAAATATAGCGTGTTCAAATATGAAATACTATTATTAAAGAACTATTGTCAAATTGTTAAAACAAGATCCATCTGAATCCGATGAGTAAATTGTTTACATTTATTAATTTTAACTAGCAGATGCAAGAAAATCTCATGAACGAGTGCTGGATATGCATTTAAACATACTGGTATGGTGGTTAATATTTTTAATTTTGTTGTAAATAAGTAATACATGTACTGTATATATATAAAGAGCATGCATTTTGAAACATACATGCATTTGACATTTACTGGCTAAGTGACTTAAGGATCATTCAAAGACAGTTAATGCTCAATATCTTGTTGGAAAACGGACTTAATGCTATGAATTAATGCAATATATTTAAAGCGTTTTATTGTAAAAATGATATGTATAACAACACAATGTTTAAAGGTATATGTGGCGTATTTTTAGTGAATAACAAAAATAAGATCTGATTATTTGCTTCATTTCTTTACTTAAAGATAGGACTTTCACACAAATTACGCTTTATAAGTCAATCGCATAACAAAGATACAAGAAATCAAAAAAATATTTTTTATTTTTTACCGGCACGGTAAAAAATACAAAAGATTTGAATAACCCCGCCTTAAATGGGTCACGTGACATGCATCTTGGTCTATCACAACAAGAAAATTATAGGTATACCGTTAAGTTTGACAGATTTGGCAATGAAAGAAAAAAGAGACAGACTGACAAGGATAGGAACAAAGGGAAGATTGTCATCGGAAACCATGTAGATTGATGGAACAGGAATTAAAGCCGAATTAAACTTAAGTTTCCATGATGAAGTTGTAGGGGTTTTGCTAGTCAGGTTCGTGCTCCATGTGTCCCGTGTCTTTACTTTATAAGTTTTAAACCACAAGTGGATTTTCGTTTAGAGGAATTTTTAAATAATGAATAAATAAACACTCTCGGTACATGCATCCCTCATGAAGAGGGGTATTCACTCCGTTTACCGTGTCGATGGTGCTAAAATCGTGCTTCGTCTTTATTACACTTAATAAACAATTTATATCGTTCTACATTAATGAATATCGGAATAATAATACTTCGAGTATCATCTGATATAAGAATTATTTAATTTAAGACATGAAAAACGTGATTCTAATTTGTAAACAAATTCTTCTTCCATCGTGTTTTCAATGCTAGGTTTTCCCGCACTCATGCGCAGTGGCGTTATAAATGGCGGATTACATTAATATTCATCAGACGTGTACCAAAGTTTAGAGACAAGTTTAGCTTTTTAAAAAAGCTTACCGTCTTTAGAGCAAACTTAAAACAGCATTAAGTTATCGAAGAAAATTCAAATTTTTTTTATATAAGGTTGCCTTCCTCTACATGCAATGGCTTGTGAAACTTTTTTTATGTACCTTAAGCGTGCGTGCCTAAAATTGAGAAATGCGTACCACGTGCTTGTGAGTTGAGATCGACTATAGTAGGGAAAAAGAGATCTTAGGAAGGGTCGTATTATTTTAATAAAATCAAACTTAATACCACAGCATTCAGCGCACTTGTTTTACTTATATTAGAACCATTTTAACACGACCTTGGACTTTCAGTAGGACGTAACTATCTATTCTTGCGTCAACTTGAAACAAGTTAAAAATGACGCTGGTTTCAAGCGAAATATACACCGGTTGCGTAGTCTTAGCTCCAAAGCCAGACAAATCTAGTTGATTTCAAAGAGCCACGGTTGTATGGCCAGCAATGAAATAGACAGACCTATGTCACAATGCTGTTTGCCGCAACTACCCAAAGTCCAAGCTCCTGTAAAAACGGTTCTAGTTTTACCCGATACCGTATCGTTTTTACTGATATTAGATATACCGTATCAAATTTTCACATTTTTGTACTTGCATAAACAATCCAACAAGTAAAGAACAAAAAATTTCAATAGATATTATAGAACATTGCTTTCAACTAAATTGAAGACTGAATTTCATTGATAGCTAATTTTATTGCTTTTTTCGTTTTCTCACTTTTGAAGATTTAAAATCTACGAAAATTGTTAAGTCGTACGTAAAAAAGATCATCAGAGAATTATCTCCCTTGCGCTGAACAGTTTTTTAACCAATGAAATAAATGTAAATTTTCACATCATGTATTTTTTACCAATCACAAAGGAGAGGAAGTGCACAACCCGGAGACTGTAAATTATTTCAACTCTTTATACCGTCTTCCAAGGAAGACGGTAATTAACTAAAGACTGAACATGTTTTATGGACCTAGAGTTTGTGAAACGTCTAATTATAAGAAGTATGATGTATATTTTTACTCAAACTCATGTCAAAAATTTTACTCCAAATACGCCACATATACCTTTAAAATATATTGATGATTTATTAAGATTTATTAAAACAAATGTTGTTAAAGAAAGACAACTCATGTAGATTAATTTGAAAGAGTTATTTCCCTTACATTTGTAACTAGTTTTTGACAAAATATAAATTTTTATCTTTTTATTGTGAAATACATTTTTTAATTGTGATAATGATTTCATGATAACCTAATACCATGATTCATGACATGGTATTATATAATTATCTTATTCTTAATTTTACATCAATATTAAACAAGTAAGTTGTGATCAAGCAGAATTTGCTTTACAAGTCCAATGTTTAATCAATATGGAATTCTCGACTGACATTCAGAATACATCTTAACTATCACTGTATAAAGAGCATTTTAGGAATACCGTTTGTAATAAGCTTTTGCCAAAGACCTTTTCTCCATACATTTAAAGCAGATTTACAACATGTAAAACTTTATTTATCGGAACATATTTTCTCATTAGTTTAATATGTTACCAAGCTTGCTGACAAATTTTTTAATAAAATTTAAGTACAAAAATTTACTATTTACAGAAAGCTTATTCGTTCGTCAATTCATGAAAATGATTTTCTTTTTTAGTCATTTTTAAACAATTTGAATGATTAATCAAATGACAGAATTTAGGGAAAACAAAAAACCCATTAGGCCTAATAGAGACAAACTATTATTTCCAAAACTATTATAATAGAAACATCTTCGCTAACGGTGCACTGACCCTTTATAGGACCGCTTTTTTTAAAATTTGTTTTTTATTTGAGGAGCTCACTCCTCTCCGCTCTTGTGGAAGGGAGAAATGTGAGAATACAATTCCTTGCTGGCGTTTTCAGCATGTCGTCCACTGATGCCAATGCCAACGCCAACACTTCACTTGGAGGTTGCCATCTCACCTACACAGAAAACGCATCGACTCAATTACGATACTAGGATACTTACCTCTCGCGCTGGCGGATTCACGGGGGATTGCTAAAGGCAGACAAGCAATGTCGGTTGGAAGTGACGTAGGTGCTAGCTTCTATTTCATCATGGGTTTGGGCGGCGGAGTCGTTCTTCCTTTTGATTTCATGTCTTCAAACTTCAGGAATGGCGACGTCTAGTGGTGCAGTTGCAGTTTGATCCGTTACGGAAACAGAAGCAATTGTTAAAAACGGACATTAAAGAAACATCCCAAAACAAGCAGGATAATTGAGGAAGATCACCTGGCTAGAGATGGAACCTAAAGTTTTGAGAAAAAGGAAGGGAAATTTTTCATCTCCTCAGTACCACGTGTATTGTGCATATCATGTGGCTGCATATTGTTAATACCGTGCATTCTATTCATAGTTTCAACAGGCGTGTTTTTCATTAAATCCAAGACAAGTAGATAATTTACAAAGGACGAAAATAACAGTCATACATACATGGTTTTGTATTTCGTAAAAATCCGCCAGGTATAGCCAAAAAATGTATTCGATTTCAGGCCGAAAATTATTTCAAATTATAAATCGGCAGGCCTATATTTTACTTTAATTGCACGATATGCAAAGGTGAATATTTTAACTTAAAATTGAAAATTAAGTTATTCCCCGTTTTAATATTGCAATTTATTGCCTTATGCACCAGTGCCCGAGAACCAATGCATTTTTTGGCCTAGTCAGAGAATTTTCTAAAAGTTCATGACAATAATGCCAAGTCATGGCAAAAATGAATTATAAGTCATTTAAGCCCTAACCCAATGTACTTTATAGGGGGAGGGCCTTAATTTCCAAACAAGTCCACGGCACCTATTAATAAAGAAAACAATGCTGCAAAGGTATTGACCTATGAACTTTATTATTATTCAAAATAGAAGTTATACGAGATGAAAACAGACAAGTTGTCATTAAAAGACACTGATTGGTTAGTAGTTAACATGGAAGCATGGGTGCAATAGATGATCATAACGGGTGCTTTCCTATAACACAATAAAATCCAAGAAAGAGATCCAACACAAAGATAATAGTAAAAAAATTGTGTGACACCAACCATTTGATAATTCTTTTAATTCATAATAAAAATAAAAATCCAATTCTGTAACAACATTAATGTTCTTTCACATAGTGTTTGGTCTATATGGACCATTCAAGTATACATCAATGGACAACTGATATCAAGTTTAAAAAGATACAGTTTCATTAAAATTTAATCCCTCTATGGCCTTCATTTAAAGCATTTGTCAAAGATTTAAAACTGTCAAGTTACAAAAGAATCATTTCTGTTAAAAGCATGCTGGATTTCAATTACAATGGTCTTTTTAAGGAAACTTGTTGTATGAATTGTCACCTCAACAGCTCAATTTTTTGAGAAAAACAGCTCAATGAAGAACCTTTATCAGCTGCCAAATTTAAGCTTAAAATAAATAAGTACAGTATCACCAGAAAAATGGCTAGTTGTGCTTAGTGTCCTACAGTTAACATGATAGTTCTATGAAATTATTGCAGAATATGAAAGTGGGTGCCCCGCCCCTACATGAGAGTTTTTACTTTGTGGGCTTTGGAGCTGGTTTACATTTACATTCTTCTATGACATCCACCTGAAAAATACAAGCACTTGTGTAAACATGCAATCATAATAATAATTTAATTTAATTTAATTTAGTAGGCCTACAATCTGTTTAAAACGTTTTTAATTTCCGTTTTAAATCATATTGAGATAGTGATATTGATTTACAAGCACATGCACAATAGAAGCTATAATTCTATGTCCCTGTATTGTATCTCCTTGTTATAAGAGTCACCAACTAAATAAGAAAATTTTTAATGAGCAATATTCTCAATGGTAAATCTTGTAACACATTTAAAGAGAAAACTTATGTGCATTAAAATAGGATAACAATTAACGTGTTCAATCAAATTACTAGTATATAAGAATAAGGTACTGTCATCCAACTTGTATTCGCAACAACATGATTTCGCAATTTACTGGAGATTAATTGGTTCACAATGACTAATTTTCGCGAATAGGTCGTATCCAGACCCATGTTGTTAGCACAACCATTTGGTAAAAGTTGGTTTGCGGTGAGAAATATTCATGACGAGGCTTTATCATAAATTTCAAAAACAGACCACAAGCAGTGGTACTTAGCTCACCAGTTGGTGTTTGACCGAGTTGTTAGGACAGATAAGTGCCACGTCCTCCTTGCGGGTAACGGCTTTGTCACAACACAGAGTGGAGAACTTTCCACAGCCGCCATCACACTTGGCTACATTGATCTTTGTATGGGAAACACAGCCATCATCACTTGTGATGGAAATTAGATGGGGCATTCGTGTACAGTTCAGTGGGGCAACTGCAATTTAAACACAATAAAATCATTATTTGTAAGGCATCTATTTGCAATAGAATAAGACATTGCATGTCATATCACATTTAAGTTTATGTGTTTATTCTGTACTCAGGAAATGAATGTTGTTCTTATGAACTTGATCTTCACCATATTATTTATGAATACATTAAAAAAGGGCATCTTATAAGATAGCATTAACAGATTATCTTTTTTGCAAAGTAATCTTTGTCCTACTGCTATGAAACTAAATGTAAATGAAATAATTCACTGCAAACAAAAATCAATTAAATTGCATTTCAAATGTTCCCGAATTAAGGCGGTTTTATATATTCTGACTCGGTATTTCCTAAATTTGCCAACTACTGAAGTAGCCCATAGAACTCAACTACACAAGTTTCCTAAAATGAAAAAGTTTACTTATTTTCTGATCTGCCAACTGAATAGCTCAAATAACTCTACAACATAAACTAGCTGCAGACCTGTAGCTCTCTAGTTGAAATAATTTGGATAGACAAATTTTTTCAACCAGAGAGCTACAGATCTGCAGCTACAACATAAACATGATTAGTCATGGGGGTGGTGGTGGATGTTTCCGAGCATGGTAGCCTTACCTCCACACTCTCCCTCATTCAGAATCTCCATGGGCAAACTCTTGTTACAGGCCTCCCTGCGGGCCTCGCATGGGTTCTTGTACGTGACCCTGTCCTGGCCGACCATCGCGCACACACTGTCCTCCTCCAGTCCACTACACTCGGGACACTCACACCTCGCCTTGTTGGCAATCACCAGACAGACCTCAGAGGACACCGTGCAGTTAAACTCATAACAGGGACCTACAAAGATAATAGGAAATCACAGTTAAACTCATAACAGGGACCTACAAAGAATAGGAATAATCATAGTAACATCGATAACAGGGACCTACAAAAACAATGGGAAAATCTAGTTCAACTCATAACAGGGACCTACAAAGAATGTGGAAAATCATAGCTACACCGATATCAGGGACCTACAAAGAAATCATGGTCAACTAGACCTACAAAGAAAGGGGACATAATAATCAAAACAGAGACCAAAAAGGTAGGTGAAAATCATGGTTTATCTTGTAACCTGACTTGCAGAGAAAAGGGAATTGTCAAGCTCAACACGAACAGAAGTAAATTTCCAACAAAAAAAAGAAAACATAAGTGGCATCTTACCATCTGGGCAGGGATCCATGTAGCATTTCTTGACATCCTCAAGAGGGTATTTACCAGCCAGGAAAGCGTCAAAGTCCCGGGTTGGTTTACGGGTCCTTGTCTGGGTCCCTCGCCCACAGGTAACGCTGCAAGTGCTCCAGGGGGACCAGTCAGAGGTCACTGGCTCTGTCAAAGCAAAACAGATTTCATCACTAAAGCTGTGCAATTTAATTTGTTCAATGATTCCTTATTTTACATGAGTGCTAGAATCTGCGAGGGATGTTTCTCATGATTTTATGTGAATATTTATTTCTCATTGTTTAAAAGAACTTTGAGTTTTTTTAGTACTCTTTGAATGTCACTTGTATTACGGTTATAAAAGAGTTTACCCCCTGATTTGTCAAAGCATGGTGTTGTTGTGTTGAGGGGAACGTGTTCCAAGTCCAGCATACACATGACTTTCTTGAACACACACATGTTGGGGAAAAGGTCCAGCATGTTGCTGCATACTTTTGCTAAGAATATAACAGAATTATCTGTCAATGCAGTTTAATCTTAAAATCACAACCAAATCTGGTCACTGTAAATAAATTACAAATTGTATAAAATATTATTACACCCTTGAATACATGATTCTGTTATTTTGAACTGAAACATACACTGTGAGAACTGCACTAATATATTTATTATCATACTTACGACTATCAGGCTGCGATTCCTCAGCGGTGCATTCCTCGCACTCACAGGTTGGCTTTCCTTTGTCGTTGATTCTACACTTCTGCCACCTTGGACACTGGTCTTGACAAAGATCTGATTGAACGAAAAAATGGTAAATACAAGTATTTCTAATTTTAAGCATGAATTAATTAAAAGTAATAAAGCAATACTTTAACAGTACCTATGTTAATATACAATTCAAATTCCACAAATTATTAAAAATGCCCATAAATAGGTAAGTTTTTCTGAATACAAGTATGTATATGCATTTATCAAGATCTATAACTGTAAACGTATTATAGTTGGCGTGTACGATATTTGGCTGAAATTAGTTTTCGAACAAATTGGCATAAATTTGAATTAATGATTCCTGAATGTGACTATTCTTATACATATATGCATGGCATTTAGTGATGTACTTGATTTAGCGGAAGCAGCATTCCGCCAAAAGCACTAAATAGAATACACAGTCACATGTAGTACGTTTACAGTATATTATTGTAACTTATTTTTAACTTACCAATGCATGGTCCTTTGTAGTCGACCCTCAGTCCAAAGTAACCACTCTTCCCCGTCTCACAAGCCTCTATAATCAGGTCTTTCTCAGAATTGTAAGTTTTGCCATCTGTTCCACAAACCTATGATTTGAAAATCACACATGTGGTAACATTTTTTTTTGGTAAATTTTTTTTTTTTTTTTAAAATGTGAACATTGTATAATACACTTGTATGAAAGAGTAATCTTATTTTGAGCAGATTTAGGAATCTGAGATTCATAAGTCTAAAAAGAAAAAACATATTAATTATTATAAAAGGAGATTAAAAGACTAAAACTTGTGATACCTGTCCTGGAATGTTGCATCGATAACCATAGCACGCACAGCACTTGACTGCTGACGCATCTAAAAGTATGAAAGTTTCCTTTTTGTAAAAAAAACTTTATATTTGACAATCACAACCTATCGGTACAACCTGGAGCAAAAATTTAGGTTACTTCGATATTAGTTACTGTATGCAGGGAAATATTCGCCCCGATTTATTTTCACCCCTTTCGTTATCGTTGTCAGTGGGCAAATTTAAGACTGGTCGACTTCCAATGTCTCAATTATATCTCTTTAAACTCAACTTTGTATTGGCAAATTAAAGACGGGGAGAAACCGTTAGCAACCAAAGGGCGAATTTAACACAGGTTGAAAATAACCCTGTATACAGTAACAAACAAATACATGGAACAGACAAGTTACCATCACAGGGTTCACAGTGGTAGCCTCCCGGTCGATTGAAGCACTTTGTGGAGGAGTTACATTTGCTCAGGCTGGAAATCTCACATTCATCAATATCTGTTGAGAAGCAAAAATAAATACTGCACAAAAAACTGGAAAACACTTGAAGGCCATTTTGATTTCAGTAGTTCTCATTCACCCTGCTTTCTTTTACTTCTTAAGTTTCCATTAATAAAAACATAAATTCCTTATCATCAAATTTGTTCCCACACCTTCAATGATTATTTAAAATCATTATCAATTAATTCATCCATGTCTTACCCTCACAAATTTCCCCAATCTTTGTAAACCCAGACCAGCATTCACAGCGGTATGAGCCTGGAGTGTTGATACACCGGGAATTATCTGGACATTTATCTGTATGAGTGGCACACTCATCAATATCTACAAAAATATAAGATATTAAGTAAAATGCATCAATAACAGTAACTGTTAATAAAACTGTACTGCACTCTTTTCATTAATTAAGAACTTCTAGTATTCTTTGGAAAGGTGACACAATTTTGTATTTAAATATGATGCATCATTGCATCCATAATTCAGCAGTAACTTTAACCTTTTTTTTTTTTTTTTTTTAGATATTAAGCAAATGAAACATTACATGATATAATAAAAACACAAAATATTTAACCAATCATATAACAGCCAAATGATTAAGAGTCACATGGTTCTTTTCTTATGGAATATAGCATGGAGACAAAATTGCAAGTCAATGTTTTTAGATCCTGCATGTCATCAACATTTACCTTCACAGTTGTTGCAATCTCCCTGGTATCCCATCATGCATTCACACACAAAGCCTGTATCTGTCACCACACAGGTCTGATTCTTCCCACAAGGTTTGTTTCCACACGGGTCATCTGCAAAAATTAAAGCCTTGTTTACATGTACATGACCATAGTGTTCATCTCAAGATTAAATACATTCATATTCTTTCTATAAATAAATTCAAAATATACACTTTTGAGATCTAGATCTCTCCTTTTCTATAAATATTTGGAGAATAAACTTTTGAGATCTCCCCTTTTACTGTGTTGTCAACTCACTGACCCCCTGAACTATTGACCCTACTCACATGTACAGTTCTGTCCGTCCCCTCGGTACATGTAGTTGCAGTGGCAGCCATAGATACCATCCTCGTATTTACACGAGGCGTCAGTGTGACATTTTAGTGGAGTGGAGTCAAACTTCTTGGTTGTCTCACTACACACCATGCTGACATCACAGCCCTCGGGAACAAGCACCTGCCCAGCCTTTGTAAAATAATGTTAGAAAGTCTTACCATGGTGTCAGATCATAAATATGTGTAAACTCCAATTCAGAACAGTCTAACAAAATCTATAATATCATTGTCCATATCACTAAATTTTAAAAATCTTGGACCACTCTACTGTATAACATACTCTACAGTGTAATAGTCTTATAAATATTAGTATATTCATAAAATCTGGAATTCCCCTATTGTGTAGTAGAATAACACTTCAATATCACTGTATACATCACTATTTATTATAAGATCTTGGATCCACCCACTGTGTAGTATTCCCCTTTGTAGTTACAGCCACAGTCGCCCGAGGTGACACACTTGTCTCCGTCCAGCACCATGCCCTCCTTACAGTAGCATCCCTCCTGACACAGGTCCTGGGTGGGCAGGGCCGCTGACCCTATCACGTCCGCGCAGGTCTTCATACGGTCTGAGGTAGCACATGTCAGGTACTCCATGTTCTGTCCACATGTTATCTCTGGAATTTCAAGGTAATTGAATTAACAAGTATTAAATGTTGTTGGAGACAATATATATTTATAAATTCATTCAATTTAAATTCAAATCAACATTGACCAGACAACCAATACTGGAATTCTTTTTTCCCCATATCGCTGGAAAAATAATTTTAAAAGTATGTATCCACAAACCAAATTCTCTGTGCCTTATTATATGTAATTCAATAAACCTAGTTTCTTAAAAAATTTTATTAGGCAGATCAAATTTCTTTTCAGTATCAATATATAGAATTAGCTGTGTCACTATTTACCACATAGTTTGGGAGCGCTATATTTTTAACTGACATTGAGCAGAACTGTATGTAGAGTTGAGGGTGATGGTGTTCTGTGTGTGTCATGGACCACTACCTACCACAGAGTTTGGGAGAGCGCCAGTCGGTCAGGTTCATGCCGTAGTTGTTCTGACAGTCCTTGACCAGCTGACTGGCGATCTTACAGATGTTGTCGTTGACCCAGCACACGTCATACACACAGGAAGTCTTGTACTGCTCCAAGTCCGACGGCTCCATCTTTGTGAGACAGGACTGTCAACAGAAAACACGATCACTTACTTATCTATCACATCACAGAAATTCTAGGAAATTCAATAGTAATAACAGTTGACAATTGACTTTACACTATGATAAAAAATTTTAATTGCTCCCTATTCAAATAATATATAAATGATTCATTTTTTTATGTTTTTAAGGTACATGTACTTGTAAAAATATACTAAAATAATAATCTTATCAGGATTCTGTCGTATCAAAGATTTTTAGTACCCTTGCTATATATATACTTTGAATGAAGGAACAAAATATTGTGTGTCAATTTTACATCTTTTTTTGGCACACTTGTTGTAAGATTACATAAATGGTTTCTTTATTGTTTACAGAACAAATTCTCAAATATTGAGTACTTTCTCAAGAATTATTCCTACTGCAGACTAACCCTCAGCTTGCCGTTAAGGTCGAACACCTGGTTACAGTAGTACTCGGCAATCTGTCTCTCCGTCTCTTTACACTCGGGTTCCTCCGGTGGGGCGAAGCAGTCGTGGGAACACATAGGGTTGTTGTCAGCATAACTCTTCACCACATAGGAGTTACCAAACTTGTTGAAGTTTTCGGTCTAAATGAAAATTGAACTCAGACTTGGTTTCAGGTATTAGAGCATAAATCATAACATGGTTCAATGAGACAGCCAAAATATCTGCAGTAACACAACACTAAGTATACTCTAAATGCCTCTACTGTCAGACTCTGTAAAATCTCAAATTCCACCACACTTTGCAAAGTGCAAATTACTTGAAATGTCTCAACTGACAAAGAACTCAACACAAAATCAATTTTCCTCGTGCAATTACGTATAATGTACTCACGATTTCCCCAGTGACATCACACTCCGGTCCCAGCCTCCAGTCATCGTCCGGATTCTGGTTGTAGTCTCCACACAGTCCACAAGTCTGGTTCTGGAAGCTCTTGGTCAGCTGGATCTCCACCGCCTGGAAGCCGTCCCAGTTCACCTGTACTCCCAGCTCACTGTACACTTCCTGTAAATGGTGCAGCACCATGACACTCCCTTTTATATATCGCATAATTGTGGGGTTTTTTTAATAATAAGAATTATAGTTTTGGCGAACAATTTTTTGAGATGAAACTTCAAAATTAAGCAAAAATTGGTATCCCCCATTAAAGACCTGTTACAATTCTGTCGTAAAATGTGTGCATAAAATGTTCCTTATTTTAAAGGCTGAAACAGACATGCTCTCTCTCTCTGCCTTTTGCATTACTGTAGATCTAAAGGGATTAAATTTGGTTCAAAATATACATTTCAGATACATGTAGAATTGCCTTTACTCTTAAAGTAATACCATACAATCTCAACAATAACAGCCTTAATAAATGAGAACCATTAGGCTGAATAGCATAAATTGAGAATGTCACTGACCACCCAATTTCCATATCTTCTGATGAGTAGTCTTCCTTCTGGTTTGTACGGCAAGGTTCTCTTTAGCTGGTTTACTCTCACTTCATAGTTTTGCAACAACTCTACAGTCTGAAATAGTTTTCACAAATTTCATGTAAATTTCATGACCATGAATTACTTTGAACATATTTTATTCTATATATATAATATACAAAGGGTTCAAGCATAAGTTCTTGCAACTTACTAGGTTCTCACCCTATTATTATTAACAAATTTTTATTTACTTATCATTATTAACAAAATATCAATACAAGTCAAGACTTGTACTTTTACATTGCATGACCAACAAAATAACTAATGTGGAGTGGATTGAAGAGTCTTAGGGATATTTCTAAGGGATAGCTCTATAGTAAAAGGGGAAGAATGTCTTAATGTGGCTCAATACTGCCATGCTCTTACTAGCACAAGCTAGTAGTTTTATCCTTTAGCTGCTTTGATTTATAAACTGAAGGGTCTTGAGTTTGAGCCTTGTTTTGGACATCCCCATATTCTATTACACAACAAAAATTCCCATTACATTAGCTACAGAACTGTAGCTCCATGGAAAATTTAGGTTGACGGATGGTGGAACTAAAGTTCCATTCATACAAAAGACTATTGCGCACAAAAAGTTGCCCCTGGGTTTGGACTTATTGAACTAATTTAGGAATATATTTTGTAAATACATGTATTTTCATACGAAATAATTCCCAAGATTTTTTACTACCGATTCACCACTTTACTTGCCTCAAATATTTTCCTAAACACCATAACCAACCTCAGAAAGTAAGTATGTTAAATTCACGTCGGGATCAAGATTCACCATTTTTACCTGTAAACAAACCACACCATTTCACTTTCTGGGGCTGGTGAGAGTATTTAAAAGATATTCAGATGCAAATAAAGTAATGACATCTAAAGTAAAATGTGTCAGGATTTTTTGGTACATGTATTAAATTATTTACAGAATATATTCCTATATTAAGTCAATAAATCTAAAACCGTTTGCAATAACTATATACATATTTTTGTATGGATGGAACTGTAGCACCACGGTCCATCAACCTGAATTTCCCATTGAGCTACAGTTCTGCAGCTACCATTACATGTAAAACATTACATGAATCTAAGCAATCATACATATCCTGGTAGGATGACGGTGACAGATTTGACCCAGGTGACTTGGGTGGCCTCTGGGCGGTCCTGGTTCCAGTGAGTGGTCAGGACTTGGTAGGTGGGGGTGGTACCGTGACAACCGTCCTTGGACATGATGTACTGACAGTCTCCTTGGAAGTGCAGCCATCGCTGATCAAACGAGATACAGTGGGGATCCCCGAAACAGGAACACAGACCAACAGCTGTGGATGGAGATATGCACTTTTGTAAAAACGAAAAGACTAACTCAAAGCATTTTAATAGAAATGAACAAATTGTCATTCATACTATTCAATTTTTTTTAATACAAGGATCCTGAATAACTTTGATTCCTTATGTATAAGAAACAATATATGTGTTTCAGTTTGTTTTTTGGAGGTAAATTCCATATACTTTATGATAGATTTGTAACAGAAAACACAGTACTTACATTCACAGGTCTTGCCATCTCCCCTATATCCACGCTTACACCGACACTCAAAGGTTCCCTCCAGATTGTAACACTTGGCGTTGGGGTCACAGTCATTCAGACTCGGGTTTGCACACTCATTGATATCTGAAAGATAATACATGTACAATAATGGTAACTCCCTTGAATCCAATCTTTTATAATACATGTTGTTTAAATCATCTTTGTGCATATTCAACTTTATTGTATATCTCTTGATGTAAATCAGTATTAGAATCTTCTGCATAGAATCGTTTGTGTCTGAGTAATAGTTTAACCTCAGTGTTTGAAACACTAAATCTGGCTCCGATTTCACAAAAAAAACTTAAGTTTTTACCTAAGTTTAATCTCAAATCCTGAGAATTTACTCAGCTGAGATTTTTCTCAAATTGCATTTCACAAATCAAACTTAGTCATTTCTCAGCTGAGATGAATTTTTTACTTAGCTGAGTCAAGAATTTTCATTGTCACAAGTGGCCCCTTATAACTTCTCCTGTTTTTATTTATTTATTCTTAATAAAAACAATCGTCTGCTTATGTTTTCAACAGAGGAAAATCGGATTAAATTAACAAGAGTCATAAAATGTTAATAAGTCATGAAATGTAAACTTTGTTATGCTAAGTATAGATGACATATCTAAATGATCTTATATATTATATAGCAAACAAAAGACCACATTAAATACATTATGGTTACCTTAAAATCATTAGAAAGTAGAATCACTGCACAGTTATTCCATTTCACACAAACAAATGAATTAGTTCCCTTTGTTTACATTTTTGTCAAGGGAGATAACTCTGTCAAAATTATTATTTTTTAATGAAAAAAATATTTATCAAACCTGCATGAAATATTGCATATACGCTGATTATTGAGTGGAATAGATCTAAGAAATGAACATTACAGACAATATGATACTATATTAATGATGTTAATGACATATTCATATTTGAGATTTGACTTAAGTCTGCTATAGAGGTAACTTAAGTTTTTTCTCAAATTGAGTAAAAACACGACTAAGATTTTTTGTGAAATGCAGAGATTTGAGTTATCTCAAATTTGAGAAAAAACTCTAATATTTGAGAAAAAACTCAGACTTAAGTCTGAGATTTGACTTAAGTTTTTTTTGTGAAATCGGAGCCAGATGACTTAAATACCATAGCTATGTAGAAGTCAGTTAGAAACCCAAACCACACTTCCCTTAAAGAATCTAAACCTCCATATCTCAATTCCTCTGATATATTCAATGTTTTTTCTGGTGCCAATGAAATGGAAATAAGGAATTCCGACAGTACGTACCCTGACAGGTGGTGGGGGAGGTCTGTATGTAGCCAGCTTTACAGGTACACTTGAAGGAACCAATGGTATTGGTACACACCGCTGAGTGGGGGCATCTCAACAGAGCACACTCATCGTCATCTGGAAACACAATCATCTTATTCCTGATAATGTAAACCAACTTTTAATCGCGACGACTTTATTTCGTGAGTTTCTGGAGATAAACACATTCGCGACTTTTAATTTTGGCGAATAAGCCATATTTAATCCCGTATTGTTATCACAACTATATACGAAAAGGGTCTGTTCGCATCAAGAAATATTCGTGACCACGAAGCTCTAACAATCCTTGTGAAATTTACTTGCTTGCGAAAAAAAAAAATCATGTTCCAGAACAGATATAAAGAGATTGACAATCTCTGTTATGCTTTTGAAAAATCAAATCTGACCACCAGAAGGACTTGCTCATCTAAGGAATGGCCTGCTTACCAAAACAGTTTCGTCCATTCGCCCACCGTCCAGGCTGTTCCGGGTATCCGTTGTATCCGGCTTTACACTTACAGCCGAATGATCCGTACTTGTTGATGCAGATTGCATTTGGATCACAGTCATCAAAGTCCATCTTACACTCATCCAGATCTGACCAATGAAAAAATCATGTACACAAACCCAACAGTCATATTAAGGGGACATTAAAAAGTAAATACTGCATTATAATTATCTTTTATATAAATCCTATATATAAAATGTCAAAAATTGAATGCATGTGGAAAGAATGCACATGAAAACACATTTCCTTCAATTTAAAATGAGAATACATGTATTCATGATTGAAAAAGTTCTTCAAATCATACCAAAGTCGACCTGTGCGCAGTAGAGTTTCCCTAGGGTGATGATTCCCTGGGCCCCCTCCCGCTGGCTGTCCATGAAGTTGAGGGTCTTCATGGGGAGCTTACTGGTGCTGTTGATGACCCCTCCATCCCGACGCCACTGTAGTTCTGCCGCATCACAATTACACTTCCTGTAGGTAAACAAACAGCAATGTGATTAACAGAGGGAGAAAAGTGAGGAAATCAATTAAATCAAAGGGGGGGTCTTTACTGATCTCAGAATGGTGACTTTAAAATCCATGAAAATCTGTGTTTCCATGGAAAATCAATTTCCTGAAATAACCTTCATATTAAGGTTTTATTGTGTAGTGACGTACGCCAAACGTAGTTGTGAGATAGACCACTGACCTAGTTCTGAGGATGGCCTCGCTGACGTTACCCCCACACTGCTGAGATTTGGCACAGGTACACTGCCCGTCCCCACCGATCCCTAGGAATCTATTATCCTGTACACTGCCTCCTACCCAGTTAAATAGGTTACTCCCAATAAACTGGAATTGTGAAATCAAAGCATTTTTAAGTACATATTGTAGATTACCCGAGATCTAATATTTCTGTGTGCAAAGGGCCCTTTATTTATTCTGCAACAAAATATTTCAAACAATCACTTATGAAAGAATTAATTACTTTTGCATATGAAAGGTTATCTAACACAAATTCATTTCAGCAAGTTTCGAATTATGCCTACATGTATTACCTGTAAAAATATTGTGTATAAACATTAACAGTAGTACAATCTAAATATTTTTAACAATGCTTGAACCACAGAAAAACAAAAGACATACCAGTGTATTGTAGCAGTCATACTTGACCGGCTGGAAGCAGAATGAGGAGATATGGGTCAGTGATTCCACCTGCTCCTCCGTCACATTATTGTAGGTGACGGTCACCACCTTGGTTCCATCTACAGGAGTTTTCTCCTCCCTGTCATTACCAATGATTGTAACCCCTGCACACAAATAATTCTTATTAATAAGTGCTCCAAACTATATTACTTTTAGTCTCCCACCAACTTCATTTCAAATCTACAGCTCATGTAATTACCACATTTATCTCTCTTGCATGAAACATATTAAACAGACTGATTTATAGGCCTACATGTAGCTTATCATTACACAATTGTCTAGCAAACTGAGTATTTGTTCATTAACATAACAAGCATTCGGCATGAACATCTAATACTAGTACTGTAAGGCCAAAAAAAATTAATCATTAGTTTCTTGGGCCAAAATTTTGAAATGTTGATGAGGCAGGCAGGTTTTTTTTTTTTTTTTCTTTTTTTTTTAAAAGGCACAAATTTACAATGACGGTAACCCATCTTTTATGATTTATTTGTGTACTCATCAGCAGATATTCATTAAGCTGACACATTGGCAAAGTTTAAATATTTGTTTATGTTCTTTTTAGTTTAAACTGTTTCTGTTTCCTTTTCAAAGGATGAGTTTTTGCAGATGAACAAACATGGACAAATGGTTTATGCCCCTGCTTGACATTTTGCAGCCAGTCTTCCCTGTCAACAGTAATAACATACCGGGTAAGTGTGAACTGAAATAGGGCACTTCTTATGGCATTTCAATAGTTGAATTTGCCATATAAAAATTTATCAAATAAAGCTTTCATTTAAGGTGTTTTCTTATTGATCTTCAGTGCCTGGGGAACATGACAGAAATCAAGGGAAAGTAAATTAGTCATCATACAATTCTCAAACAATACAATTGTCCTTTATTCCTGCTACTAGGCAATATTACAGAAGCCTCAAATTTTGAAGATAACAGAGACATTTCAGTGCTAGTCTTAACAGGGGCCAACATAGCTTGTGCAAACTTTTAGGGAGACTTCACTTCTCCCTCACAGAAAAATAGGGAGAAGTTTGAGAAATCAGGTAGACTTCCATTCTTTGACATTGGCATAACACTAATGATAATACATGTATGTATACACAGATTCAACCTTTAAGTTAATTTAAATTGGATTAGAAGCAAGTCAATTAAAAATAAAACAACTCCTAAAATTTTTAAAAACTTATCCAATTTGTTGAATTTAATTTATTAGGTGTATTTATACATTTTATAGATGAAATGTTTTGTAATTGTGTTAGCCTAAATGACAAATAAAATCAGTCTATGTACTTCTGTGTATTTTGGAGGTATTAGTCCAACCCTTCGACCCAATTACAACCGTCATGTAGTGGATCTGTTTAATTTTAAAGATAACTGTAGACAAACGGTTTTATGATTATTTTAGCATTAATTTGGCAGAGTTATTAACTAATTACAAGTTACCAACTAATTGTAATATCAGCACGAAAGTTATAAACATCGGTTGTAATTTTTAGTGCACAGTATGTGGTTGCATCAACCGTATTTTATAACCTCTAACAATAAGACAGTCGCTAGTTATTAATCACAACAGGGGTTAACTTAGGCTATGAAAATGTGTTTTGAATTAAATAATTATCATTTTATTGCTTTTGGGGTTAATTTTCACGATCGTGAACTCAGAATACAGGGTGACTTCAACCTCTCTTTCTTAGGAAATTCTGGCGAAATTACAGACCACAAAGCGAGTACTGATATTTACATATATTATATTGTATTTAGCCCAAGTTGCCCCCTAGGTTTGTCAAAGGGTAGATGTGTCATATATAATCACATTTTCACTTACATAGACAAACATTTATTCTGAGCGTTTGTTTACATTGGTTTCATAATAGAGAAAACCAATAATGATAAGATATGAAAATTCCGGAAAAATAGCTATAAAAAAGTTTGATGCGGCGATAATTTTGCTGATGCAGCGGTGCCTGAGAAACAAATCATTAATTTTTTTTGGCCTAACTTTTCTTAGAAGCAGAGTTTTGATATGAAGTTATCAAGTAAAGAAGATAATCAGAAAAGTCATGTACCATGATTGGGTACCAGTTCCATATCACAGTACACAAAGAAAGGTTTGATGGTGGCTGTTGGCCAGATCATCACTTCTCCAGTCTTGTATCCATTCTTGTAAGCTTCCTCACAGTCCTTGGGCAAATCTGTAAATTTCATCATGTAAAATAATCAAAATCATACAAAAACTATATGAGTATCCTTATAATGCTAAAAGAATTTTGCAAAGCAAGGGAATTTTGCAGGAGACTATGATTATTTACCAAACGTCTCTCCTGGGGGCCCACACCTGACGTTGGTGAGGGTTGCGGTGGCCTTGGCACCACTAGTAGTCTGACCCCCGAAGCTAAGTTCAGTCACTGGCAGGATGCTTCCATCAGTTACCTCCCCCACATCGTATGCCACCATACTGCCTGAAGAAATACAATGCCAACATTGAATTGGTCAATGTTATGAACCCGAAGAATCTCTCTTTATGACAGTCTAATATTTGCAATCCAAACAAGGTCAATAACAACAGTTGTATAAGTCAGTTTTAATTTTGAACACAGTCTAAAACAAAATGCAATTCCAATTCAATATCAGTCAAATTTTGAGAGATACAGGTCACAATTATATCAATAAGTTTAAGGGTTTAAAGGGTTCCATCTGAAATGGATTTGATTTATGGATGGACACATCATTGCAAATTGACAGTCTATCTTGAGCATTACAGTTACAGAGGTTCCTGGCAGGACAAGTGTTGGACAGTGTACAATGATAGCCTACCTTTAGCGTCACAGTGACAGAGATTCCCGGCGGGACAGGTGTTAGTCAATGTACAAGCACAGCCCTCTGTAAAGGAAGCATACCCAGTACCAAAACTGGACACACTGGAGCCATTGTATATATCATAGTAACCAGCGTTTGTTAGAGGACTCTCCACACATTCGTATTGGATACCCTGCCAAAAGAACAGGTTTTAATTAGTCAATGCAATTAGGCCAAAATAAAAAGTGTTTTTCCAGTTGCCTTATCAAGTTTTTCAAGTGTTACATCAATAGGATCAATAAAATGAATTACCTGGTGACAGAAGGATGACCTTGATGTCAGTTCGTGGATTTGTTCCGGTGTGGCATCAGGGTACAGGATGGAGTGCTTGTTCTTCTCCGGGTCTGGCTGTCCAGTCACTGTCAGCTTGAATGATACACCTGGCTCTTCAACAGGAATCTATCAATTAAAAACAATTAAAACATCCATTTATACCTGGTATTAAAAACATTTAGCTATACACTCTGTACATGTATTATCAAAATTGATTTGGATTGTTTCCTAACATGTACTTTTGTAATTAAATATCTGGAAAATTTAAAAAAAAAAAAATATTGATTTGGATGACCCTTGAATGTAATAAAAAAACAAAGGAACTCGAACCTCAGTGATGCCAATTCTTTCATTGGTTTTGAAGTCACAGTAGGCGGGGAATAGTGGCACTCCACCTGCACCGTCGGGGTCTATAGCGTACAGGTTGTTCCTTAGTGGATTCTTGTCCATCTTGGCCAGCTTGATCTCATTACAATCAGGATACACATCTGCAAAAATTTGACAAAAAAATATATTAGTAGGTCCTCTTTCATAGGACTGAAAATATACTGTATACAGGGAGATAAATCTGTCTTGTAACAATTCACCCAGTCTTAAATTCGCCTGCTAATAAAGAGGGCGAAAGGGGTGAAAATGAAAATGGGAAGGGGGGGGGGGTATTTCTCAGTACACAGTATTTGAAACTTCATTTGACTAACAGTTTTGAACTACTAATATTATGATAAAAATACAGCCTTTAAAATTATACTTTCTTGCAATTTGATAAAACATTAAAATCACAAATAAAGTACTCGCTTAAAATAAGGAATCTACAATATCTCTCCTACCATAACACTTCATGGCGCCTGTGACAAGTTTCCTCTGCTGTGTGGACTGAGGGAGGTTGATCCAGGAGACCGGGAGGAGAGTCTTGACTGTGATGAATCCTCCATACACCTCTGTTCCCTGCTGAGTACAGATACAGCTGCCGGCCTTACACTGTATTCCTTCTCCTACAAATACAAAGAAATAAATATTATCTTACTGACCCCGAATGTCTACAAATAACTATCAGATATACAGCCACCGGCCTTACACTGGATTCCCCCTCCTACAGTTACGGAAGAATTAACGTTTTACTAAACCCAAGGTCCCCGCAAATGCTAACATTTAGTGGAACAACTATGGTATGGAAACAAAGAAGGAATATGATACCAACAAAATTGTAAGATATAATATTTTCAAATTACAGTAAAAGGAATAATCTTTTTCATCTGAATGATAAGAAAATCATAATACCTGTTTTTATACATGTGTTTCTATAAATGAGTCTCATTCATGTACAACATTTGAGGATTGTTAGATCATCAAGATTTCTCCTCACTGCATGTACACAGATAATTGTGCTTTATGTGGATTTAAGGTTAAAACAGCATTTGCATGAATTTTACACAAATTCACTTCACATTAATATTTTTCAAATACATTTCAATTTTCTTTTAAACAAGATAATAAAGACAAAATTACATGTATTCTGTAGGGACAATTAACATTAAATTCACTTTAAGTGAATTTCACAAAAGTGCTTTTATCACTTAACATTTTTCATTTTAAAGTCATGTGGGACAAGATGACCATTCCCTGAGCCTAACAGTACCTACCCTCGGCCTGTGGTTCCCAGTCACTCATCTTACGACCGGTTTGTTCACTGGGCTGAGATGCTCCGTTACACAGGACATAGATTTCCTGTTCACAGTACTGAGACTTCTCCACCAGACTATGAACCATGGTTATGTTAAAGATGTAGTACAGAATTTCTATTTTTCCTGGAATATACACCACAATAATCTCTGGCTCCTTAGGTCGAATTTCCTAGAGGCCAAAGAGAAACAATACCTATGAAATTGTAAGAAAGAGTAAAGCACATAATAAAGAACTACGGATTTATCAATTAAAAACAAAACAGTTTAAGAAAGAAAAATTAAGAAATACAATATCTTACTGTAAATCCAACTGGAGGATGTGGAATATAAGAGCAGTATACTGGGAATCCAGGCTCTCCGGACCAGAGTCCATCCGGATCTACATAAGTGGTTACATTCTTCAGTTCTCCCGAGTTCCTTCTGGCCTGACATGAACCATACATTCCTGTGAATATTCAGATCAAGGCTTATCAATATATCCTTCATGTTCCTTAAACATTAGTAACAAAATGCAATGGTCTATATTTCCATCACATTTAATAAAGTTTTGGTATTTTTTAATATCATTTCAATTAAAGTCAGCTTCATTTATAAATATTTATTAAAAAATGAATTACAATGAATTACAATGAATTACAAGCATGCATTATCAAATAGCACAGTATTTAAATTACTATCAATAATGAAAGAATATGATATTGTCTCATTCTACTTTTTAGACATAGAACAAAAGAGCAATACTGTAGATTTATTATTTTACGCAAGTACTTAATATTATGATTCAACCAGTTTGCATCAAATCGTGAGAATATAAATTTGCGAACACCGATTTGTTAGCATAAATTCATTAAGTTTACATATATCCGAAAAATAAAAGCGAGATTTTAAAATCTGCAAAATGTGCTTCTCGCAATTTAAGTGGATATTAATTTCTCGCGTTTAATTAGGAATCTACAGTATACCCTTGCCTGTATCTCACCAATAGGTCCACTGTTACAGTGTAAATTAGACACCACATAGGCCGCTGTACGACTGGTCATCACCGGGGTGGTGGGGTCCAGGGTGATACACACCTCACACACAGGGAGACGGGTCTTGTCGTAGATCCACCCGTCGTCACTGCGACTCTCACCGTCCTGGATGTCACAGTTACACTTGGCCCCCGCCGGTCCCTCACAGGTGCCACTGGTCCCACAGGCACACGCATCTATCCCACCTGATCCTCCCCAACCTTGTAACAAATAAAGCAAGGAGCAGTGAGGAAAAGTCACTTAAGTATATCTCTAACACTCAAGAATACTTTAATGATGGCTTTGATATAAAAATCTGCATTTATATGATCATTTTAAATTTTGTAAACACAGACATTTTTCATATGGAAAATGTTGACTTTTTTAACTGTTTTAAAACACCATACCAACCTTTCTTGAGAGTTCCATCACATGTACTGTAAGTAACTTTGCCAGTTTTGGGGGCATTTTTACAGGTATACCTCAGGTGTTGTGTACAATGACTACTTTTCTCAACCAAAGCCTTTAAGAAGTTAATAAGGGTTAAGCACAAAAATTTAATACAATGCATTGACATGTTTAACAGATAAAAAGGGTAATCTTCTGCCTGCATAAAGCTATACCAACCTGTATCTGTTCTTTGGAAATGTCAGGCTCGTAATCAATTTGAAAACATTTTGTCACTGGAGAATCTCCTGGCTGACCATATGTGTAGTTGAAGTAGCCTGATACATGGAAAACGTTTTTATAAACAAGTACATGTACTACTATATAGTATATAAGGCCATCATTAAAAATATCTATGTTTCCCCTAACCCGACCCTATATTTTAAAGTTGGGTAGGTAGGTAGGTAAATAATTTTTTTTGCTAGGGCATAATTGAAAATACATTATAAATTAAATGAAAAAAAAAAATCAATTCTTTAATTAATTACAAAACTAAAAAAAAATCAAAGGCCTAAAGGGCCACAATGGCGTCGAGTTGATATTAATTTGAAGAGTACAAACCTGAACAATTTTTATTATTTTTATTTAATTTGATATTTATGGTATTCGTTCCTTGATCACACGTACATTTAGACAATACAGACAAATTCATTAGTCGACTACTTTCAAATAAATAAAAAAAAAATTTATCACATAATTAATTAATTTTTTTTCATTACAAATTGACTCACCAAATTCCTAAAAAGTTTTGAATGTTACTTAAAAATCTCAAGTTAAAGAAATATCCTTGGAGTTAAAAAATTGTAAATATTTTTTTTTTCTATTTAAAAAGAATTTAAAATTAGTATTAAAAGTATGGTTGTATTTAATTCTATATATTTTTTATTGCTGATAAAAACTCTGTCTCATATTATCAATTGATTTAAAAATCAGATGGGTCCAAAAATACGGACCAAAAAGATCAGGGGTAGATATGAGAGCACCCATTCACGTTGTTTACATTCACAAATTAAAAGTGAAAGTAGTTGGTTTAAAGTAACTTTTGGATGTAGATATACTTGTTGCTCTGTGCAGGAAGGTTTGTTTCTAAAAGATCAAACATTTGTGCATCGTCAACATTCGATATGGATACAAAATATTCTGTTTTGCAGGCAGGTATATTTCATAAACAAATTGAGTATGTAGGCCTAATTATCGCATGTGGTGCACGTATATTAATCCGCTGAAACCCTGACATATTGTTAACAATAAAATATGAACATTATCAAAGACATCAACTATTTTTTATCTGCCAACTTGTTATATTGACGTAGAGTTCTGCTCTAAATGGAAGTATATCATCTTTTATTCTTCAAATACGTCATAAGAAAACTTTGCACTCATTTCCGCGGATTTATTGATAGCATGCGTTGTTCGGCTCCTAAGAACTTCCGGTCGCACGATCCCTAGATGGCTTTCGAGCTCCGCTCGACGCCATAAAAATTGACCAGTTGTAAAACTGATTGTCATACTTGTACTTATGGAATGTATAACAAATTTAATATTGAATTCACAATTTGATATTGTTTACCTTAAATTCACACATGTTTGATTCAATGACTAGATGTGCATGAATAGATTCATTACCATTTGTATGTTAATGTACATGTTAACCTATATTTAAATATCATTTTAATGATAATGTACATACTTCAAAGTATCAATTAATTTTTCAAAATTTGGTTTATAAAATGTCTAAAAGTATATTAAAACAATAATATTTGATAAACTTAATGTACTTTATTAAATGTAAATGTTTGTGAAGTCATATTTAATGATTCTACAATATCAAGTTTACACAAAACACTACACTTGCAGAGAATATTCTTCTTTGAAAAGGAAATAGGTGTCTATACAGAGAATCATTAATCTAAATTTGAAACATAATGCCAGGGAATAAAAAATATTTAAATAATAATGATTTTTGTAAATTTACCCAATTTCACTTTAATTATAGTCATTACAAAAACAAACTCTTTTGCTTCGGTCTAATTGAAATTTGACGAATATAAGAGAACTGTTTCAATTTTTCACAACATGAAGAGTCTTTCATATCACTGGTACCAACCTAATTTTTGGGAGACTTATTTCTCCTTAACAGAAAAGTAGGGAGAAGTTTGAGAAATCAGGGTGACTGCCATTATTTGATACAGCATAACCTACAGGAATGATGATATACACAGATTCAATCTAAATTAAAATTGGATTAGAATTTAAACAAGTTATTAAAAAAATAAAACAACTTCTCAAAGTTATAAAAACTTATCCAATCTATTAAATTAATTTTTTTTTATGTATTCATACATTTTATAAATGAAATGTTTTGTAATTGTGTTAGCTAAATGACAAATAAAATCAGTCTCTGTACTTCTGTGTATTTTTTGAGGTATTAGTCCAACCATTTGACCAAATTACAACCGTTGTGTAGAGGATCATTTTATTTTTTAAGATAACTGAAGACAGATGGTTTTATGATTATTTTAGCATTAGTTTGGCAAAATTATTAACTAATTACAAGTTACCAACTAATTGTAATATCAACACTAAAAGTAGTAAATATCGGTTGTAGCCTAATTTTCAATGCACACTGACAGTAGCCTATATGTTGCATCACCCGCATTTATTGTAACCCATGAAAGATAAGACAATTAATCATAACAGTGGTTAACTGAGGCTGTGGAAACGTCTTTTGAATTAAATGATTATCATTGTATTACCTTTGCGGTTAATTTACACGATCGTGTTCTCAGAATACAGGGCGACTTTAATTTCTCTTTCGGAGGAAATTCCGACGAAGTTACCGATCATAAAGCAAGTATTTTGCCCATGTTGATGATGATGGCTAACAAAATTATTGTAAAACTAAAAAGATGTGGGTGTCCTAAAAACGAATTTGGGTAAAATTAAATCTCTTTTTTTAAAAAAATGTCTATTCAATGTGGTAAATAAAAAAAATTCAATCGGCGGGATTTAATTGAGTCGGTTGCGTTAGGGGAAACATAGATATTTTTAATTTTGGCCTAAGCATGAAAAAAATTAAAAATAAAACTGTAATTTTGAAAATAAACAAATTTGAACTTCTCTAATGCAAGCAAATTATATCTAGGACTTATTCTGAGAGACACTGACCTGGACCAATTTTGATGACAGTCATCGGGAACTGACAGCTAACCACAAAAGGATCCACCCCCTCCGCTCCATCGGGATCTACGGTGTAGTCACGGTTACTGTCCAACATCTTCTCGCTCTCAAACCTCCTGCCAATCATAAAGTTGTAGAGATCTGCACAGGTTGGGAACACCTCTGCAAAGACAAAACAAAACCACTTGTGTATCCTATATTATGTGAAAAATTTAGTTGTGAAATATGTTTTGAGAAAATAACGTGCCCCTAATGGTAAAATACTTCAGAAGCTGACCTAAACATCTGAGAGGACCAATGTCAACAGTAGATGTCCCACTGACACTGAAAACCATTTTCTTGACTGGCAACACCTCCTTGTCCACCAAAGTCCCTGTGTCATTCCTAAAAGTATATTATAAGAACTATTCTGTACTTACAGATATGTTCCAGGTATAAAACTCTGAAGCACAATGAATCGAATGTGAAGATCATGAGGCCATATTCCAGCCCACTGACCTGAGTGTGCTGTCATTGATGTCGCAGTTACATTTTGTAGTGGATCCCCCCGCACAGCTCTGGGTCAGACTACAGGCACAACCCTCTCCCTCCTTACCAGTGTAATAGTAATGCTTGGTACCACTTATATCCTCCCAGTAGCCAATCGAGGTCCCATCTACAGCACCAACATGATGTAATTGAATTTAAAATACAAGACAAATTATTTAACTGTAGGGAAAAAGTTGGAATCATTGAAATGCATTGCTTCCACTTTTGATTTTTATAAATGATTTGTGATGGAACAGTCCGAATTTGCTAAATCATTACTTTATTGGTGCTGAGCTAAAATATGTTTTCTCTGTGGAATAAATTTTTAGTTTTTAATTTGAATTTTCTGAAAGAAATGTTGACCTACCTATTGCAAACACTGGGGACTTGACACAGGAGTGGACCACAGACTGAGAACAGTACACCGATCTAACGCGGAGTTTGGTGAGCTGCTCATCTGTGACATAGCGATACTTGAATGACAGGCTCCCTCCTATGATTGTTTGCTGGAAATGATCATAGAATATTCTACTTTTGTTATTTGTAACAATTCTAATGTTGGTTGAACTACTTGTTTCAATCATACAAATGATTTACAAATCTAGTATGATTTTTTAAGGTGGTATGGGACACTTCCATGTTGTGATGTGTTGTTTATCGAAATAAACAATAAAATAAAGTGTAATTATATAAGTGGTTTCTTTCCCAATATGGTCATCTAACAGCGTAGCTCAGTGGGTTAGAGGGTTTACTATGAACCTGTAAGTCAGGAGTTTGAATCCCGCTGAGGGTTTTACGATTTTTACCTTTTCAAATATTTTTAAAAGTTATTTTTTGGTCAAATATTGTAAAATTCAAAAATTCCAAACCGGTGAAAGTATTTCAATTATGAAGTATTTTATTTCACATTAATATCGACAGATGTCCCATACCACCTTAAATTATTCTAAAATAAATTTCACTGGAAATTTTAATACAAAAAGGAAGGCATTGAAATCTTTGAAGCAAAATGTTTCAGAAGTTTGGACAAGGATTTCATGTCTAGACACAACACTAAAATTCTCCACACTTGTGGTTTGAGATAGTATAATCACCTGTGATTCTTGCTCATGATGTACAATGGTAATACCAAGTGGGGGCTCCACCTGCATCTGACATTCCACAGGGAAGGGTTCCACATTGGTGGGGTCAGTTTTGTCTCTAGGAGCGGGGCCATCAACATCTACCATGTATGTGTAGCTGTAGTTCTGACCTCTGTTGAGGTAACCTTGACAGTTGACCTCAAACCCTGGAAATAATGAACAACTATTCTGTCAGAACTTTGTGAGGTAGAGTCAAGCCAGCAAGATACTGTAAACCCTGGAGCATATTTGCACACTCAAAATTTAGGGGAATCTTGAATTCCACTTCAACTGAAAAAGGTAATCATAGAAAACATTTACAGATCCAAGTGTTAAAATGCGTTTATGTGTTTGCTGAGCAATTCTAATACATGCTGTTAAATTAGCTGACAAAAAGGTCAACCAAAAGGTCCTAACATGTGGTTTTTGCAAAAACAATAAATCAAGTTAGATTACAGAAACTGTTGCCTCTTTGAAATGTAGGGAGTATCAATGCATGGTTCTAGAGGATACAAGCATTACCAAATTCTTGTCGGCTACACTTGAGGGGGGCCACAAAATACTGTCCACTGCTACTGCCCCCAATGTCATTGAAGGTCACAGACCCAACAGGGAGGTCCTCTGGTTTGGTAACAACACCTATATCTTTCCTGGGTCGGCCGTCCATCGTGTCACAATTACACTACATTAACAAATTTCCATATGTTTTATCATTTTTTAAAATATATATAACAATATTTAAATATCACAAAATCTCTTTCATTTGATAGTAATCTAATTGAAAATCTCATTTGAATGGTCAAACACAATTTCAAATCAAAGGCCTGAAGGGCCACAATGGCGTCGAGTTGACATTAATTTGAAGAGTAAAAACCTGAATATTATTTTTAAATTCAAAATAAACCCCTCACCTAACAAAAATGCATATATTTTTTTTTATTTGTGTTGTTTATGGTTCTCCTTCATTGATCACACATACATTTAGATACTATAGATAAAAAAAATCCTTTAAACAAAGTATGATCTTATATGATTGTACTTGAGATCAACTTTTCTTATTGTTTTGCTGGAGATTAATGTTTATAAAAATTGAGTCGGATGGTCAATTTTAATAAAACAGATATTTTATATGGATTTTATGCAGTCAACTTAATACGGAAAACTCAAAATGAAGTATGATTTTTTTTTCAGATATCATTCTAATTTTGTTATTGACCCTTCATTTAGAAAATTGGTGTCAATTATACTTACTATTTAAAACAAATATAAAGACAAATACATTAGTTGACTACTTTCAAATAAATAAAAATTATGTTTTTTATCACATATTTCATTAAATTACAATTCATTTCAATTTGACTCACCTAATTCTTAAAAAAATTTGAATGCTAGTTAAAAATATCTTAGAAGTTAAAATTTTTTCAGATATTTTTTCTCTATTCAAATAGAATATATTTGTATATCAAAAGTATGATTGTATTTAATTCTTTATATTGTATACTGCTGATAAACACTCTGTTTCTTATTATCAATTTGATTTAAAATTCACATGGGTCCAAATGACGCGGGCCGAAAAGAACAGGGGTAGAAATAAGAAAGCACCCATTCCTGTTGTTTACGAAGTGAAAGTAGAGGGTTTAGAATTACTTTTGGTGTAGATATATCACCGTTGTAGGAAGTTTCGTTTCTAAAAGATCAACATCTGTGCATTGTTAACATTCGATTTGGAAACAAAATAATCTGTTTTGCAGGCAGGTATGTTTCAAAAACAAATTGAGTATGTAGGCCTAACTATCGCATGTTCTTCGGTAAAAGTGTATTCATCCGCCGAAACACAGACATTGTTTACAATAAAATATTAACATTATCAAAGACCTCAACAATTTTTGTATCTGCCAACTTGTTTTGTTGACGTACAGTTCTGCTCAAAATGGAAGTATGTCATCTTTTTTTCTTCGAACACATAAGAAAACTTTGCACTCATTTGAGTTGTTTGGCTCCTTAGAATTGGCAACTTCCGGCCGTACGATCCCTAGATGGCTTTCGAGCTTTGCTCGACGCCATAAAAATCCTTCAAATATTGTGGCATATTTTCTGACTTTTTAAAAGTCTTACGTTTTTGTCTGGTTCGGCACAAGTCTTGGTCAGACCACATCCACACATCCCTGCCACCCCGTTACCACCAGGCCAGTAGTTCTTGACCACCCCATTCAGGTCACTGAAGAATCCCTTCTTGTCCCCACCGTTCATCAGCCTTGAATCCTGATAATAAGATCATCAGCATTTTGTACAGTAAATGGTATAAAATCAGTTTTCTCACATGAAAATCAGTATTTTATTCATAAATTTCAATTTTAACATGATGTTCCAGTAATTATACTGTAGATCTTTACACTGTAAATGTGGAAATATCTATTGCCTTATGTTTCTAAAGAATTTTCAAACAAACACTCCCCTCAGGAAAGTTTGGTAATAGTGAAAACTTTTTAGAATTACCTCAACCAAAATGAAAACCCAAAATTTGCCAAACCTAAACCCACAGATTATGAAAGTTTACAATGACATACAGTGCAGCTGTACTCCACTTCCTGTCTACAGAAGGCTGATTCCTCAATGATCTTCAGTATGGATGGCTTGTCAATGACATAGGTCAGACTGTGTTGTTCTGGGGCTGTGGGGCTGACTGGGTCGTAGCTAAAAGGCAATCACAAAACTATGGAAACCAATTTGTTTACTATAGAATCATTAATATTCATGGAGCCTTAATTCTAATAAGTTAACACAATTACCAAACAATTCAAACCATTGTTTCTTGCTCAATATTTCATTTGGATTATATTTTCTTGCCTTTTTTGAAATTGTTATGAAAAATATAAGGTACTCTCAAAAGTTTTATTTAAATAATCAATTAACATATGATTTTTAACCCTCACCTATGACCATCATTAATACATATTTTCAATAGATATTTCAATTGATGCATCAATCATGTTATCATAAAAATCATCCATTAAATAATTAATACTACAAGGCAGTTTACAAGGAATTGCTATTACTCACTTGTCATGGGGGATGACAGTTATCCCTACGTGTGGGTAAGACTCCATGTCACAGTGGACTAGGACCGGGTTGGTGGGGCCATCAGGGCCGTCTATATCAATGATCTGAGGGCCATCCTCCTTAACCTTATACAGGGTGTTAAACTTGGCATCGTCACAGTCAATGGGGAAATCTGTTCAAATACACAACACATCAAAATCAAAATGTTTTACAATATGCTCTGGTAACGAACATTAGCATGACTAAAGTATATAAAATCAGTGTTTTGCTCAATGTAATAATTACATGTATATGAACGAACCCATTAACTTTGATATTTATAGTATCTAACTTTAAACATGTTAAATATAACTAATGATATCCACAACATCTAAAATATCTTTTTTAGACAGAGAGCTTAAGTCCTAATTTCACACATTGTAATATGCATGTCATAAGAGTGATGATAATAAATATGCATGCTCCTTGGTGCCACAGTCAATATAACTACCAAATGGTTTAGGTCCACAGACTACATTTCCAATCTCAACGTCCATCAACTGAGATGAGCTGTCTAGACCAAAGTGAACCTTCTGTATTGGCAGTAGAGTCTTGTCCAGTATCTTCCCTTCATCCTTGACCCCTGACCTTGTGCCGTCACAGTTACAGTTGGCCTGTCTGGTCTCACAGTATCTCATTTGGCCACATGAACACTGTTTTCATAAAATGAAATCAGTTTGTTTGTGAGGACATGGATTATGACAATAAAAATTGTATCGTTGTAATATTAGGTTTTTTTTTCATCAGATGTTCAGACCTTGCCCTGGAATGAAGCCCCTCCCCACGTCTTGTGTTGAGTTCCATTGCCATCCACCCAGTAGTCATTGCCATCCAGAGTTTTTGCATTGTTTCTGCATGTTGTTCTGAATAATAAATAAATTATTAAAGTACTGTATCTATTCAATACTGTAAAACAACTTTTATTCGCGATGACTATATTTCACGATTTACTTCCAATAAACTGGTTTGCAACAAATAATGTTCGCGACAAAGCGTTATTAAGACACGTCTTGTTATAACAACCATACAACAACAATTGGTTCGCAGCAAGAAATATTCGCGACCACAATGCCCTCCAATTTCTTGCATGCCAATAAAAGTTGGTTTACAGTATTCCAAATGCTATTCATTTACCTTGTATTTAAGGTACATTTAGGAGACGATATTCTCATTGGTATTCAAATTAGATTAAATCAATCAATCAATCAAAAATCTTACAATCATCAAAAGAAGTAATTTAATTTTGATAGAAAATATTTTTTTACTATAAATAAATGCAGCATAAAGATTCTGCTCCACTATTAAAAAAATTAGCAGAGTATAAGCAACAACCCCGTAAAATCTCACCCCATGTACTGATAGCAGAAGTTTGAGGTCTCTATGACCTTGGTGATCTGAGGGTGGGTGGCGTTGTAGGTGACCGTGACCTCTGGTTGACCTTGAGAGATCTGTGTTTTGGGGGCGGTGGTGTTCATGATGGTGATTCCTATATTAGGTCGCATGTCACAATAAACCTAAAAATACACCATTATGAATTTATCATAATACAAACACTTCTAAGTTATTTACTTTAGATATTTAGCTTATATAACCTGTATGTTGCACAGATTTTAGACTAATACATTGCTACTTGAATGCAAGACTGGTTGTGTCTCTCAAAAGACACAAAGGTACAAAAGTCCTTTTAATTACATGTATGTACATATTTTTCTTTCATGGTTATAATGCAAGATTATGAGTAAAATTTAAAAAGAAAGGTATACTTGAAGATTGTTAAGAATATTGAGTGTGTTATTGAAATGAATAGTTTGTAAGACATACTGCATAAAAGTACCTGCATCTAGAGGAAAATACATATTATATAATAATATTATTGCTAAAATGTCTCTGTTATAAAAGACAAATATGTTACCTGGAACTCAGGAATGGGTCCTGTGCCATCAGCATCAATTGTATACACTCCATCTTTGGACATCTTGTTCTTTTGGAATATTTCATCACAATTCTTGGGCATTACTGTATAAACATTTATCACATTATCAACAGCTGAAAATGTTCATTACTCTGTTGAATATGTTATAAAAAAAATGATGTCAATTAGGTTCTACAATTATCCTGGTTTTCTTAATATTACAAACAAATAATCCAATATACAGGTAGATACTTAAAGTTCCAAAATATGCAAAAAAGCAGAATATTAAATAAAATCAATAATGAAGATAAATAAAAATCATGATTTGTTTCTGGGGCGATAATTTTTTTTAATAAAGAACAGCTAAGGGGATTTGATATTTTCATAATTCATAACTATATGACAGTACAAAAACAGAAATTGATAAAACACTTTTGAGCATGTACATAATTCAGGCTTGGGGCAAATTACATTGCAAAGTAATGCATTAAATTACCATTACCATTACTTAATTTTCTTGAAGTAATGCATTACATTACCATTACTTTGTGAAAAGTCAATAAGTTTTAAAAATAATAATTTAAACGCTGAATAAAGAGGTTTTGCAAATGTTTCATATATAAAACACACTTAAACATATTTACAGGTTCATGTTCTCTATCTGGTTCAAATTTAATGACTTAAACAAGATTGCTATTGCACTTTATGATCATCAAAGTTTCAAAGGTTTCATCTTTTAACTGCATCCTGTCGGGTTTGAAAATCTAAGATATGAGTGTTCAGGAAATAATAGAAAAAAATATATCTACAGTTGAATTTCTATATCTTGAACACGGATATCTCAAATCTAATGGATATGTCGAAGTGATCAGCTGTAAGTCCCAACCACTTATTTTTTTAAGTATTCTACCCTTGATATCTCGAATACTCAGATTTCTCAAAGATTGTAAACAGTCCCATCTAGTTTGAGATAACAAAGTTTGACTATATAATTATGTACAATATATATAAATAACTGATATGAGCTAGATGGTACGTAATCAGTTTCTGATACTGACGCGTGCAGGATTTTCCACTCCCAGTATAGCCAGGGTTACAGATGCAGTAATAGCTTCCCACGACATTCTCGCATTCTGCATTAGGGTCACAGGTGTAGGTTTTCAGATCACACTCATTGACATCTACAACATTTAGGAAAGTCATGTTAAACATAGATGTAAGAACCAGGTGTCACATAGAGATGTTGTACTATCAGTTGTCTAGGTTTATATCTGAGGCATTTGTTTTTTTATCTTACCATCATCTATATATCTAATATATGCATCCTATCATCATCTGATTTAAATAAAAAAAATACATAGGCATTTTATTTTCATCAACTGTTTTATTTGCATATCTTACGGTTATCTGATTATTGTTTTGCATTTACATAACTCAAACAATTTATCTATGTAAAGCATCTTTGACAAAACCCACTTTTATTCATACATAAATATTGCATAATTATTAGGGCTGTGTATTGGTAAAGATTTTTCGATACGATACGATACAATACATTCAGATGCGATATCCGATATATTGGATTACAATTTAGTTTAGCATTATCAAGAATATAGTACTATAATAAACCAAAATTACAGTGATTTTAATTGATTTTTTAAATAAAATAACAAAACAAGCACTCAGTCTGTCTTGTTTGAGTCAATGAGAGTAACAGAAAAAGAGTCAGGTAGGTAACTTACCATGCATATTTCCATATAATACCAAGGACATATGTACTAATTTATATGATACTACATGTATATATGAACTGATCATTGTCATACCGTTTAATGAAAAATTAGAATATTAATGATCAGGGGGTAGTTACTTAGTTATTCATGGATAGGTATTTATAAGCATTGAAACTCTCATGCTACAACTCCTTTCAAAATCATGTTTTTATTCAGAAATACAATGAATTTTACAATTTCATGGCTCAGCACTTTCATGTTTAAATTTCTATCAATTTTAAAATCGTTTCCTTCTTTAACATTTGTCATTTAGGGACGAGTTCTATGTTGTTGAATATGGAGTTATAAAATATGAAAAAAATAAAATAAAATCCATCCATCAAATAAACGGCAGGCATATAAAATTCCTCTGCAGGCGTATGAATTCTATATTTTACATACATAAGTTACAAATGTACGTAACTTTACCAACCATTGAACATTATTCCTAATTTTGGGCTACTTAATTATTATTAAGTCAACTTTATATTCTAGTATGATAAGTTTAGTTAAGTAAAGTTAAATATCAATGAAAAAATGAAAATTATCCATCAGGTAAACAGATTTTCTCGGCAGGCGTGTTTTCCCCAGCAGGCGTGTTTTAGTTTGACCGTGGAGGAATAAGCAATCATACTTGTATTAACGACTGTATTTATTGTCTGACCGGTTTTTTACGAAACATATAATACATTCAGTGATTTACTTTAAGCTTTGTCTTTAGAATATACTAGATTCTACTCGTGCTCATCATACTGGAAGCCATTACTAAATAAGTAACTTCGATCCTGACCTTAAAAAGTGCAAATTTCAAACCTGACTTTATATTGGCGTATCGTCGAAACTGTGTATTGAATATCGCTGGACAGTCGTATACCGGTACATATCGATATATCGACACAGCCCTAATAATTATCATCCTTGTGTTGATTAAGACAACTTTATGTAAAGACCAAAGAGTGTGCATGTTCCAGTAGAGTTTGTTCTGTTAACTATGGTTAAGGCCAAGTGACATAATATGTGTGGTTCCAGTCACCAGAATGTCATAGTTTTAACTTGCCTAATTTCTTACTACGGCAATTCCTGTCCTACCTATGCAAAGGGTTCTATATGTATAAGCTATATATATAGTTATCTACATGGTCATATCCTTCCTATAGTGGGTTCCTTACATACAAAGCTAGATTTACCCACACATCCTTCCTGTACATATAAGTGGGTTCTTAAAGTATAAAGCTGGGTACCTACATATAACAGTCCTCCCTATACTGAGGGTTCTGGTATCCGTCCTGTTATTTCAATCAGTAAGTAGTTTCACCTACCAGTCTTGTCATACCTGTACAATGCGTTCCATTTCCAGTGAAGCCACCATTGCACACACATTCTGAGTTCACACAAACGGCATCACTGTGGCATTGTTCATTATGTGTACAGTAATCTGCAACATGCAAGGTAGTCATACAAACATGAAGTTCATAATGAGCAAGTTTGTTCAACAATGATTTACCGGGTACATGCATATAAAATAATATAGGCAAATGCCTTTAACAATGGTACAATGGTTTACATGGATATAAAACAAAATGAATATCTTTAACAATGGTTAATTGGAGTCATAGATATATCAGTAAAATGATCATTTTCATAGTGTGTAGAATATAACTTGGGTGTAGGTATCCTTACAAGTGCAGTTATAGCCATCTCCTTTGTATCCGGCTTTACATTTACACTCAAAGGTTCCCAGCTGATTCTGACAGTTAGCATTGACATGGCATGGATTTAACGTGGCACATTCATCAATGTCTATAAAAAAATATATCAAAGTATAACAATGATTTCAAACACATAATATAGACTAAATACATCTCAACAAAAAATATTTTTAATTGTTAAGTCATAAATATCAAATCAAATTATTGTAATAATGATATTTATGAATGTATTAGTTAATAAAATGATTAATAAATTTAAAATAAAGTAAGCTAGTTTTAAAACTGATATTTGTACATTTTATTTGTCTAATTAACATTAGCCATTTTATAAATTTGTATCAAAAGACAAATTTGAAGTAAAAATTTAATACAACCAGTAATAGAACAAACTCTAATGTTACCTTTGCAGTCATTTTTGCCATCACCCTTGTATCCAGAATTGCATTCGCAATATCCGCCTGCTGAACAGAATGCGTAAGAGTGGCATTCCTCCGCTGCTGTCTCATTGTTGCACGGATGGTGGTCTCCAGCTAAAGTTAATCCAACAAAAAATGTATGTCAGCATAGAATTTGAACTTGTTCTGATAAATTTTGTAATGTACTTTGTTTCATCTAAGTTTTAGTTGGTATACGCTGTACAAAATTATCCTGGAATTTGAAAATCTCTGCAAGAAATAAGTTTTTGACCCTGTTAATTTTTCATCGTCAAAAATGATCATAAAGATATTTTCCCTTTCACCAATTTTAATCGTACTTTTTCCACACTAAATTCACAGGTATGTGTATTTTTATTAAAAATTGCCTCAATGTGACAGTACAATAACTTGAGACAGACTATAGTTAAACGAAATGACATCATTGATACAAAATATATTGCTGTTGCGTCATATCCAACAAAAGAGATGTCAATTTATTCTGCAACATGCAATACCACAGTCATTACAGGGTTCTATCAATGCAGCAAATGTACAACAGGAGTATACCCAGTCTGCAGCCAGTGTGGTTGTTCCCCTTCAATCCGTCGCCTTGGTAATCTGGTTTACAGGTACAGGTAAAGGACCCGTCCACATTGTCTGTACAATCAGCATTGTCATCACAGAGCAAATACTTATCTGAAGAGCACCGGCTTTCTGTCTGGGCTAAGAAATCAAATAAAAAGAAATGGTAACCATGTCGATGCAATAGATCTAATATACTTCCATCAAGTACCAGGGGCTCGAGTTGAAGTACATAAGGAATATTTTTTCCCGATGCATTGACTTTCCTTTCTCAACTATTTTTTCTATACAAATTCACAAGCTTCAAAGAAAATACATCCTAAGCACGATGTGCATATGGTATCAGGAGAAACGTACCCAAGAGAAAACGTATTCGATCAGGAGAAAACATACCAAATTTCTACGGTACATTTTCTCCAAGAGAGAACTTCCCAAGTACGTTTTCTCTTGGAGAAAACGTACGTAACCTAAGAAAAATTATATGCATTATGTTGAATAGTTTTAAATACTATTTTACATTTTAAATATAGAGGAAAATAGGAATATTATAGATACATAAATTTAATAATAGCATTTTTATATGAGTCGGTTGAATATTAAGGAGTTATACATTTGAAATAGTTTTAAATACTACATGTATTAATGCATTAATGTAGACGAATATATTAATTTTATAAATATATGAATTTAATACATGTAATAGTAAGGTTTTTTTTATACGAGTTGGTTTAAAAACTATTAGGGCCTACAAAAAAAAGAAAAAACGCGCTTTCAACTTCTTCAGATACTCATCATTAAATTCTCTAAATTATATAGCAATCAAAACTATTTTTTAACAATTTCATTTATGATGGATTAATTGCCGACTAATTAAACTGCCCGGATGATGTTCGTGCAATGCCATGTGTATATAACACAATTATTGTCTAATTGATTATTGTCTACGTGTTATATATTTAACAAACGACAAATGATGCAAATGTTTATTGCTTTCCAAAATATTTATTAAAACTATTAATTATGATAATCCTAGGGTACGTTTTCTCCAAGCCGGGTACGTTCTCTCTTGGGGAAAACGCACCATAGGAATTGGGTTCGTTTTCTCTTGGGTACGTTTTGTACTGGGTACGTTTTCTAAAGCATTCGATGTGCACGTCGCCAGGGACGATGAATAATTATACCTACCGTCTTTTGTTAAATATTTTACATCTGACGTACACTAACCAATGGGATGCTACTTCACAGCAACAAATGTTTTAAGGCTGTTTGAGTAGTCTGGCTTAGTCTCGCTTAAGTCTGGCTTCGATTTTCGCGCCTAAAAGCGAGTTAACTCGTACAACAGTTTATTCGCAATGAGGACTTCAGACAGATTCGAGTTGAAGTGACATAATTATATATTTTTTATATTAATCGTTTTTTATATGAATATGTTATGCCAATATGTTTTAAGCTTGATATATATTAGATCGTATTATATTATCAGATTACATTTGCTGTTTGTGACATTATTAATTATTGTGTGGACCCATTTGCAATTGATGTAACAGTTACATTGAAAAACGTGAAACTTGAATAAAATTTTCGCAAATATAACGCCAGTTTGTTTTATGCTCTATATTCAGGAACTGTATTTTCATTATGCAAGCCCACAGCCTTGGGGTGAGGAAGTAGGGGATTGGCTCCGAATCCCCCCTCCTTTTTCTCAAAAATAAAAAAAAAAAAAAAAAAAAGAATCTACATAATATAGAAACTGGAATTTTGAAGGAACTGCCCCTCCCCCATTTTTGGGACCATATTATAAATAACTGCATCTCCCTCATTTTATGGGACCATATTATAAATAATAGGGAAAATTAACATTGCATTATCGGATTTTGAAGATTGAAAAGATTTTTTCCCCGCTTTTTTCTCAAGATATCTATGAAATCTACTCCCATCTACTTAAAAAAAAAAACCGATGCTATTTGTCTATAATGCCGTTAAATGTTCTTCCCATTGTAATTTTGCAATGTTAATCTGTAATTTGTTATATCAATAAAATACATTCCACGTTTATATTGACACCGACGTCTAAGATTTCACTTTTCAATATAATAGCTATTAGCAAATCATTCCTTACCGATACTGACTATATTGTATGAGTGATGCATGTTTTACCGATTTTAGCCCATACAATTAAACAGATATTCTAGATATATATGGGACTTACCGTGGACAGATATTAAGGCAGATATCCACACTGCAGCAGTGACGATGTGGATACTGTTCATGGCAGCTCTGATGTCGACCTCTCACTCTCTACAATATTTCCAAAACAAAAAAACAAAAAAACAAAACAAAAAAAATCAGTATAAAACATAGTTCTTTATAAAAACATGAGTTCAACATGATGCTTTAAATTCAAACTTGATAATTTATTGGAATACTTGTAAGTGTTCCGCCAAAAAAAAAATTCTTTAAATTTTCTGAAAAAAAGAGAAAATGTATACAATGTATATATAACTGTTTTATAAAACGGATTTAAAAAAAAAAATGAGAAAATGTATTGTTTTATGAAGTGAATTTTCCCGAGAAAAAGCTTGATTTGAAAGGGGGACTCAGTGACATGGTCAATTTCCTCCGGGTTGCTGGCTATTAAGCCAAATTCCTAGGTAGCATATATGCAGCCATTAGCCCAATTTTTCGGACTGGATGGAGGAAACTCCTGTATGACTTCGGTATTGTGAGACTTATGTTAGTTATAAATAATAAGAGTTTTGCGGAAGGTTTGGTCTGAAAATGTATTATTTAATATTTTCCTACATGCATTTAAGTTTAAAAAAAGGTTTGTCACAAAGTGTCAAGGTTGCTCTGTACACAATACCGTTAATACGTATTGCGAGACATTAGCGACGTATTAGGCGAAATGTATACTCATATTCTTTCTTCAGGGGTCATTTTCCTGTGTCCTTTGTGTATGAAATATAAATTTCCCTCAATCGATGGAAGAAAGAATGTTACAGTGCCTTAATTGAAAGCCAGGCAATATGTTTCATCAGTTGAAGGTTATAGGATTATACGAACACTTGAAAAAAATTGGTCCTTGATGGTTACTCTAAATACAGTTTAATGACACTAAATTTACGGAAACTTGCGGAATTTGAACGTATTAGTATTCTAATCGATAAAATAGTTATCTTATATAGTTTTTACATGAAAACTTTTTAAACAAGTTTTTACATGAAATGACGATCAACCTTACCAAAAAGTTAACTAATACAAGAGACGCATATCTATATATATTAGAATATTCGTGCTTGCTAATGCCGTAAAATGGTCTACATAATTGGTACACATCCTGCATTACTTTATAGTATAAAAAATGGCAAATGTTACATGGACAGTTTTAATTGTGAGGTCTTTCCTCCTTCATTTCGCACGAGCCGAACTTTTTTTTAACCCTAGCAACTGTGTTTTGTGATTGCAACCAATAAAATGACACATAAAAAACGGAAATGTTGCGTGAAAAGGGCAATAAAGGGGACACAGTCTGCGTGATTTTATTTGGTTACATCGGTGTAAAGCGGCGACCAGATTAATTTTTATACACACAGGTCGATGGGATATCTGGACAACAAACAAAAAAAGAATGCCCAGATGTCGCCCTGTAATTAACGCACACAAAGACACGCTTTAGATGTGTTTATCTTTTCTATCACTTTATTGGCCGTCGATGCTATTTATGAATGCAATAAAAGGCCACAATGATTATGACAAGTCATATTTTGACGACCCCCTTTTCATCAAACCATCCCGAACGTTCAGTGAGTCTTGTGAATACTTATACAGAAATCCTACAAGTTAAAAATAAATGACCGATTTTTTTCTGTTAATCATAATGATTTAATTTGGTTTTTGGAATATAGAGATATATCATATATTTATTATACTTTAATGTCAAATACTGAAATCTGATTGGTTTAGACACAGTTGATAATCCGTTCTATTACCCTCAGCGTTAGCAACACACTTGCCAACGGGTAACACAACGAATTGTTACATCCGTGTAAATTATGTGCGTACAGTTCGCCGTAGAATTCACGTCATTTCTATATAAAAGCAGTAAAATTTTCTCTAAAATTAAGACATTCAGTTCAATAAAATAAATAGTACCTGTTTGGGAGGATAACAGTTGAAATTGACACCCCTCAAAAACCATTGTCAAGCTCCGCTTCGCGTCGGTTGACATTGGTTTTTGAGGGGTGTCAATGATAACAGTTGAAATTGACACCCCTTAAAAAATATTGTCAAGCTCCGCTTCGCGTCGGTTGACAATGGTTTTTGAGGGGTGTCAATTTCAACTGTTACCCTCCCAAACAGGCACTATTTATATAATGAACACAATAAAAATAGCGCAAATGTCGATAAATGTCTATTGGTTTAACCGGTAAATACAATGTCATATCCTGTTTTTATTGTTTTCTTTTAGCTTTGATAAATCAATCATGAAATCAAGCATCAGCAAAACCAACGATATGATCAGTTGGATTTTTTATCAAACATAAATGAATGACAAAAGTTCGAAACTTATGGTGGTATCGAACCCTCAATTGAAAAAGCTCAAATCTTGACCAACTATATTAATTATGTCTATCCACTGATCGGATTTTTTTTATAACAACTATTGAAGAAACTACTATGTATTTAAATGGTATGATACTTTCTCCACGAGTACACGGACTCTTATTATTTTCCAGAAACGTTCAAATTTTGTTACAAAATGATATTTTTAATGTATATTGGTCATTATACTTTATATCTTTGTTTATAGATTTTGATTTTTTTTTCACTATATATACTTAAATTAGACCATCATAAAAATAAGGACAATGCTTAGTTGATAAAAATACAGAGGAATAAAAAAACCTGAAACTTTTTACTACCCTTTGTCGTAAACCAATAATATACATGTAGTTTTAAAAAAAAATTCTTTACATTTTACACTTTAGAGGAAATATCACAAATAGGGAATTAAAAATATCGTAACTTATGAAACGCTTTAATTTCTATACTAGTAGATATTATTAATACACTTGAAGACAGATTTGGGATGTTTCTGTGTTGCATATACATAGATAGATTTAACTTCCATGAGAGATGAAAACTATTTAATAAAATGTATTCATTTGTTCGTTTATAAGTATGCCTTCACACTGAATATAAAATGGTAATCAAAGTTAACTAAAACTGTTTTAAATATACTCATATGTTATTGCAAACACGCGAGAAAAATTGCAAAAAAGTTTTCGCTACCGTATCAGACCAAGCTGTATCTTTATTGACATTAAAATAGATTAGATATTTTAATTAAAACAGATTTTGGATCGATCAATTCAAAACGTGGGTTTATAAAAACTCTCCAAGTCTCTTCCAGAAAGAAGAACACGAAAAACACAAGGTTTCTGAACAATTTTGTGACTGGAACATATATTAAACTTTAAATTCTCCATTCTAGAAGCTTCTGCCATAAGTCCAGTGTAAGTGATAGGGTTCACCGAAGGTTTTCGATGACAGGCTTCTTACAGTTTTCCATATAGGCCTATTAATAATAGTATAATTTAGCAAAGGCATTAGTCCACATCCAGTCAATATTGCTTTTATTATGTACTGTTAACGATTTTTAGTTGTCAATGAGTCCACGACTAATTATAGCCGTCGACTCATTGACAATTAAAAATTGGTAAAAGTAAAAGACATTACGATCTTGAGAACAAGAAAGCCGTCTACAGGATAAGTCTCTGAAATGTTAACATCAAGCTAAAAAGAGTTTTCTTCTCACTCATTTTCAGACGGACCCAAAACTTGTCAGGAACTTAAGATGGAACAGGCTTCGAGCTTGAATCCAATGTTAAAACAATGTTAACACAATTATAGAATTATACACCCTAGATCTTCAGGTGTATACCATGGACGAAATGATGGCTTCTGTTCTTCCGATTCTGAAGGCGTAATTCATTCTTATAGACTACCATAAACATTAAGGAACACTATCAATGCACTATTCAATGCTTCAGGATTCAGACACCTTCAAGAAGCAATGAATTTAAAACCCACAGGATGAGCGTGCTTTCAGGATAACTCGCCTGATAACTTTGCTCAGGTCTCGGTAACTAAAGAAGATAATTGCGACTTCTATGTGCAATATCATGCATCATCTTTTCTCATAGGACTAGCTCCACAGAATGTCATATTTTCTAAAATGAAGTTCCATCAAATGGTCGCCAATTTAAAATTATGATGGTTCGGACACGCTTTGGGGGAGTTTATGGTGGATCCTAGACCAGTTTTTATCATGATGAGTTTATAGGGTGATAGAGCATTGTTAAACTAAGTTCATTTACACCAAATGGGCTATATACGTTTAAAGATAATGAAAGATTGTCACATCATATTTCTTCTTTTCCGTTTGGATTAGGCTATACCCATTTTTACCGATTATATACTAGTACATGTAATAAAAAAACACAATCGCGCGAAAAAAAGGTTTAACCAGCCCATATAGATACTATCGGCTGAAAAAAATTCATGTTGACCAAAGCTGGAAGAGTAAAAATAATTCAAATTTGTTAAAAACTAATTTAAAAAAATCTTGAAATACTATTGAGAGAAAACACAAGATCCCCTTTCTCTTTTTCTTTCGAAGAAAAAAAAACCTAACACTCAGTGACTTATCATTATGCAAGACTACAAACAATATTATCATATCGCCACGTTAAAACAACACAACGTTACATTATTCCAATTGTGTAATTTAAAAAAAAACTCCGTTATATTTCAGGAAATACTTTGTGACAGTACTAAAAACAGATACAAAAAGAACATGGCTTGATTAATGGCATTGAACAGCATATTATCAATATTTAGTTTAATCAACCCGAGGCTTATGCATCGTAATAGTTAGCCATGCATTTTATTCACAAAAAATAATCGATTTTTGAATAATTCAAAAAGTGACCAAAAGATCGATTTTCACAAAAAAATAAAATAAAATAAACTTCTTTTTTCTTGTTTTAATTATTTATCATTCCAGACTGTAAGAACGTCATTTTATATTTGATAATTTTCATCCTTTAAATTTTGTTCAAATTAATAACTGTAATGACCTCGCAAGATATTAAAAAAAAAATAATAAATCAATTATTGATATCCTTGATATCCGTCATAGCTAGATCAAAAGGATACCGGTACACATTATCACCGGACAAGCGAACTGCGAGTTATACGAGTTTAAAACCATTAGGGTTATTAGCATTTTTTATGATCATATCCTAAATAGTGTTGTTTATCTATATTAATAACCCTCCCCACCATCCCTCCCCATTCCAAGAAGGAAATTTCTTTCGCAATTAACACGTGCATTCATTTGTAAAAATTACATATTTCACACAGAAAACTGACTGTAGGTTTTTGTAATTTGAGTAAAATTAAAGGTATTTAGCCACATTAATTGTTTTTTTCATCACAGCTCAATTGTATTGTTAATACGGTTGCTAAAACTTGCTGTATTGAAGTTACCACGAAACGATTCAGATTTTGTTCACAAAATATAATATACTTGTATAGTATATGATCGACCTACCGTGGAACTGACTAAATAATTCAACATTTTTGTTTCCGTATGTCGGAAGAAAGATTTTTTTTAAATTACCTACATCTTTAAACGTTAACGAACATGTACGAATTGTTTCGAAATTAAAAGAAATAAGACATTGAAAAATTCACAGCATAAAGTTATGGTTATTAATTTTTCCACAATAGTGGACAATAGAGAACTAGCTCAATAGAACGTGTGTCTAAACTTAGCCACATTTTGATATTGATCAAATGACAATGTTACAAATTTTATCCACGTTGAATGTAGACTAGTTTAAATCTTGTTTTCTGTGATCACTGTATTTTATGTTAAAACTACTTAAATTTGTCAAAAATGTTGCTTTTGAAAAGAAATTTGCTTAAAGTCTTTTTTCTTTTGATATTATGCGAATACTTAATGTATTTCAAGGGATTTTGATAAACTATTCATTTGATTGTTGGTAATAATAACTGGAATATTAATTTAATACCTGGAGGTCCCGTGTTCCTTTGGAATGTGTTCTGTTGTCCGGTGAAATTTTAGAAGAACTGCAATATTTATCCCTGTCTTCAGCGCTGGTCAGTAAAAGGTATGATTATTATCTATAATGTTATATATACATGCCGACACTGGCTAGAATGCAAGATCAATGAAAGGAAGAAAAAGATAAACTACACACAGCTGTCGGGACTCTGTAGCCTCTGTAACCATGCAAAGCAGAGCTAGTGGTCGATGCGTTAAAATCATTACTAGATATTACCTAATGTACTATCCCATAAATTAATCTACATTATCCATGTACTTAATCTAGTACTTTTTAAATTTATGGGATATCTTTAAGACTCGATCTAGTAATCCTCCTTTTGTCCCATCCTCATCATTATCATCTATATGATTCATTACCCTTAAGAAATAATTTTCAACCTACACAAAGAAAAATCATTCTTTATTAAACAATTTAATCATCATCATCATCATCATCATCATCATCATCATCATCATAATTATGAAATTTATCATCCTTACCATTACATTATTATTATGTATCATCAACATCATCATTTTTAACGTAACAACAACTTTAACATTATAGTAACAAACGCCTTAACCACCGTCAACCTTGAACACTACGAGATCATCATCATCATCATCATCATTCTACAGCAGCAGCAAAACAAAGGTTGCTGGAACAAACCATAATCAGCAACGATGACAACATTCAATTTCAACAACAAAGACATTATAAACTTTAAAACAACGACAACATCAACTTCAGCAACAATGACAATATCAACTTAAGCAACAACAAAATCATCAACTTTAGCAACACCGACATTATCAGATTCAGCAATGACGACATAATCAACTTCAGCTACAGTTTTAACTTTCACAGCAACGACAATATCAAAATAAGTAGAAACGACAGTGTCAATTTCAGCTACGACGACATCATCAACTTCAGCAACAATGACATTATCAACTTCAGAAACAGAAACATAATCAATTTCAGCCACAACGACATTATCGACTTCAGCAACAATGACATTATCAACTTCGGCCAAAACGACATCATTTATTTCAGCAACAACGACAGTATAAACTTTAGAACCAACGACATTATTAACGTTAGAAACACCTACAGCTGTACATTATCAACTTCAGCAACGACGACATCATCTATTTCAGCAACAAGGGTATTATCAACTTCAGCTAAATGACATTATCAACTTCAAAACCACGACATTATTAACTTCAGCAACAATGACATTATCAAAATAAGTAACAACGATATACATGTACATGTACATGTATTATCAACTTTAGCAATAATTACATTATCAACTTCAGAAATGACGACAAAATCAATTTCAGCAACATACAGTTTAGCAACAACGACATAATTAATTTCAGCAACAGCAATGTTATCAACTTCCACAACAGAGACGTTATCTATTGCAGTAAGAACGACATTATCAATTGCAGCAGCAACAAAATTATCAACTTCAGTCAAAATGACGTTATTATCCTCAAAACAACGACAATATCAATATCAGTAACACCGACTTTATCAACTTAAGCAACACCGACAATTTCAACTTTAAAACAACATTATTTATACATCTTCAACAAAGACATTATCAACTTTGACATTAAATTAGCAACAGCGACGTTATCAACTTCAGTAACAGCGACATTATCAACTTTAACAACAACGATATAAGCAACTTTAGCAACAATCAGAAACCATCAATAGCCCTATAAAAAACTTCAGCAACAACCATTCATCCGTTCAATTGATATAAGAACAACTATTTCATTCTCATTTTTGACTTTATATCATTTCAACAAAAACCTTTTTAACCATATCATCGACAACTTCAGCAACAGTAATGTTATGGATAACAAAAAGGATGACGTTCCATTATTTTCATCATTAACGCAACGCGTTTGTAAAGAATTAGAAATGGTGATTTATTAAAGAAATAAGTGACATAAAAGAATTAAACACAATCGACCGGTTTAATTAAAACAAGTCATGTTTTTAATTGGCAAGTTAAAACCATAATATATTATCCAAAAAGTTGATCAATGCATACCAACAACATTAACGAATCGAAATAACAAACGTACGTGTATTTCGGAGCATAAAAAAGTATTAGTTTTCCCCTTGTCTTTACACATTTGTTTGCTTAAGAAGGAAGGCGAAGAGTTCATTTCATATTTTTCATTTCATATTTTTCATTTCATATTCAAGTTTTGTATCAAGAGACCCAAATGGATGATTTGTACGCTTGGCAACAAAACAAATGCAACAGCATCCTTTCGATTCATAAACAACACCAGTCGATCTCCATATAATTTTAACTCTCAGGAAATCAGATTATTTGTCCTTTTAAACCTTTAACAGTAAAACAACGTCATGGGTTGATAAGTAAAGATCATTAGTTTAGATCCATATTTGCCAGGGGTGAAGCATTCGGCTATGTCATGGTGTGTGACGTCATGAAGTAATCCTGAAATCAAAGTTATTGATTATAAATAATATATTGAAGGGAGACTTAAGGAAGGAAGAGTAAAACGTATGGTAACAAATGTGCTAGAGCCTTGACTATCATATGAATTTTTTTTTTTTTTTTGGTGGAGGTGGGTTCCCGAATTGTATCTGTTTTTAAAGGCTTATCGCACAATAAACGATTGATTAAAAATTGACTATTGTGTAAAATGTACTAGCATGTATCTTATCGAATCAATGTCAGCACAAATTGCACGGAACACGTCAATCAATGCATATTATGAACCCGATTTGGTATTATGCACCTTAGAAATGTTTACCAACCCAAAAGACATTTGGCAAAACCTTAAAAAGGAAGGGACAGAATTTAGATTTTCTGTTCAAACTTTAAACATTATACTGATTAAATATGAAATTCCCAACATCTACTAGTAACTATTAGTGTTTATTAATTATTTTTGTTCGATGTTCATTTTTAACTGGAGTTCCGTAGGAAATATCCGGTAATTGAAAAGGTGAAAATCGCGGGGGGGGGGGGGCGGCTGCCAAAAGGGTACCCTTTTTATACGGATAACTCCTCTACAATTTTAAAGATAGGAAGTTCTTGTTTTGCAGACAAATGGTACATATATCAGAGATGTGCATATTACTTGGATTTTGATAATTTATGAAAATAAAAATACAAACTAGAAACTTAATATTGCAAATAGGGTACCCCTATTTCACGGATAGTTAGGAAGTTTTTCTTTTGCAGATCAATTGATGATATATCAGAGATGTCCATATTACTTGGATTTTAATTTCTGATAAAACATGAGAAGTATTACATGTAGATGTTGAACTTAGTAATTTTCAACAAAATGTTGCATATAAAAGGGTACTCCGTGTGTTCGGATAACTTTTCCTACAGTTTTCAAGATAAGAAAACTGTTTTGTTTTGCAGTTCAATTGACCAAATATGCAATATGTGTATATTACTTGTATTTTGTTCTTGTGAATTTCTGAGAAAAATGTCAGCTATTAAACTTAGTGCTTTTTCCCTAATTTTGCACACATGGTGCATTATTTGTCCAGATAACTCCTCCTACATTTTTTACGATTGAGTTATCTGCATTCCAATTGTCAATTGTTTTTTTGCCTTTCATACTATATAGCAACACATTATAGAGTTGTTTGTTGAAATAAAAATTTATAAATATAAAGGACCCCGCTTTATATTGTTATTTTGTCAGGAAATATTAACCGGCCTATAATGACAACCAAATCTTGGTAAATTCTTTGTGTCCAAGCGTGATATATGCCCATTTTCATGTACATTATGTTTTCAACTATTTCTTTCATCAATGAAATTGACTTTCTTTTAAGAATAAAAAATAAATTTAAAATAAAAAATCATTTCTTGTGGAAATTGGCGTGTCTAGAAATGGTTGAAAACATAATGTACATGAAAATGGGCATATATCACGCTTGGACACAAAGAATTTACCAAGATTTGGTTGTCATTATAGGCCGGTTAATATTTCCTGACAAAATAACAATATAAAGCGGGGTCCTTTATATTCATAAATGTTTATTTCAACAAACAACTCTATAATGTGTTGCTATATAGTATGAAAGGCAAAGAAAACAGTATCAACACCTTGAGCCATTAAGGACCAATACATTATCATTAATGACAACAGTAGACACATTTCAGATATCCGGACGCTTCACCTATCCGGACGATTGGACTTGAACGAAAACTTTCGGCTGTAATTTATTATAAGATGCATTGATAAACCATCTCTTGTTATACACGTACTCTTATAACCTGCACATCTAGCAATTACTAACATAATCTAAAATTGTTTTTAAAATGTTTATAAAGACGTAAAAAGAGTTTCTAAAGAGGAATAATTAAACATAAAACAGGGAGGTTTGCAATCCTCGCTGGCCTAATTAATCCAGCAAAAGCTTTGCTAATCCATCAATATAATGCATTATTCCACTTGTTTAGGCTTACTTTTGATGACTTGTTTAAAACGTAATATATTAATTTTAATTTTTATGTAGCAAGTCCAAATTTAAAAAACCCATACATGTTAGACAATACAACTTGATCACCGGTACATTACAATTTTAAAGTTAATATTTGTAAATAAGTGAATTACTAACAGACAATAAAGCAGAAAAAACTAGATTCTGTTTGTTATCTTGTCTTCATCACGTCGGCAATTATTCTTTAAAGCCCTCATTTCCTCGATTAATGTCGATAAATAGTTTCCCCACCTACATCTTTTTTACGACAGAAAAATCACTAGGGTCCCCCTACAGATACATGTAACACGATAGTCTTGTGTTGAACATCGTCTTGAGATAAAAAGGAGCGGAAGGCGATACTTTGTTTATCTCTTTATCTTTTAACTCAAATAACATCTGTGACATCTCCAAGATCAATGGATTATGCATGCGCAAAAAATAAAATAAAATAATAACTTCACAGTTAATTCTTAAAGGTTAAATCTCCTATAAAAACTAAGTGAAATAAATTAAAAATAAATATATTAAAAAAAAACAAAATTATTATTTTGTAAACACGCAGAAAATTTCATGATTTTTTTTTAAAAATATATGTCGTGACAACAAAATATCCATGATATTGATTGGCGGATGTTCCCTGTATGATAACTGACAAGCAACTGTTGCTGATATTTTTTTCAGTTAATCATATAGACTCCTCCAATCCAACATAAAATATGATACAAAACCAAACAGGTCTTTTTCCGCCTGGTCAAATAGTTAGAACAAGTATACTCCTAATTTGTTAAGAAATAACTATCTAGTCTTTGAGGTCTATGATCGGGTAATTTGCATATTATAATTACCATGTGTTACATTGATTTATAATCGTAATAAACCATAAATACCCGACTATTGACCTTGTTTTTAACGTGTTAATTGAATGGTTAATGGAACTATTCTAAATATATGAATATTAATTTGTTATTTACGTCACAATGACTTAAAGTATAACATATCAATCCGCTTGATTTTCAGTTTAAATTTGTACAATCGTTGTTTTTTTCATGATCACAATTTTTCTTAATTTCTGTTTTGTAAGAAATAGATTGATATAACAATTTAATTCATAGATGGAAATCTTAACACTTCTTTATAAATATAAAGTTTATGAATTGCAATTCAATAGCCACCAAATTTATTCCATATGTACATCAATTCTTTAAAACCCCCACAGTTTTTGAGGTCGTTAACATGTGCCCATGCATTCGTCTTATGCACATCACACTGGCATACACTATTAAGTATCCTATGACTGATTGTTTCATCAATGCCAATTTGCTTTCAGAAAAGCCATCAATCTTTTGAATTATGTAAGGATAACTGTTCATTCTGACACCACAAACCAGCTGTGCAAGATCTTCTCAGAACATCACTATTGAAAGCTCCAGCCTCATTGTGCGAACAAACACTGCGCTTTATTGGTAATGAAAACCAAGTGCTTATGTCCGCTCTTGAAGGGTAACAGTTTGGGGTCCTGATCGGCTGTCAAGCAACAAGAGTACTAATAGTAGCGAGGAGCGGACACGGATGCAACCACTGGACGAAGGTCGTTTTGACCACTTGCTCTTCTCTCTATAGTTGCAACCACTATTATTGAAACATCGTATCCATTAGAACATATACTTTGTCTTAAGGATGATCATAACCTTATACACTAGGATAGAGTTATTAATGAATGAGTTACAGTAATGGTGGAGAAAAGCTGAAATTTGGATTGCTAAGAATGTGTGAAGAAAGACAGGGTGTTTTGATTTTGTCATTTAAAAAGACCTTAGTTAAAATGTAATTTGTAAGCTACTTCTTAACAATAAAGACACTATTTTTTTTTATCAAATTTAAATCATTTGTTTAAAATATGGAACATCAATTTCTTTTCAGTTGAGAATTGAATTTTCTACATATTTTCCATCACTTCAAATACATTTTCTAATGTATTTATGATGACAAAAATATTGACATTCTTCTATTCAATATTTTACAGCATTAGCTCCAGATTGAAGTACAGTACACTAGAAGTGCATGGACCCAATAAACCCTTAATTGTGCACGGAGTACAAGACGGTTGCTACTGAGCAATGGAGATGTGACATGTGAAGGGATGTCGGGCTGAATTATGGCAGACAAGTACAGTACGTGCCGCCAATTACGTTCAGAGATTAAATACTGGACAGTAAATCTTACTTTAGAGTCTGCTCATAGCAAAAGCCATAAAACAATGTCAGATGTTATGCAGTATTAAAATAAGAATCGATGTGTTTTTTCATAGTTTAAATTAATAAAAAGACGTTCTGTCTTCTTCATGGATACGCATCAAACTTAATACTGTTTCAGTCTCAATTTTTCCTAATTTATCCTGTCTAAAAAACAATTGGTAGAAAACGACATCAGTATACTTTCAGTATATCAATTCACATTCGTAACTGTATTAAATCTTTGCTTTTTGTAAATTAAAGTGACAATTATCAATAGAATTTCGATGAAATGTCATGGTTGCTTGAATACACACATCGCATCTTCTAGTCAGCTCAAAACATAGTTGATCATCTCTTCCCGAAGTCTCCCAAGCGTGAACTACGACTTCTTCATCCACAAAAGCCTCGTTTTCGTATCTTATCTGGAACTCCTTCAACCCATTTTCACTGTTTTTAATTAAAGATCTGCTAAATAATTTTTGGTCCAGACCTTTTCTGCAGACATTCACACAAATCTGAACATAAGCAAGCCAGTTGGTGTGGTTTTGGCCGTCAATGTCCGATGTTTGAATCTTGTAGTGGCCTTCAGCCCTGCATACATCTGGTCTGCTTAGTTTTTCCATTACAAAGGGAGAACCTTTACACATTGGACGATACATTTCTAACCAAGGAGCAGGAAATTCTTGGGGTTTTCTGGTGACTGGGTCGATTCTGATGTCTTGCTGAATCAGTCTTGCAAACCATTGCAAATTGTTTCTATTTTTCATTTCAACCATTTTGCAATGCGAACTTTTCCCAACGTAATGTAATGTAGAGTAGTAATCAAATGGTAGATGCAAACAAGACGACGTGTAAAAACTTTGGTGAATTTCTAGTTTACTTGAGGCAACGTATATAAGTTTGTCAGCAAAGACCGTTTTATTATCGAGATAGCTGTTTGGATCTCCTGGCAGAGATGCATAGCTGATATCCAATGATAGGTCAACTAGTCGAAGAAACCGTAGAATTGGAATCTGCTTACCTGATAAAAAAATTAATTGAGAGAGAGAGAGAGAGAGAGAGAGAGAGAGAGAATACGTAGAAATCAATTTGTCCAAAAACTGTTACATCCCTGAAGATACATACTACATGAGTGTGGTGAGGGATCTTCAAACAGGTCTGAAACACCTTCTGGAAAATGAACGATACTGGTGGGTCCGCTGATGGTGCGGCTTACCTTCAGTTGAGTCATAATTTGATGTATTCTGAAAAAAAATAGAACATATTAAATAGAAAGTAACTAATGGTAAGATATTCAGAGGATTGGTGATTTTAAACAATTCGGTATTTCTTTGTCAATTACAGAGATATGTACCAGGTATATATTTCTGACCGTGGCGGATATAAGGGGGGCGCAACCGGCGCACCCCTCCCCCCAAAATTGCCTTTAAAATAAGTTTAATCACAATCCTTCTGGCAATGCAAATTAACAACGAACGAATTATCAACTTTGTGGAAACTCATGGGATTTCTCTACATTAGACTGATTTCAACGATGTTATATGAAGAAAACTCGTGGGTTTAAAGGGGCATGGTCACGATTTTGGTCAAAAATTATTTTTCCGATTTTAATGTTAACAATGCTTCAGTAAGGCATTTATAATATACAACCAAAATTTGAGTGTCATTCGTTGAGTTATAAACAAGTTACATAGCATGCAGTTCTTTGTTATGTAAACAAAGCCTTTGTTTACATTTTGAATATTGAAGTAAAAATTCCAGTTTTAGAGCTAAAATGAATGTGTTAAACGTTAGGAACTGTTTCTTTATGCTTAAAATGAATAAGATGATAGACAAATCAGCTTTAAAAAAGTTTTACTGGTATATTGAACCTATGTAAACAAAACAGGACATGAGCCTTGTTTACACGACAAAGAACTCTACGACTAACTGTCAAATTTCATTTGATCATTTGAAATGCATTTCTAAAGAATGGTAAATAAAAACAGAAAAATAGAATTCGATCAAAATCGTGACCATACCCCTTTATAATGGTATAATGTATAGAAAACCCATTTTAGTCATGCACGCTCCCCGTGGGTTCAAATTTTACCAATTAACTACCTTTTAGTAATTGGTTATACTAGCTAGTGTTTTTAACTACTCTTCCATGTTTATTATAATACAAGCTGGTATGGTTATCTTTTATAAAACTTCATTTACTTCGTCCTATTGAACTTGATTTTTAAGCTGATTTGTTTACAGCCATTCCTCAGACAAAGACAAAATGATATATTTCTTTTATCTCTGAAAGGCAGAGCTTTTCATGGATTTAACTTTATTGCAGGTCTTAAATCTACAAACCTTATTTGTAATTTTGTAGATATTTGTAGTTTGTAATTTTATTATTTCCAAGTTATAATCAAGAGAAGAAATGTCACAAAAGTCTAACTTTGGAAACTTCATTTTTACCCTACAAAATCTCTAGAATCCAGGAGCTTCCGGGGGCTTCGTCATCTAGGCCCCCACTAGGGCTTTGCCCCTGACCCAAAGATAATTTTACTACCCAAACATTAACCTTCACAAATATACTGACAGAAAGGATTGTGTGAAATACAGCCCCTCTGTAAATTAACAAAAAATATCAATTTCGGAATTTTTGTTTCATTTTGTATGTACTTAATCTTTAATATATAGTACCCTCAAAGAATCCCGTTTCTAACCAAACAAAACAACCACATGGAAAAAATGTAGCATTATTTATGGTAGGGGTACACTGTTTAAAATAAATTCCCATAGACTCCTAGCCTTTGAAATGCATGAGCGCAATTAGGTACATTTTTGTCCTACAACTGGTCAGTGTTTTTATAATCTAGCTGTGAAAGATAAAAAATTATCTCACTGCGCCCATATATATCATTTTTTGAACTGGCTTGTTTCTGCCCACAACTGTCCAAAACTGTTGTCAACAGATAAAAAAGCAATGAATAATGAGGTTTTACATGTTGTTTTGAATGCAAATTACGCATACAAGAACAGAACAATTGCCTTATTTTAATTACTTAGAAATGCGCAGCTACAGACTTAAATTGAAGATTTAAAAATCTGAAAAAATTAAAGGAGTTTATTAGTGTCCACTCTACAATTATTTGTTGAGAAAGAGATCAACGCTTCCCCGTTTAAGTTGCAAAAATTTGTCTCAAAATAGGGTACTCTATTCTTAAAATGGGTCTCAGAAACTATTAGATACGAGACATATTTGTCTGTGTCTTTGGAGGTACAAAGAAGTTATATTTTCATTGAAAAATATATGTGTATCATTTATTTAAGACAAACAATATTTTTGACCCTTACCCCGCTTCTAAAAAGAATTTAAATTAATTTATACATATAGAACTGGAAAAAAAACCTCAAACTTGAGACTGGTATAGAGATGTCTGTCACATTCAATACAGATTGATTTGAATTGACATTTATTTTTCACTATGAAGATAATTCGGCAACGTACCTCCATAGACATAGGAACTGGATTTTTTCTTGTTCTAAAATAGATCTAATGCCAACTGATAAAAATAGGGTACTCTATTTTAAGACAAAGCTACAACGATAATATGCAAGATTCACCCTTCTTTTAAACAAATGGTTATAGAGTGGACACCAATGAACCCCTTTCAGATCATTGGAAATCAAGTCTTAATTCCAACAATCTGTTGGAATTCCCATGGGTACCAATTGTTCCCCATTGTTAGCAGACCTATTTTTGTATTCTTATGAAGCAGAATTTATTCAAAAACTTGTACGTGAAAAAAATAAATCACTCGCTGTGGCCTTCAACTCAACATTTAGGTATATCGACGACGTATTATCAATTAACAATTGTAATTTCCATACTTACGTCGACTCGATATATCCCAGTGAACTTGAAATAAAAGATACCACAGAGTCAGCGTCATCTGTTTCATATTTGGATATTTTACTGGAAATGGACATTGATGGTAACCTAACAGAAAAACTTTATGATAAACGCGATGACTTCAATTTTTCTATAGTGAACTTTCCTTACTTTTGTAACAATATACCTTCATCACCTGCATATGGTGTTTTTGTCTCTCAGTTAATTCGATACGCAAGGGCATGCTCTTCGTATGAACAGTTTCTAAGACGAGGCAAGCTACTGACAAACAAGTTGATAAAACAGGACTATCAACAGTCTCGTTTAAAGTCATCTTTTCGTAAGTTCTATTGTCGATGCAACGACCTTGTCAGCAAATACAATCTTCCACTGAGTCGCATGCTGACTGACGTTTTTCATACTAATTGTTAGACCATAATTAATTACCTTATTGTCTACGGACTTTTGTGGTTTTTATTTTCCCGATTACGACAAAGAGCACACGGCGGGTGTGACCAGTCAGCAGAGGATGCTCACTCGTCCATGGCACCTGATCCTACCTCTATCTTGGAGGTCCGTGTTGCTCTGCTTTGAATTTGTATATCGTTTTATGGATTTTTGAGATGGTTGGCGGTTTGTTATTGTCATTTTTTCATCTTCAAGATTAGTCTGCAGCTGCGCAGTTCTACACCTGTTCAAAGTGATTAAAATAAGCATCATTCTGCACTTGTGTGGGTATTTTGCATGCAAAACAACATATTTATTGCTTGTTTATCTTTTGACAACAGTTTTGGTCAGGTTTTGGTATAAATAAGACAGTTCAAGAAATGTTAACATTTTGGTCCACATGTGTACAAGATGGCCGGCCATCCCCCTTATATTCATTTTTATTCATTGAAAGGACAGGTTCATAACCAAGAACGAAATTCGCTGTTTCATGCTCTAAACAACATCGATAAGGCGTCAATCATAACAATAGAAAACAATGCAACCTATAAGCACAAATCAGAATGTGTCATTTTTCTTTAATCTCATTTTAAAATTATCAAAATCATGGTAATTTTTCTATAATTCATTGTATAAAAAGGTGACATACTTGTATAAATGTTTACAGATATCATCCTTTGAAAGTTAATCGAAAATAATGTAGAGAAATTTGAAGTAGAAAGGGGGCGCCTGTAAAGTGCGAAACGAAATCGAAACGAAACGAAACCAATCGAAACGAAACGAAACCCAACGAAACGAAACCAGAAATCAAAACGAAACGAAACGGAATTTAACAAAACTAAAAATCAATTTTGACTACGTAAAGCTTAAAATAATTTCATTGATATAAAAGTTTTAACCATAAATATATGTATAACAACCTGTATGTGTCAAATTGCCGTTGTAAATTCTTAAGCCGATTACCCGGAATTTGTAAAAAAAAAAATAAAAATACACAATTAAAGAGAGAGAGAGAGAGAGAGAGAGAGAGAGAGAGAGAGAGAGAGAGAGAGAGGGATTGTGTTTAATTTAAGGTAATACACAGGTAAAAAACCTCTTTAAAATGGAAGTTAATTTTGTTAAAATACGAAGTCCAAATTCATGCAATAATACATATTAAAACAATTCTAATTATATGTTAGAAACTGGTAACCAACAAGAATGCTCTAAATCACATTGTATTCGATCGTTTCATTTTTACAATATTTCAAATCGATAGAAAGAATATTGTGGTTAGAATGTCTCTGTAAGAATTATCATCATCATCATATCTCTCTCTCTCTCTCTTTCTCTCTCTCTCTCTCTCTCTCTCTCTCTCTCTCTCTCTCTCTCTCTCTCTAAAACTTGCGTATAAACATGTACTTTGCTATGTCGCTGATAAGTTTTAATGCATCTCTCTCTCTTTCTTTCTTTCTCTCTCTCTCTCTCTCTCTCTCTCTCTCTCTCTCTCTCTCTCTCTCTCTCTCTCTCTCTCTCTCTCTAAACGTCTGATTATCCTTTAATGAAACCAATAAGAAACATAAAAAGGGATAAGAATGTTTATCAGTTATTTACATAATTATATAATTTTTGCAAATACCGGATAATTATGGCACGCCAAATTCACAAAATTGAGCTAAACATAGTTTCACATTTGATAAATTAGGTTTATCGACTGTTAACTATAGTTTACGAACCGTAAACTATAGTTAACGATTCGTTAACTATAGTTTCCATTTAACGGTTGTAAACTATAGTTAACGAATAATAATCAAAGTTTATCTGTCTGCAAATAACGTTAACGATAGATTTTGCTGATAAATATAGATTCACATCTGTTAACTATAATTTACTTTCGTTAACTATAGCTTAGAGTTGTTAATCATAGTTTCATAATCGTGGAACTATATTTATCAGATAAACTATTTTTGCAATCGTAAATGGTTGTTTTCAGTGTTAATTATAGTTTTACACTTCGTAAACATAGTTTATCGCGTTAACTATGGTTTACAGATGTAAAATTTAGATTATCGTCGTTAACTATAGTTTTCTAACCGTAAACTATAGGTTACAACCGTTAAACCTAGGTTATCGACTGTGAAACTATGATTAGCTAATTTTTGTGAATTTGGCGTGCCATAGATAATCGGCTTAAAAATTTACAGCGGCAATCTGTAACATACAGGGAGTTATATTTATGGTTCAAAATTTTATTTCAATGAATTTATTTTCACTTTTATGTAGTCAAAATTAATATAAGTTTTGTTTAAATTCCGTTTCGTTTCGTTGGTTTCGTTTCGTTTCGATTTTTGGTTTCGTTTCGATTGGTTTCCTTTCGTTTCGATTGGTTTTGTTTCGTTTCGTTTCGTTCGGTTTCGTTTCGTTTCATTTCGTTTCGCACTTTACAGGCACCCGTAGAAAGACGCATGTTCAAAACAATTCAAATTTAAGAAAACTCTTGAAGGAAAAATACGTTTCCATTTGCAATCTGCATATGGGAATAGCATAAACGCAACTGTTGTTATTCATGTTAAAAAAGATTAAGAATAAATTAAGTGTATCAAAGAAAACTTGATTCTAGTAAAAGTGGAGTTTTGCCAGCATGTACATGTAACATTTTCTATTGATCAACAGCAACAAGCCACAACAAAGTCCATAAACTCTACAAACGCTTTCCAGTTGTATGCACTGTGCTTCCGTACTATTACAAACGGACCTTATAATAAACCCCACTTTCTCTTTAGGCACAGAAATAACGACTAATAGTTGATATTATTTTTTAAAGTTATCAATTTTAAAAGGATACCACATTCATATGACTCCGTGACTCAAGATGATACCTTGATGTTGACAATTCCCATTCCATGATGAACCCGGAAAAGTTTTCAGTGGTAGGATTCAATTTGTCAAACCGGTGTACGCCGAATGCGCTGGTTGATCTTTTGTAACCCGGCATGATGCTTCATTTGACCGGGGAAGATTCGCCGGTGTACGCCGATCTCGCCGGTATGGAAACAGGCGTGGAATTCGCCGCTTTTTTAAGTATGGCGGAAGCTCACGGTTTTGTGATGTAATGAGATAAAAATTGTAGATAATTGTTAATAAATCGGCATGCTGATTGATGGAATGCATTAATTTAACATTTTTTGGAATTTTGTGCAGAAAGCACAAAAAAAATCTGCATTTCCTTGTTCTTTTTGTGAAATTGCGTTGCTATATATTTAACAGTTCTTTACATTTTATTTCTATCTATGAAGGAATTATAGCAAAGCCGATAAAGAAAGTTGTATTTTGGAATTGTTACATTTGTTACCATGGTTACACCAACAGCTGTGACCATAGTATGTTCCTCCATTTTTGTTTTACGCCGGTTTACTTCATTTGCCAATTCGCCGTTTAACGCCGTCATATGACAGGCGCATTTCGGCGTACGTCGATATGGGGCAAATGAAGTCAGCACTATAGATATAAACTTCTTTATCGTGTATGGCTGACGGAGCGAGTTTTAACTTTGAAAAACCTATTTTCCACGTAAATACCTCATTAGTTGCAAATTTTGTTAACACCATCTAGTCATATTATTCTACACTACGTACTTATAATAAAATATTAGATCAGTGAGCCGCTGTCCGGTGCTTAAGAGTACTGCAATCTTAACTATTACATACGTATTTATGTACCAATAACCACAGGAACCAGCTGACGTTATTAATTTTTCTCAAAATAAAAAAAAATATATGTGGTGCCTGTGCCCATGATATACTTTTTTTTGCACTCGAGTCGTAAGATTACACTTGACCAAGATAAGGTAGTAATGAACTTTATTTGCTGCATTTCCTCCACTTAGATAAGCAAAGATTATAATCACCCGTCAGTACTCCGTTCTTTTTATTGAAAATGACACACACCCTATGTGGAAAATGAACTACTTGTACATATATGTAAACTTATAATGTATAGCACAAATCTTGTGTGATATGGTTTTCTACAAACTAAAAAAAGAAGAAACAATCATATTGATTTATACAATATATAGTGGCGTCGTTTAAGCACACAGAGAAAAAAAAAGCAAAACCGTCAATTAGCTTATTCTCGAAAGTGCCTATAAAATAATTAACTTGCGATAAGGAGGAATGATGTCAATAATGTATAAGTAAATCTTCTTTCATCTCTTTGTTTCCCCATTCAAAGCCGACAAATTGCTGCCCGCCTACATCATGTTTGGGATAGAAAATCACTAGGACCAACCGCAGACTATAGCATTTCGATAGTCTTGTGTTGAACATCGTCTTGAGATGACAAGGGGCGGAAGGCGATACTTTGTCTATCTCTTTATCTCTTAACTTGAACTACATCTGTGACATCCCACAAAATCAATTTATTATCCACGTAAAGATGAAGAAATGACTAAAATTCGGAACTTTACAATTTCCTCGCAAAAAGGATTTATAAACCATGTTGTATAGATATATTATAGTATTAATGAAAAAATGATTACAATCATCTAGAGGAGAGGTGATTTCATGATGGCACAATGTCATTCATACATATTCTTGTGTACATTGTGAACTATGTTCCTTGTATGAAATCACCATCAAACTTCTGATATTTATGTGAAATCAGAATGTTTTTCTCTTAATTAATTTTAGCTATAAAGTGTACTCGTACTGTAAAATCGGTAGAGCAGATTAAAACAATAAAATAATGTAACTGACAAAGGAGCCAGGAATGGGGAACATTAATGTACCGGTCCAAATGGTACAAGTGTATTCACAACATTCTAAAACTTAATGTCGCAGCGCCAGCCCTCTAAATACCATATGTATATTAGATTTTGACTGTTTATATTTGTTTCGATAAGGTTTTTGTGATCGCTTAGAGAACTCAGAAATTCCACTGTATTTGTACACATAACGCTTTGCACTACTTTTTATTTTGTACTGACAGTTTATAAACAGGCTACTATCGGCTGTCTACATACCTGATATCAGTGAACTATAACAGTTCCAAGTAAATCTTCAATAACAGAGCCAATCAAGCAACATTAGTTTGATACATTTACATTGAATGCAAATATTTCAACAATAAGATGATAATTAGACTCGCTGTTTTTTTCTTTATATGCACAAGAATTTCATTCGGAAGTACACCTTCCCTAAAAGTAAATTTATTAATTAATTGGTGTTTCAGAAAGATTCAAAAGAGCACGATCATTCTTTTAAAAGGAAACTTGCTTCAATATGGTGCAGTTGTTTAACCAGTCGCAAAACCTATTACAATGTATCTTTCAAAATTGACATAATCGTGTCTATTAATTTCAAAACCATATTTTTTACATCATTTCTTCTTTTTTCACATTAAATTCACATATTATACAACCAATTGTTTCACTAATGGCAATCTTTTTCGAAAAAAGTCAACAATCTTTTGAATTATGTAAGGATTTCTGCTCATCTTGACACCACAAAACAGCTGTGCAAGATCTTTTCAAAACATCTCCATCGACAATCTTAGCCTCATTGTGTTAACTATACACAAATTGTAAATTAACGTTGATTGATTGGGAAAACCCACATTATTATCATAAGTTAAATTATTGAGAAAAATTCCAAGTGCTGGTGTCCTCTCTGAAATCGCGACCGCAGTACACTTTTCGTGTGGTTGAGAATAATAGTACACCAATTTTTGTACTGTTGGTCCAAACTTATCGTTTTCTGACAAAAACTATGGGAAACATTCCTTTGGCTCAGGTGAGCTAAACAGGTTGCATATTATTTATCATACGAGGTACTAATTTACACAGTAACGTTTAGCAATTTTAATGTTTCTTTTTTCAAGAAAGCTTTTGATAACCAAACTATCACGTTTAGATTCAACACTGTACAATGAATGATTAGTAAAGTCAGCAAAGTTGAATTTCACAGAATATTTAATAAAAACTTTCAAATTTAGCAGTGAAGAATATTCATTTGTGATATTAAATAGCAGCAACAGATATTCCATCATTTAAAACACGTGTCGAACTATTTTTCAATATCTAAAATTATTCAAAAACAACAACAACTGAGTACAGGGTCGGGTTTTTTCTAGTCTAGAATCATTGGCACATATCTACTGGGTTATGATGCTACCACAGCTTACTTCTCACTCATTAGGTTTGGTGGTTGTGGCAGATTCTTTAGACTTGTGAGCTTTCAACACAGCAACTGTTTCTTTAACCTGTCAAACATTAAAAATGAACTTTAGATTGACCATATAGCAAACACATTAGTTACATGTTTTTATTATGTTTATATAGGATAATCAATTACAAACTTTAGATATACATTAAACTGTAACCGATCCACAAAATTATATGTAATTTTTCGTAATGAATATTGATATACAATTAAATTAAAATTCACGTGTTTAGAAGATTTTTTTCTACGGAAAAAGTTGCAATTTTTACAAATTTGACTGATTTATCTGGTAATTACGATTGATCACATATAACAAATAACTGTACAAAAATTTAAAAGGTGTTCTCAATCCAACATCTTAATATTGTAAGAATGTATTTTCGGACTCAATACCGCCATTACCCTGTTTACAGCCTTCCTGCGTGTTATAACTGATAGACCGACTAATTTTCAACGTCCTCCTGAGCACGAAAGTCTTTTCCGGATGAAACTAATTCCTCTTCGCAACAATGACATCAGCAAATTTATTTACGAATAAATGACTGAATGAATGGTAAATCGTATTTTTATAGAGCGGACAGCTAGAGTGACCTAAAAACTGCATGTGTATTTGAAGCAGAAAAAAAAATGTTTGTTGATTTTTCTGTACATGCATGTACATGCATGTAAATATAAATCATCGATAACAAATTCTGTATCAAATACTTGGTAAGAAAATATGATAACTTTTTATTTTGTGGGTATTCAATATTTGTCGCATTATAAAATGCAGCGACAATAGCTCGATGAGCGATGGGATCAGCCTAAAAAGAAGGACAAGATCTATGTAGTATAGCAAAATAGGCATGCACGAAAATTGAAGTCCCAGAATACATAGGACAGCTTCGACTAATATTGAATATAATTTCAGAAAAATGGACACGCACTTAGAGTTAAGAAGAATAATTATATTAAATTATTCTAATATATCATTTTTGTTTATCAATTGTAAATCAGAAACTAATTAAGAATTTACAAAAAAATCTAACGCCATAAATCAACATAGTTTCGCCTCCTACATATTCAAAATCAGAATAAAACATACAGTGTATTTATCTTATTACAATGGTTACAATGGTTACTATTCCGATTTCCTCTTCGCCTCATCTAGTATGTCCTCAAACCAATCATCCTGAAATAGATGATAATTCATAAACCTTTACAAACATTCAACTAATTCAAATTATGAATTACTCTGATACCTTATGAATAAAGATTGTATAGGGGAAAAGCTTACAAATTGCAAACGATTAAAAATTCTCGAATTGGTCTTGGCTACAAGATAACGAGGATTGTACATAATATTATCAATCGATTAAAAATATGCATAAAATTCATCAGTATGTTATAGTTTCAAACTGGTTGACGATAAAATTTGATAGATACCTTACTCAGAAAAATTTAACTAACTGCTTCGTGCGGCGGAAACTGTGGTCGCTGGCCTATTAAGTACTAAAGAAAAGTACAGAAATTCACACATAAATCAAAATCAACAAATAGAATAAGTCTGAATCTATTTTATAGAAAAATAGGGATGCTCGAAAATCAAAATCCCAGAATACATAGGACAACCTCGACTAATATTGAGTCTATTTTAAGGAAAATGGACACGCGTTTAAAAATAGGAGGAATAATCATAATAAATTATTCTATAATATAATTTTAGTTTTAGCAATTATAAATCAGGAAATAATTAGGAACTTACGAAAAACCGACACCCAAAGCATCAACATAATTACCCCTTATACAATCAAAATCAGAATAAAACTTATTTATCTTGTTACAATGGCATCTATATCAATTTCCTCTTGAGCCTGATCCAGTTTGTCCTCAAACCAATCATCCGGAAATAGACGATAATTTATAAAACTTAACAATCCTTCAACTATTTCAAATTCATGAATTACTCTGACACCGTAGGAATAAAGATTTTACAGAGAAAAGGATTATCAAATTGGACACGATTAAAAACTCTCAAACTGGTCTTGGCAAAAAGATACGAAAGATTGTACATTATTTCATCAATCGATTGATTCATAAGTATGTCACAGTTTAAAACTGGTTGTCGATTAAATTTGATAGATACCCAACTCAGAAAAAAAAATTACTTACTGCTTCGTGTGGTGGAAACTGCCGTCGGGGGCTTATTAAAAACTAAAGAAAAGTACAGCTAATGAAACAGTATTCAAAATCTAGAAGAAAATTACAGATAATGAAATATCATTCAAAATCATCAAGAACATTACAGATAATGAAACATTATTCTAAATAAATTTTAGATTGGCGATTTTAAAGCTGATGTATTCCTGAGTAATGTCTCAAGTTATTGTTTCAATTTTTTTTCGATTTTTAACAACAAGTCCACATACCTGTGAAAAGTACAGTTGAAAACGATAAAAAGAATCAAATCCAAGATTTCTTCATTGACACTTGATCTCTTTGTACCCAGTGATCTCCACAGGATCGAAATATAGTATTAGGAAAATCTGTCATCTTTAATTATACTAGCGGAAAAGAGAAACTGTGCATTATAAAATTTAGTACAATTTTTCTAAATCTATTGTTTGTATTTATAAAATTTAAGCAATCGATAATGGTATTGTTTTTGACAATATCGGATGGTAACCGTCCGGGTGCACGAACTTTTTCACGGTTATTGAGCACCTGTTGTTTATTGAAGATTTTGTACGCACGAGTTTTACGGGCCAATACTGTTTAGAATAAGAACTGTAAAGGATTTTTTTAAACTTTTTTTGTTAAGGAAATCACTTTAGTTTTAACAAAATTTACCCCTATGTCATGCCACGACTCAACGAAAACCAACGTACCTCGTGTGACGTCACGTCAACAGGACAACCACATTAGACTTGTGCATCTGAGAAATCGTTTCCAGACAGCAAGTTTGACTGCCCGTAGCATTCCAGGGCTTCGACCAATTAGTCCAAAACTGTGCGTAATCGTCTGCGCGAGCAAAACATCAGACCAAGACGTCCAGCGGTGCGCCCAGTACTGCTTCAACGTCATCGTATCGCCAGATTAGCGTGGTGCACACGACATCTGCGATTCAGAATACAGGACTGGGCCAATATTCTGTTCACTGATGAATCCAGATTTCATTTGGATAGCAGTGACGGCCGTTGTAGGGTGTACCGTCGCGTTGGGGAGCGTTACCGGGACGCTTGTGTTGTGGAACGTCGATAATTTGATGGAGGTAGCGTTATGGTGTGGGGTGGAATATCAGCACGTGGAAGGACCCCTCTACAAATTGTCAATGGAAATCTCACCGGCGTACGCTATCGAGGTGAAATTATTCAGCGTCATGTGATACCCTTCATACAGAGACATCAAAATCACGTCACTTTGCAGCAAGAGAACACAAGGCCACACGTTGCACGTGTAGCCAGGGACTTGTTTGTTCAACAGAATGTCGATGTCTTGCCTTGGCCAGCTGTTTCCCCCGATTTGTCGCCGATCGAGCACGTCTGTGATGAAATGGAAAGACGTTTACGCCGTTTCCCAAATCAGCCAGTGACATTAGCTGATTTAGGCCAGGCTTTAACCAACATCTGGAACAACATCCCTCAAGCATTTCTGAACACTTTAGTGGCATCAATGAGGCGTCGCTGTCAAGCATGCGTGAACGCAAACGGTGGTCACACGCGTTATTAATTTTGTTAATTCAATTTAAAATAACAGTGACTTTCGAGTGTGCTGAAATTGACGTTATTCGACGTTGACATTAATGTATTATGAGATGTTGTTACGAATACATGTGTTATCAGTATTACAAAAAATAAAATTTGTTCATTGTAATTTTCAAATCTTTTTTCATATATTAAATAATGCACAGTTTCTTTTTTCCGCTAGTATATTATAAAGGAATCACCCGGAATACCTCGCACAACTTTTTCAACGTGATCATTCGGGTACTTGGATGTCGCTTGCGATGCAAAATCCCCGTAGACATTTAATTTTTAGTTGTGTATTGAAAATTTGACAAGATAAGGGGGTGTTTAAAAGAAGAAAGTTTGGAATTTATTTCATAGTATTGAATAAACATAGTTTGAACACTGAATATAGAATAAGAACATGTTCTCCGTACTTAAATTTGGACAAAATATATTATAAAAGCAGCCAAAAACTCATTCATTTGCAGGATCGCTATAACTGTACTCTACGAACAGCTACACAACTAAAGGATAATCACCGAATTCAGTTTCAGCATCATCCTATGGAAAACTATGGAAAAACGCTCTAGCTGAAATGTGTATCAGCGTTGACATTTATAAGAGAAAGACTTGCTCGGACTACCACCAATTTATCTTTGGGAATTTAATTCAAACTAAAATTTGGACTCTTCAATAAAGTGTTATCAGCTATCTTCAACTTTTCTAAATCCATTTTATGCCGAGACATAGCCTCTAACAAAAAGTCTCCTTTTACAAATTAGTTCCACAGTACTATATAGCGAGGATCCACAGCTTATATCACATGAAGAAGTCTTTGACAAACATTCGAAACGTCACTTGCAGAAATTGAAAACTCACGAGTTATTCTTGTGTTGTATGGTATCTACAACTATATTAAAAAGGTAACAATTTCAATTTCCTGAGACGTTCATTATGTTCACGAAGGAAAATAAGGCGGCTAGTAAATGTATTTGAGGTCATCACGACGACAGACCATTTTGTAACAGCAGTAAGACCCTTCCTCGCAGACAATAGGAATACATGTAATGTGATGCAAAAACCTATATATTAATTAAAAGTAAAACCTTGTAGATACCAAACACTGGGTGCAAGAAAATAGCTTAATTTTTTTTTTCGTGACTAGGAGATGCTCCAAGTCTACTGAAGGATGTGGTAATACAAACAGAAATGGCATGCTTAATGAAACAAAGGGATAAGCAATTGTCAATAGAGGATGCTAGCGCGAGCCGATTGGGTACAAAAGTTATTACTATAGCTTTGATGTTTAAAACTGTTCTTATAAAAAAATTCTTTTCTCATTCGGCTCATGTTAAATTTTGATTCTTAAATCCATCGAAATAATTGTTGTTCAGTGAGTAATGCATCCACTGGTAAAAAAAACCCCTGTTAAAATATATGATAAAAGTTATTAAACAATAAAAGTTTTTTTTATTTTTTCCTATAAAGAAAATCAATGGGAGTGGAATCGGCAAAACGCAGAATAGAGTTGGAAGTATATGAACCTAGATAAAACCCTCTCATCAAAGTTCCATATATCAGATTTAAATCAATTGTTTAAAATATCGAACATCAGTTTCTTTTGAGTTGAGAATTGAATTTTCTACCTATTTTCCGTCACTTCCAATAGATTTTCTAATGTATTTATGATAACAAAATTATTGACATTCTTATATTCGATATTTTACAGCATTAGCTCCAGATTAGAGTACAGTAAACTAGAAGTGCATGGACCCAATAAACCCTCAATTGTGCATGAGGTACAAGACGGTTGCTACTGAGCAATGAAGATGTCGTGACATTTGAAGGGATGTCGGGCTGAATTATGACAGACAACAAGTAAAGTACATGCCGGCAATTACGTTCAGAGATTAAATACTTGACAGCAAATCTTACTTTAGAGTCTGGTCATAGCAAAAGCCATAAAACAATGTCAGATTTTTGCAGTATTAAAATAAAAATGCGTTTTTTCATAGTTTAAATTAATAAAAAGACGTTCTGTCTTCTTCATGGATACTCATCAAACATAATACTGTTTCAGTCTTAATTTTTCTAATTTATCCTGTCTAAAAAAAAACAAGAAAACTAGAAAACGACATCAGTATACTTTGAGTATATCATTTCAAATTCGTAACTGTATTAAATCTTTGCTTTTTGTGAATTAAAGTGACAATTATTAATAGAATTTCGATGAAATGTCATGGTTGCTTGAATACACACATCGCATCCCCTAGTCAGTTCAAAACATAGTTGATCATCTCTTCCCGAAGTCTCCCAAGCGTGAACTACGACTTCTTCATCCACCAAAGCCTCGTTTTCGTATCTTATCTGGAACTCCTTCAACCCATTTTCAATGTTCCTAATTAAAAATCTGCTAAATAGTTTTTGGTCCAGACCTTTTCTGCAGACATTCACACAAATCTGAACATAAGCAAGCCAGTTGGTGTGGTTTTGGCCGTCAATGTCCGATGTTTGAATCTTGTAGTGGCCTTCAGCCCTGCATACATCTGGTCTGCTTAGTTTTTCCATTACAAAGGGAGAACCTGTACACATTGGGCGATACTTTTCTAACCAAGGAGCAGGAAATTCTTGGGGTTTTCTGGTGACTGGGTCGATTCTGATGGCTTGCTGAATCTGTCTTGCAAACCATTGCAAATTGTTTCTATTTTTCATTTCAAGCATTTTGCAATGCGAACTTTTCCCAACGTAATGTAATGTAGAGTAGTAATCAAATGGTAGATGCAAATAAGACGATGTGTAGAAACTTTGGTGAATTTCTAGTTTACTTGAGGCAACGTATATAAGTTTGTCAGCAAAGACCGTTTTCTTATCGAGATAGCTGTTTGGATCTCCTGGCAGAGATGCATAGCTGATATTCAATGATAGGTCAACTAGTCGAAGAAACCGTAGAATTGGAATCTGCTTACCTGATAAAAAAAGAAATTGAGAGAGAGAGAGAGAGAGAGAATACGTAGATGTATAAATCAATTTGTCCAAAACATGTTACATCCCTGAAGATACATACTACATGAGTGTGGTGAGGGATCTTCAAACAGGTCTGAAACACCTTCTGGAAAATGAACGATACTGGTGGGTCCGCTGATGGTGCGGCTTACCTTTAGTTGAGTCATAATTTGATGTATACTGAAAAAAATAGAACATATTAAATAGAAAGTAATTAATGGTAAGATATTCAGAGGGTTGGTGATTTAAAACAATTCGGTATTTCTTTGTCAATTACAGAGATATGTACCAGGTATATATTTCTGACCGTGACGGATATAAGGGGGGCGCAACCGGCGCACCCCTCCCCCAAAAATTGCTTTTAAAATAAAGTTTAATCACACTTCTTCTGGCAATGCAAATTAACAACAAATGAATTATCAACTTTGTGGAAACTCATGGGATTTCTCTACATAAGACTGATTTCAACGATGTTATATGAAGAAAACCCGTGGGTTTAAAGGGGCATGGTCACGATTTTGGTCAAAAATTATTTTCCCGATTTTAATGTTAACAATGCTTCAGTAAGGCATTAATGATATGACACCAAAATTTTAGTGTCATTCGTTGAGTTATAAACAAGTTACATATCATACAGTTATTCGTTATGTAAACAAAGCCTTTGTTTACATTTTGAATATTGAAGTAAAAATTCCAGTTTTAGAGCTAAAATGAATGTGTTAAACGTTAGGAACTGTTTCTTTATGCTTAAAATGAATAATATGATAAACAAATCAGCTTTAAAAAGAGTTTTTACTGGTATATTGAACCCGTGTAAACAAAAACAGGGCATGAGCCTTGTTTACACGACAAAGAATTGTGAGCCCTGTATCTTGCTTATAACTCTACGTCTAACTGTCAAATTTCATTTAATCATTTGAAATACATTTCTAAAGGATTGTAAATAAAAACAGAAAAATAGAATTTGACCAAAATCGTGACCATGCCCCTTTATAATGGTATAATGTCTAGAAAACCCATTTTAGTCATGCACGCTCCCCGTGGGTTCAAATTTTACCAATTAACCACCTTTTAGTAATTGGTTATACTAGCTAGTGTTTTTGACGACTCTTCCATGTTTATTATAATACAAGCTGGCATGGTTATCTTTTAACCAACTTCATTTACTTCGTCCTATTGAACTTGATGTTTAAGCTGAATTGTTTACAGCCATTCCTCAGGCAAAGACAAAATGATATATTTCTTATATCTCTGGGCCCGGTTTTTCGAAAGGTGGTTAAATTTAACACCGTGTTAAGGATAACGACGTGTTAAATCCTAATCAAGTGATTAGCTAACGCAGTGGTTAAATTCTGTTGATCGAAAGCAATTTAACGCATTGGTTAGCTAACACTGCGTTAACTGAGTTAACCACTTGCTAATCACTTGGTTACCCATAATGCATTTCTACTTCCTACATGTATATATGAAGAAAAAAGAAGATTTTGCTTTGGGATTTTAATAAGTTTAAATTTAGTGAAATATATTATTAATGTAATTATATGAACATATATATCATTTCCAGGGTTCCATTCTATATAATCTGCAATTTCCCAAATCCTTTCTTTTCTTGTTGTCTATATAACACTGTTAAAGTATTTTCATTTTCCAGGGGGAGTCGGGACCCCCCCCCCCCCCGACCCCCCTCTAGATCCGCGCATGTCTTCAGCCTCCTTTGATAAGAAACCTTATTCATCTACATGATATTATCATGATAAAAAGCACCCCATCACTTAGAAATAACCTAACATGTATACCCTCCCCCTATCTTTTGATTTTCATAAAAAGCAGTAGACTAAAATCTTTTACCTATAATATTATGAAACCTCGAGTCATTTCTCACATATATTTAAAAACAATCACCACTGATACTAAAAAGTGATCTTTTATGGTAAATTGGATGATTTGTAGCATTTTTATTAACAAATATACATGCCGTCATGCATGTGATTTCTTTTTTCAATGAAAAATTAAGCTTAATCATATTTAGTAAATATCCTATTTATTCTGATTTCTGCTCCCTTTTTAACCATATGATAAAGAAAAATAAGACCTACAGTGTGATGCCTGCCTTTAATTAAGAAAAAAATCAAATACACCCGGGTAGCTGTAGACGAATTAGAAATCCACGACAAATGTTCAAATTTTACATGTTTTTCTACTTATTTGATGCATAAATACAAAACAAACGTAAAAATGTGTTGTTTCTTGTTCATTTCAAAAGTAATTATTATAGCAGATGTTATTTTAATGTAAAATGTACATTTACATATCCTACATGTAATGTAAATTGAGACAACTGGAAGGAGTGGGTGATTTTTGAACTATGTAAATACATCTAAAATTTCACTTTTGGATAGAAAGGAGCTGAAAGCTTGGATTTTTTTACATTTTGTATTCAACGATAACTGCATTTGTCTCCATGGAAACTTAATTTGAAAGAAAATTATGCCTTTAAAAAAAGAATGGTTACATCAGAGGCTTACTAGTATTAATGCATATTTTTATACAAGGACATTATAAACAAAGACATACAAAATAAATGTATTAAATATTTTATCTAATATGGGTAATTAAAGACATTAATAAACACAACAAATCTCAACTTTTATTATATGAAAGGACAAATATAAAGTTTTCAACACACTGTTTTACAGAGAGAGAGAGAGAGAGAGAGAGAGAGAGAGAGAGAGAGAATGCAAAGGTTTACATTCATATTGTTTATCATACTTTATCATTTGCAGTATATGGTACTTTAAACAATTTCATAATAAAAACATGTTAAACATGTTATTATCAGAGAGAGAGAGAGAGAGAGAGAGAGAGAGAGAGAGAGAGAGAGAGAGAGAGAATGTCAATTTTTTTGTTTAATGTGTATTTTAATTTAAGCTTATTAGGATGTATACACTAGATTAAAAGTCATAATGATTGTTCTCCTTCTCTTGGTGCATGGTGTTTGAGGCTTAGAGGTTGGTTGTCATCAAATACTCATCTTTCTCAGTCTCTCCAAGTCATTTACAAATGAACAATGCAGGCAATTAATTCCTGTATCATGCAAATCTGTAAATTAAAAAAAATGGAATATATACAAAAAGACAACAAATGTGAAATAGAGACAAATATAGTCATAATTTGGGACTGAACTTCATATTCACTTCAAATATTTAACAGTTCTGACTACAGATTTTGTTTAAAATGGACATAATTAGAAAACATGTACTGATTTGTGTATATGTAATTTTACATTATTAATAAATATATTTCTGACAAGTTTTAAGTATCTTTAAAATTAAAGTTACACTTAAAATAATATATGTGCATCATGATAGGGATCTGCCCGGTGAAATTAAATATATAAGGTCAAATTTAAATATCACAATATAACTATATGGAGTTTGAAAAATTAAATGCTTCAAAAAACTTTAATGCAGTTATTCTTAATAAGAAATTTAATTTAAAAAAAAGGAAGATATAATATGAAATACATGTACAAAAAAATCATATCAATAACTCCAAACAGATAGTTTTAATATCTTTTCATTGCTTGACTGTGCATACCATTTTTTTTTAGACGTTTTAAAAATAATCATGATCCACCACTTGCATTTTGTCAAAAGGGAGATAAATCGTAATATGCAGTAACCAACATTAAAAATAAAATTATGCTAACATGTTCACTCAGTATTTTTCTATCAAGAAGCTGATAATTCTTTTCCCATTGATGTTTTAAAAATTGTACAATGTTTTGTACTTATAAGTACCCACTTCACTAGGCCTAATAATTTTGGAAATTGTTGTTGAATGTCATAAGTGACAACAACAATATAATCAATGTGAAGGTCAAAAAAAGAAAAAGGAAAAAAAATACCTTTTACTGCTGTCAACAATGCAGCCTCCTCCAAAGAAGGGATCCTTCAACATAGGGGGTATGGACCATGTGCAAAATCCTTCCTCCATAATTATATCACACAGATACTGCAACGTTTCATGTCAAGCCGGTTGCTTTTCCGTATTTTATATCATATGAAAGATTATTTTAACTTTAAAATATCTGGAAAATGCTTCTTTTACCAATTTTTGGAGTTGAAGGGGCAAAATAATAACACCGGCGGCCATATTTAATCACTGTGTTAAATCTTAACCAAGGTACTGGGGGTGGATTAAAGTTAACACAAAGTTAACACATGGTTAAACACTAACACACTTTTGAAAAACACTTAACCATTTCGTTAACTTTAACACTAAGTTTAACACAGAGTTAACACGGTGTTAGTCTTAACCACCTTTCGAACAACCGGGCCCAGAAAGGCAGGAGCTTTTCATGGAATTATCTTTATTGCAGGTCTTAAATCTACAAACCTTTTAAAGTTTGTAATTTTATTATTTCCAAATTATAATCAAGAGAAGAAATGTCACAAAAGTCTAACTATGGAAACTTCATTTTTACTCTACAAAATCTCTAGAATCCAGGAGCTTCCGAGGGCTTCGCCATCTAGGCCCCCACCAGGGCTTTGCTCTGGGCCCACTGGGAACCTCAGACCCCCTGCCTTCAACTGGCGCCCCCTCTAACTTCAAATCCTGGATCCGCCCCTGTCTAAACCTTCCCAAAAATATCATTGCAGAAGAAGTTGGAAGATAATTTTACTACCCAAACACTATCCTTCAGAAATATACTGACAGAAAGGATTGTGTGAAATACGGCCCCTCTGCAAATTAACAAAAAATATCAATTTCGGAATTTTTGTTTCATTTTGTATGTACTTAATCGTTGATATATGTACCCTCAAAGAACCCCGTTTTAACCAAATAAAACAACCACATGGAAAAAATACAGCATTATTTATGGTAGGGGTACACTGTTTAAAATAAATTTCCATAGACTCCTAGCCTTTGAAATGCATGAGCGCAACTGGTCAGTGTTTTTATAATCTAGCTGTGAAAGGATAAAAATTTATCTCACTGCGCCCAAATATAACATTTTTTGAACTGGCTTGTTTCTACCCACAACTGATCAGAACTGTTGTCAACAGATAAAAAAGCAATGAATATGAGGTTTTACATGTTGTTTTGTGTGCAAATAACGCATACAAGAACGGAACAATTGCCTTTTTTTAATTACTTAGAACTGCGCAGCTACAGACTTAAATTGAAGTTTTAAAAATCTGAAAAAATTAAAGGAGTTTATTAGTGTCCACTCTACAATTATTTGTTGAGAAAGAGATCAACGCTTGCCCATTTAAGTTGCAAATATTTGTCTCAAAATAGGGTATTCTATTCTTAAAATGGGTCTCAGAAACTATCAGATACGAGACATATTTGTCTGTGTCGTTGGAGGTACAATGAAGATATATTTTCATTGAAAGATATATGTGTATCTTTTATTTAAGACAACAAATATTTTTTACCCTTACCCCGCTTCTAAAAAGAATTTACTTTAATTTATACATATAGAACTGGAAAAAACTCCAAAACTTGGGACTGGTATAGAGATGTCTGTCACATTCAATACAGATTGATTTGAATTGACATTTATTTTTCTCTATGAAGATATAACGACAACGTACCTCCATAGACATAGGAACTGGATTTTTTCTTGTTCTAAAAAATAGATCCCATGCCAACTGATAAAAATAGGGTACTCTATTTTAAGACAAAGCTTCAACGTTAAAGTGCAAGATTCATCCTTTTTCTGAACAAATGGTTATAGAGTGGACGCCAATGAACCCCTTTCAGATCTTCAAGATTAGTCTTCAGCTGCGCAGTTCTACACCTATTCAAAGTGATTAAAATAAGCATCATTCTGTTCTTGTGTATTTTGCATGGAAAACAACATGTAAAACCTAATATTTATTGCTTGTTTATCTTCTGACAACAGTTTTGGTCAGGTTTTGGTATAAATAAGACAGTTCGAGAAATGTTAACATTTTGGTCCACATGTGTACAAGATGGCCGGACATCCCCCTTATATTCATTTTTGGGAGTTGATTTTAATCAACTCTCCTATGCAGTTACTCAGGCAAACCGAAAGTGAAACAGTGTTTGGACCTAAGCACAAATCAACACCGCTGATAACATTTAGTTCTTGAAAATAATCAATAAATTCGATGAAATGTATTCTAAAGCATTGTTTTTTCAAGGAAACTTATTTATAGATACCTTGTTAATAGTCAGATTTTAAATGGTACGAATAATTTAGATATTTTTGTAGTCGTACATTGTATGCATTCCTACGCCAGAGTTTCATATAGTCTGGTTCAACCAGACGCTCGGCTGTCTCCGTAAATCTCCGACTAGAGTTGAATATTGCTTGGATCCATACAATTTCTCAGATCTACAGTGTATTTCGATTACTGATACGTAGCTTGATGGAATTAGTTCTTTGAATATTACACAACATGATTCATATGGGTTTTCACGAAATTTCTGTTGGAGAATTTATATTATAAAAAATGCGTAATTCAAATAACGTTACATATAGGAAACTACTTGCCATGCAAAATAATATCGTTTTTTTTTTTTAAATAAATAATAATTGATAAAATCAACTCCCGTCAGTACTTCAGTACTTTGATCATTCATTGAAAGGACAGGTTCATAACCAAGAACGAAATTCGCTGTTTCATGCTCTAAACAACATCGATAAGGCGTCAATCATGACAATAGAAAACAACGCAACCTTATAGCACAAATCAGGATGTGTCATTTTTCTTCAATCTCATTTGAAATTATCAAAATCATGGTAATTTTTCTATAATTCATTGTATAAAAAGGTGACATACTTGTATACAGATATCATCCTTGGAAAGTTTATCGAAAATAATGTAGAGAAATTTGAAGTAGAAAGAAGCATGTTCAGAACAATTAAAATTTAAGAAAACTCTTAAAAGAAAAATACGTTTCCATTTGCAATTTGCATATGGGAATAACATAAACGCAGCTGTTATTATTCATGTTAAAAAGATTCAAGAATAAATTAAGTGTATCAAAGAAAACTGGATTCTAGTAAAAGTGGAGTTTTGTCCAGCATGTACATGTAACATTTTCTATTGGTCAACAGCAACAAGCCACAACAAAGTCCATAAACTCTACAAACGCTTTCCAGTTGTTTGCACTGTGGTTCCATACTATTACAAACGGACCTTATAATAAACCCCACTTCCTCTTTAGGTACAGAAATAACGACTAATAATTGATATTATTTTTTAAAGTTATCAGTTTTAAAAGGATACCACACTCATATGACTCCGTGACTCAATTAAGATTTTAAAAAATTCTTCATAAAATGATGATACCTTGATGTTGACAATTCCCATTCCATGATGAACCCAGAAAAGTATTCAATGGTAGGACTCAATTTGTCAAACCGGTGTACGCCGAATGCGCTGGTTGATCTTTGGTAACCCGGCTTGTTGCTTCATTTGACCGGGGAAGATTCGCCGGCGCACGCCGATCTCGCCGGTCTGGAAACAGGCGTGGAATTCGTCGCTTTTTTAAGTATGGCGGAATCTCACGGTTTTGTGATGTAATGAGATGAAAATTGTAGATAATTGTTAATAAATCTGCATGCTGATTGATGGAATGCATTAATTAAACAATTTTTTTGAATTTTGTGCAGAAAGCACAAAAAATCTGTATTTCATGGTTCTTTTTGTGAAATTGCGTTGCTACATATTTAACTATAGATATAAACTCCTTTATCTTGTATGGCTGACCGAGCGAGTTTTAAATTTGAAAAAATCTATTTCCAATGTAAATACCTCCTTGGTTGCAAATTTTTTAACACCATCTAGTGATACTATTCTACACTACGTACTCATAATAAAATATTAGAAACAGTGAGCCGCTGTTCGGTGATTAAAAGTACTGCAATCTTAACTATTAAATACATATTTATGTACCCATGAACCTGACGTTATCAATTTTTCTCATAATAAAAAAAATATATGTGGTGCCTGTGCCCATGACATACTTTTTTGATGCACTCGAGTCATAATATTATACTTGACCAAGATTACGTAGTAAGTAACTTAGTTTGCTGCATTTCCCCCACTTAGATAAGCAAAGATTATAATCACCCGTCAGTACTCCGTTCTCTTTATTGAAAATGGCACTCACCCTATGTGGAAAATGAACTACTTGTACATATATGTAAACTTAAAGACCCTGAAACGTGCTACTACACCTCTAAAACGAACCGTACCGTTCCATGCAAGAAACGAACCGTACCGTTCACAAAACGAAACGTACCGTTCACAAATCGAACCGTACCGTTCACAAAACGAACCGTACCGTGCAAAAAGCGTACAATATAATTTATGCAAGACCCGCCCTAAAACGGCCAAAAAAGCGTACCGTACCGTGCAATAAGCGTGCAACTTCCATATACGGCTTGTTGACTAATGTTTTTCGATGAATAGGGACGGAGATTATCGCTCACCAGATAAGTTCAATATTTTGCTAGATTTCAGTTATACGGGATTTAATAACATACTAAAATTTAAAGCTGTTATTTTTATTAAAACCGTTACAAAAATGTTTTAATCTAATTTCCTTTAATATTTTTAGACCTAATAAATGTAAAGTTAATACATGTACATTTGTACATGTATGTCGTAAATTGTGAAATGAACAGGTGTCGGGAATCAACTTAACAAATCAGTTTTTCCTTCAAATAATAAACTTATACATATATAAAGTTGTTGGTTACTTTAACGCACATGAATCATAACGTGTTTTACCAGTATGCTTTCTTGACTTTCTTGTGTATATATATATATATATATATATATATATATATATATATATATATATATATATATATATATATATATATGTGTATAGTGATTAACAAACCCAGGGTATAAAACGACATGCCCTCGGGGGTTTTCACACCTGTTCAAGACAAAAGAAAAACTACAAAGTTGTGTACGTCTTCGTCTAACCGTCCAACACTCCCATTTTCGATCTCACGGAAGAGATTTTTTATCTTAAAGAAAAGGCAAGAGAGAGAGAGAGAGAGAGAGAGAGAGAGAGAGAGAGAGAGAGAGAGAGAGTGAGTGCTTGTGTGTTAATCATATTACATTTTAAATTAGAGTTTTATCACTGAACAGTTGTTTCATTTAGGTTTTTATAGTCGGTCTTTTGAGCGGGATTTTATTTCAGGACTCCACGTGCTTCGCCTGTCAATCAGTTTAAGTATAGCAGTACAGATCACGCCATGCGCCGAGTGCTACTTGGCTCCTCCTAAATAGCTAGAATAAAATTATCAAATGAAAACCTTTTAGTTTTATCAGGGACGTATATACTATACTAGTTGCCAATCCCGTTAGTATATACGTCCTTGGTTTTATGTTTTCTTAAATCCTTATTTTAAAAAGTGCTTCTATTTGAAATAATTCAACAATCATTTCTTTCCGACTTCATGATTATAACTCATGTACTGGCGATCATAAAAGAGTCTCTTTCCATCGCTGTCGTATTTTCCGTAACTAGATAAATTCTTAATATATTTATTACTTTCAACATTCAGTTGTTGATTGCCGGGTATTTTTCCGTGTCCTGTTTACAACAAGTACGTGTATGCGACTAAAAAGGTAAACGAAATATAAACAGGTTAGCCAGCATTAGTAAAACGTCAGCTAAATCGCATGCACACAGTACAGAGCGGACACTTGTCCAACAAAATGATAAATATCACCATTAAAAGTTATTGACTTATTGTGTACATAATAATTTATCGTAAGAAATATGGTACATGTACATGTACATGTACATGTATAGTTTAACTGAATAAAAAAACTAATAGTCATATTTTGACTATACACGCGATATTTTTTCAGGTAAGAAAAGCGATGACGGCCAGTTACATGTAGGTGTGATCTGTGTATACGAACAAGTGCAGAAAATCATAGAATCAATATTTAAATGAATAAAAGTCCGTGTCGAAAAACTTTAACAGTTAATTTAAAGATTTCTAAACTGAAATTCATTGTTTATCTTATCATTTATTGCGTGTATTTTTACATTGTCTATTCACTAGGGGAATTTCATCGGCAACAGTACGCAATAAAGAATGATCATAAGAATTATGAATACAAAACAAAAGAACGGTGCTTGTAAATTTAACAACTAGCCGAAAATCAAGAGAGCGAGAAAGAAAACTAAAGAAATATCGGAATAAGTCGGGGCAATTTTTTATAGCAATTTCAAATGGATTTAAAATATTAAATGACTTCAATACAAGTTCATGTATAGAAATAATAATCTCTAGATGCTTGTTAGAATTATCGCCAGATCGCTGAATTAACAAACATATATCGGGTTAAAGTCAAACAGTTCTTTTAATCTATTGTAATAATTGCATTTATCTAAAATTAATACGAATAATAACAGACTAATCAAAATTAAAACTACCCTCCGCTTCCCGGTTTTCAATGAGTACACGTTTCACGTTTCACATATAAAAAACGGGGAAACGAATGTACGTTCTGGTTTCAACTAGATTGAAATACAATTGTAATATAAATACATGTAAAGAAAAAAGGCTCATCATAATTACCACCTTGCTGAAGTCAATCGGGCAAAAACTACAAAATTATATCGAGAAAATCAGAGCGTTCAGGCCACGCCTACCTCATTAATAAAGCGCGCAAACCGTTCACAAAGCGTGCAGCTATTTTAAGCAAAGCGTACCGTGCAAGAAGCGAACCGTACCGTTCACAAAACGAACCGTACCGTTCACAAAGCGAAACGTACCGTTCAAAAAGCGTACCGAACCGAACCATGCAACTGGTGTAGTAGCACGCTTCATGGTCTGTATAATGTATTACGCAAATCTCGTGTCATATGGTTTTCTACAAACTAACAATAGAAGAAACAATTATATTGATTTATACAATATATAGTGGCGTCGTTTAAGCACACAGAGAAAAAAAGCAAAACCGTCGATTAGCATATTCTCGAAAGTGCCTATAAAATAATTAACTTGCGATAAGGAGGAATGATGTCAATAATGTATAAGTAAATCTTCTTTCATCTCTTTGTTTCCCCATTCAAAGCCGACAAATTGCTGCCCGCCTACATCATGTTTGGGATAGAAAATCACTAGGACTATAAAGTGTACTCGTACTGTAAAATCGGTAGGGCAGATTAAAACAATAAAATAATGTAACTGACAAAGGAGCCAGGAATGGGGAACCATTAATGTACCGGTCCAAATGGTACAAGTGTATTCACAACATTCTAAAACTTTATGTAGCAGCGCCAGCCCCCCTAAATACCATATGTATATTAGATTTTGACTGTTTATATTTGTTTTGATAAGGTTTTTGTGATCGCTTAGAGAACTCAGAAATTTCACTATTTGTTCACATAACGCTTTGCACTACTTTTTATTTTGTACTGGCAGTATATAAACAGGCTACTATAGGCTGTCTACATACATGTATATCAGTGAACTATAACAGTTCCAAGTAAATCTTCAACAACAATTAATTCAGAGCCAACCAAGCAACATTAGTTTGATACATTTACATTGAATGCAAATATTTCAACAATAAGATGATAATAAAACTCGCTGTTTTTTTTTTTATGCACAAGAATTTCATTCGGAAGTACACCTCCCCTAAAAGTAAAATATTTTAATTCATTGGTGTTTCAGAAATATTCAAAAGAGCACGATCATTCTTTTAAAAGGAAACTTGCTTCAATATGGTGCAGTTGTTTAACCAGTCGCAACACCCATTAGTAGGCCTCCATCGGTCGCAGACGACCATGGGATATTGTATCCTATTTTGTCTTTCTCTGACAACAACGTTTGTGGCTGAAAAGTCCTATACGGGAGAGACATTCTTTTCCGCAAAAGTCACATCTGTGAATGGTTTCTGATCTTTCGGGGTTTAGGCGCTGCTTTCGTTGTGCGCGTTTGTTTTCTGCTTCATGCACAAGCTTTTCTTCCCCTGACTTGATCTGTCTAAGTAGTGTGGACCTCCATCTGGGTCGATCTGCTACTAGGTCTTCCCAAGATCGCACGTCGATATCAAGGGCCTTCATGTCTCTTTTTACGACGTCCTTGAATCGAAGTTGTGGGCGCCCAGTGCTTCGTTTCCCAGATCTCAATTCTCCATTCAAGATGTCCTTGGGAATACGTCCGTCATCCATTCGACGCACATGCCCGAGCCAGCGTAACATGCGCTGTCGAAGGATAGTGAACATGCTTGGAAGGTTCGCCCGAGACAGGACTTCGGTGTTCGGCACCTTGTCCTGCCATGAAATGCCCAGGATGCGGCGCAGACATCGCAGATGAAAGGTGTTGAGCCTTCTTTCCTGCCTGGAATACGTTGTCCACGACTCGCTACCGTACAGCAAGGTGCTGATTATGCAGGCGTTGTATACTGCCATTTTGGTACAAGATTTCAGTGTGGGGTTTGTACAAACTCTTTTTGAAAGTCGAGCGAGAGTGGATGTAGCCTTTCCGATCCTCTTATCTAGCTCAACATACAAGGAAAGGTTGTCAGTAATGGTATATCCCAGGTACGTGAACTGGTGGACGACGTCCAGTTGGTAGTCGTCGATGGATATAGCTGGAAATATCCTGGCTTAGAACCTTTGTTTTCTTTAGGCTAATAGTCAAGCCAAATTCCTTACAGGCAATTGAAACGCGGTTCATCAACGTTTGCAGTTCTTCCTGGGTGTGGTTGACAACTGCTGCATCGTCGGCAAATAACATGTCCCGGATGAGTCTGTCGCGGACTTTAGTTTTTGCTTTAAGGCGAGAGAGGTTGAACATATTACCATCTGACCTGGTACGTAGGTAGATTCCTTCAGTCGATGCACCAAATGCATGTTTGAGGAGCATGGCAAAAAAGATACCAAACAGCGTGGGGGCGGGGACAGAGCCTTGTTTGACACCGCTATTAATGCTGAATGTCTCCGAGGAACTACCGTTGAACTGTACTGTCCCCTTCATATCCACGTGGAATGATGTCACTAGGCTCAGTAGTTTTGGAGGCATCCAATTTTGGGGAGGATCTTGAAGAGTCCATCTCTACTGACTAGGTCGAACGCTTTGGTCAGGTCAATGAAGGAGATGTACAGCGGCATCTGTTGTTCTCTGCATTTTTCTTGAAGCTGTCTAAGAGAGAAGATCATGTCGATCGTAGACCTCTTTGAGCGAAAACCGCACTGTGACTCTGGGTATACACGATCAGCCAGCTTCTGCAATCTAATCAAGATCACTCGAGCAAACACTTTGCCGACTATGCTTAAGAGGGAGATGCCTCTATAGTTGTTGCAGTCGCTTATTTCTCCCTTGTTTTTGTAGAGGGTGACAATCTTTGCATCCCTCATGTCTTGTGGCACGCTCCCATCTTCCCAGCACTCACATAGAACCTTATGTAGAGGTGACAACAGGGAACTCTTGCACTGTTTAAGCAAGTCTGGAGGGATTCCATCGTTACCAGGAGCTTTTCCTGAGGCCAGGACTGGGTTGCACGAACGTCAGTTAAATAAACTCTTAGTTAAAACCGTAACTAGCTGTTAATTTTTTAATGGCAAGTTACATAACTAAGAGTTAATTTTGGGTTGCTCGAAATTTTATTAAGTGTCTATTAGCTAACTAGGATTTAACAGAGCGAACTTCGTTAACTCGTCATTAAAGCCGTCTGCACGCGCGTTTACCCTACCGTCTGACAGTGACAATGGCGACTAAGCGAGAAAGAAGCAGTAATTGGTCACTGTCAGAAATCAGCATTTTGACAGAATTTTTTGAGAAAAATGAAGATGTTTTGAAGGCGAAGCAAAGCAACTTGATTACTAATTCACGAAAGAATGCAAAATGGGCAGAGGTGACTGAAATAATAAATGCAGTGGGTGTCCAGCGGCGCACGATTGACCAGGTAAAATTCAAGTGGGGCAACCTACAGCAAAGTGCCAAGAAAAGTTTCAGCGCTGCACGGAAACAGTCAAAACTCACTGGCGGAGGCCCTCCACCAAAGCCTCCAACCGCGGCTGAAGAGAAAATCATCGATATGATGAAAGATCGCCCAAATTTCAGCGGCATTGTTGGGGGCTTCGAGTCCTCAATGCCCGTTACGACAGGTATGACACAATGTGGGTTTTGACCGATAAATCAATAAATTAATACAAGTTCTTGAAATAAAACAATTATCAATTTTACTTGAAAATATAGATCTATAACCGATCATTGAGAATCTAAGCTATGGTTTGTTTACATTGTCGTCTGACAAACACCTCACGAATTGATGACGTCAGTTTTGGGTACACATTTTAAATTACATTGTCCCGAATGCAGACAATATTAGGCTTATAACTTTGAAATAATGTTGTTATTCATACATATACCATAACTTACCTGGTAAAAAGTACGTGTACTTATACACTGTAACATACTTCTTTCACCACAATGATATTTCAAAGCTATCGTGTCCATATTCGCTTGTCTGCGCAAAAACAGAGTATAACAAAGCGAACAATAGTATAGTCTATGACTTGTTATTTAAAGTATCCAACGTATCCGCTATCGTTCATTAAATCACATAAAAAAACTATAATACATACTACATTACTGTTCCATACAAAAGTTGATACTCACATCGTGCATCACGCATAATTCAATCTCATTTAAAACCATTTGGGTTAGCCCCCCTACTTCATTAAGAAAATGACGTCAATATTGGGGTGCAGAATGGGTATTTTAAATCACAACATCACAAAAACACGTCGAACCAGTATACATGTACCTCGAATGAAGGTAACCGTATAGATTTAAAATATATTAGAAAGAGTTATGAATTTCAGAAGACATCTTCAATTGATTCAGGGGAAGTACATATCTACCATGCAGTTGCTACACGGTCCAGATAACCGAGTCATACGGCAGATACACCCCCCCCCCCGACCCAACATGAACTGTGCCTAAAAGCTTATGTGTCGTATCCAGTTTCATCATTTTAAATGCATATATACGTACATTACTTTATTTGCAACCATGTACAGAATCTTTTATCAGTTTTATCAATTTATTTATCAATAATTTTATCAATCAATAACTCGATATAAAAATTAATCGCTTACAGGCTCGTACACTGCACTTAAAAATAAAGTGTTTATATATTTTTTTTAAATTAAGGGTTTTGTCTGAATATATTATCTACAGTTTTTCTTTGAGATCATAAGAAGAGCGTTAAAGCCGGAAAATTTAGTGTGCGTTTGTGGGATAAGGAGGGAGATGGGATCATCTTTTTAAAAAAATCCAAAATACACATATAAGACAGTGTGATTGTTTATGAGCAGTATTTTTATCTCTCATGATCGTAAAAAAAAATCATACAAGGAATAAGCTTTTATATTGTTAATCATGCGCGGATCCAGAAAATTTTTCCGGGGGGGGGGGGGTCCGAATTGAAAGTAGGGAGGCTACACTATTCATCGAAAATGTTGACAAGAAAAAAAAACCCCCTAATTTCCGCTTCCGACGCCTTTCCAAAACATATATGTGTTTTACGGGGGGGGGGGGGGTCCGAGTCATATTTGAGATAATTTCAGTATGTAAATTTAATAACTTCTCATTTTCCAGGGGAGGCCCCCCCCCAGATCCGCGCATGTTAATGACTCTTCAAAGTCGTAGCATTACTCTATCATAAATTTCTAAATTTCTTCCTGTAGTGGTTTCAAAAAATTCTGAGTTAGATGCTCCCTCTTCCTACGTGGAATATGAAGAAAGTACGCAGGCAACTGAAAACGAAGCGGCTGAAGCTGTTCCTGAAGTCGAGTGCGTTTCACGATTTTGTATTAATTTACTATTTTTCATTTTAAATTATTGGAATTTTTTGTTTAAAAAATATATTGTTTGGCATAAAGGATCAAACCGCTTTTCACTAATTGATTGTGAAAGATGAATTGTGCATATTTGACAAAATTAAACCCCTTATTTAAAATACATATAAATGATTGTAAAGTTGATGAAAACAAAATGATTTTTTAATGTTTTGATATATTACTATTTTATTCCATGTACGATTTTTAAAAATTTACAATTATTTTTAGCGTTTTCGTCATATATCTTTTTTTTTCTTCTTGCATTGAATAGTAATTCCAATCAAATTGTAATACTTCCCTCCATGCACAATGCGGACAAGGAATCGGAGTTGGGGACCCAGGCTTGCACATTAAATGAACCCTCAGAATCGGAGTCTCGACCCAAGAAACGGAAGAAAATTTCATTTGATGACTTGCAAAGAATGCAGTATGAGGTAACAAAATAAATCAAATTCTCCCGTAAAATATTAAAGGAATCAACAATTCTGTTGGTGGATTCAAAGTATATAGGAATAGTCTATTACACAGTTATTACCGGCATGTTCTTAGCAGGTTTAATTTTCGTTTTATCTACTTCAGGTTTTATGTTGTCAAAAGACACACATCGGGCTCAAAAATGTGAAGATCCAGAAGGACATTGAGCGGTCGGAACTTGAAACTGAAAACTTGAAGCTGCAGAATGCCAAGTTGACCCATGAAATTGAGCTCTTAAAACAAAATCTTGCACAAAATGAAAATGCCTTGCTTGCATTGCAAGCTTTATCCGATGAGTGAAAAACTATGAATTAAATAAGTACTCATGACATGTATTTAAATCTAACTCTTTGTAGGTTTCTGTGTTTTATTTGTTACTTTAGAAATATGTTCTTGTTATAAAGTTTCTGACTGCCCTGCCATCCTCGGGTCCATGATAATTTAACTGTCCAGCGGCATTATCCTGTTGAGGATTCCCATCCTCCATCTCTTCTTTTAAACTCAGTGCAATGTTGTGCAGAATAGCACAAGCTCCAATGATTCTACAGACTTTCGCAGGTTTCATTCTAATCTCACTATGCAGGACATGAAATCTTCGTTTCCACCAACCGAACACCCTCTCGATCGTGTTGCGCGTGCGACAATGGGCCGAGTTATAGCCCTCCTGAGAGGGGTTTGATGGATGAAGATATGGCGTCAACAGAAATCTAGAACAAGCATACCCGCTGTCACCTAGCAAATACCCATCGTCTACACCTTGATGATGATTTTCGAGATATGCGCTGACTTCTGACGCCCGAAAAATGTGGCTGTCGTGCGTACTACCAGGCCAGTGGGCATCAACATTAATGAATTTCCCTAAAGGAGAAATACACAAACTAATATCTTACAAAATCATATAAAATACTGACTCTATCCATATGATATTTTTTTAAAGCTGCATGGTCCGATTTTTTTTGGCTATCACAGTATCAAATAATTTTCCATACAAACCAATTATCTTAGAAAGTTATAAACTTTCGTCTAATTACACCAGCTGAATCGATCTCCTTTCAAAGTTAGAAACATTCAAAGTAAATAAAAATAATTTCTCTTTGGGCAAACCAAAAAACAAACCAAAATGCATTATGGGAATGTTTAGGAATGGGAACCGTTTAGTTTCGTCCCCCGAATGTTTGGGTTTATTCAACCCGCATGTTATGCATCGATTGTAAACAAAACAAACTTCAGAAATAATAGTGAACAAAATGAACACATGTTTATTTTTTATTTGCCAGAACATTACTCAAATTTAGACTGTATTGAAAGCGATGTCAAAGGTGTAATTACAATCATCCCCGCCTCAATGCCAGGGGCGAATTTTGATATGAGGCGAAATAACGCGATACCCTTTTTATGTCGTTTGTTTGTATAAAAGAAATTTTGTACATTATTTTTTCATTGAAATATGGCTTGATTGACCGGGAATACTACTGTAATGTCTATTATTATACAAATATTTAGCTTAACCATCGTTTAAAAGCTTACAGAAAATTTGATATAAAATCTGACCAAGCAGCTTTAAACTTCAGAATTAAGCTTCAGTAATGAGTGGAAATGTTTACTAGTCTAGTAGCAAATTTTAAACTGTTAAAGGAAATTACTATTCTACATACATCTTGTTTTCTTTAATTGTCTTTAAATTAGAACTTATTTATGACAAAATGAATATAAATTCCATGCGTTGTAACTCTAATTAACACACCGTCATGGGAGCAGATTGCTTGCACATTTATGGAGTGCCAGCCTTTCCTGTTCACGTAAGTTGGTTCGTCGTCTGATGGTGCTTGTATTCTCAGATGTGTACCATCGATACACCCAAAGACTCCCGGGAACCCACCTCGCAAATAGAAGCTCTCCTTTGATTTTTTAATTTCCTCTTGCGTAGGCCATTTTAAAAATTGGTCTTTCTTGGTAAGCAGTGCATTTGTTACGTTCTCCACGGCTCTGCGAAATTTACATATCGTGGAATTTAAAATAAATATAAAAATAAATAATAAATTTAAAATAAACACTTATCAATAATATCAACTCTCGTCAGTACTTTGATTTCTTATGATCGGCTTATCAATCATGTACATAAACATTACTTATCACGTCTTTTTATATCTATATTTACTACAACTTTTTTTTCATGAGATATTTTGGAAGATTTTAAAATATTACAAAAACATAGTAAACATTAACAGGTGCCTGGCGTTATATATTTTTCTAATAATAGAGACCTTTAGTTCGAGAAATTTATAACGTGTACGTGTAACGTACCGGTACACGTACACATTATAGCCGTAAGCATAAAAATGCTATAGTTACGCGTAATACCGAAAGTGCTTGTAGCAGACGTCAAGTCATCAGGAATGGGGGATTTAAGGTAAATAAGTTAACTATGTTACTTGAAAAAAGTTATAAATGATATTAACTAAACTGCCTCTGAATTTTTATGAGTAACTGAGGGTGATTAATGCATGTTACTGAGATTTTTAAAGAAATAAGGGACATTAAAGACATATGAATACTCTCTATCTATCAGGTAAAGGATATAAATTGCTACCTAATAGTGACAGGGTGTAGTAATTTTGAGAAAAATGTACAATGTCAGGATCCTGTGTAAAAACAAAGGGCACTTAATGTGTGACGTCAAAGTAAAAATCACGTCATATTTGACGTTCGTTTATAAAATATGTAAAACAAAAAAGGTTACATACATGCACAATATATCCTATAAATGTTTTGAAGAAATGTACTATACACATTTTGCATTACTTGTAGCTCTTTAAAACAATTTTCATCGAGACATGCAGTTTGTACTTTTAATTCAACGAGAGAGAGAGAGAGAGAGAGAGAGAGAGAGAGAGAGAGAGAGAGAGAGAGAGATATTTCGTAAACATGTAAAATTATTTATCCGTGAAATAAAAATGAAATAAAATAGATATACCCGTATGACATACCTGCGTTTCTACGGCGACTGGCTGACTTCTTTTAGTAGCCCTTTGTAGGTCATCACGCAGCAGGTTTGCGATATATAGAATTGATTCTCGTTTGAAACGAAACCTGGATCGGATTTGATCGTCACTTAAATCGTTCATCTCTATTCTCTGTCTGTATACTCTCTCTTTTCTTCCAGCAAACAAATTACCAAACAACAACAGGTTCGCCATTTTGATTTTAATGTTAAGTTAAATATTTAATGTACCTAGGTAACCTGAGTTAAATCTGTAAGTTAAATTAGATAATTAACTAAGCTTTAACAGCTTGTTAACTTTTGAGCAACCCATTTAACTCGCCGTTAATTTTAACGTCAAGTTAACGTCAAGTTAACGGCTAGTTAAATTTAACTAACGTTCGTGCAACCGAATCCTGGTTGTCAATAGCCTTACTTAGTTCTTCTAATGTTGGTTCTACATCAAGTTTATCCATGGTTGGCAGGCACTCAATGGCGTTCAGGGCTGAGACAGTCACAGTGTTCTGAGTAGAGTACAGGTCTGTGTAGTGTTCGACCCATCTCTCCATTTGTTGGTTTTTGTCAGAGAGTACTACGCCAGATGATGACTTGAGGGGGGCTGTTTTGCACTTATTGGTCCTATGGCTGTTTTAATACCATCGTACATGCCTCTTGCGTTACCAGATATAGCGGCTGTCTGGATGGTCTCGCTGAGTTCTTGCCAGTATTCATTTGCGCAGTGTCTAGCCATCCGCTGGACTTTGCCTCTGTCAGCTCTTAGCGACAGAAGGATCTTCTGACTTGTATTTTTTTGTATTCCGCCAAAGCTATACGTTTGGATTCTATGGCAGGAATCACCACAGAGGACTTTGCCTCGAACCAGTCTGTTGTCTATATTGTTCTTATACCAAAGGCTTCCAGGGCAGTGCTATGTATGATGTCCCTCATGGTTCCCCATCTTTCCTCGGTTGAGGTCCCTTTTTGTATGAACTCCAGTTCCTGCTCAAAGGTTTCTGCAAACTTCCGAGTGAGCTTGGGTTGCGACATGTTGCTGACGTTGTTGCGCGGAATGCCCTGTTTCCGTGAACAGTGGAATTTTCTTGGTTGCATCCTGATTTTACAGCACACTAAAGAGTGGTCAGTATCGCAATCAGCGCTATGATAGGAACGCGTGTGTAGAACACACTTTATAGAAGAACGTCGGACTATGATGAGGGCTAGTTAGTGCCAATGTTTTGATCGGGGGTGTCTCCAAAACACTTTGTGCTGAGGTTTGGTCATAAAGAACGAGTTAGTTATGCACAGGTTGTAGTAGACATTTCCAGATTTCGCGAACGCGAGGTCGGACTCGAACACTGACGCTTACTTTTGTCCTAAGATAATCAGGGAACTTGTCAAAGCACGATTTTTAAAAATGAATTAGAAACAACAATACAAAATATTACTATAATAGTTAGCAATAGAAAAATATCACTTGATAAGGATATAGCGATCAACACGCAAATCTTCCCCCTTTCAAGATTTTATTATTTTTCATTCGAAACATGTAATCAATATAGAATTGATCCTTCGAAAAGGTCAGTCTACCGGCAATAGGTCAAAACCAAGGACTGCCAAACGAATGATTCATCCTCGGAGACACAGTTTTTCCAAAAGAGACAATTTTATCACTGCATACACTCGTGCGGAAATAAATAAACATGCAATTCGGGAAATGAAACTGTACCACGCTATTGGTACCTTGTGGACGGTCAATAGCTGTGCCTCTCTGTCATGCAGAAGAAACAAATGATGAATTTAAAACAGCCTATACTAAATTTCATAACGTGTAAATAATGCAGAAAAAGATAGGTTTACTAGTTTACAATTTTTTTTTCAACTTTACACATGACCCATTATTTATAAGTGTACAAAGCACGAGTCCGAGTTCGATGTCGCTCTACCTTGGAAAATTTAATGTCTACTATATAAGCATGGCATGAAATCGTCACCAGGAGAAGGGGGTTTTAAAATAATAGCAAATATCGCCAAAGTAACATTCAAATCCAAATATATATTAAAGCTATCAACTTCTCTCTCTCTCTTTCTCTCTCTCTCTCTTTCTCTCTCTCTCTCTCTCTCTCTCTCTCTCTCTCTCTCTCTCTCTCTCTCTCAATAATTGGGATTAATTCTGTAAAACTATGCGTAATGGGGAAACAATACATTTTAACTGGTTGAAAGGTGGAAGATTTGCGTGTTGATTGCTATATCCTTTATCATGTAATATTTTTCTATTGCTTACTATAGTAATATCTGTATTGTTGTTTCTAAATCATTTTTTTAAAATCGTGCATTGACATATTCCCTGATTATCTTAGGATAAAGTAAGCGTCAGTGTTCGAGTCCGACCTCGAGTTCGCGAAATCTGGAATTGTCTAGTAAGTGCATACTTCAAGCAAGCGTTGACCGTTCTCGTTCATTTTGCCTACACCGAACTTACCAAGGCATGATGGCCACGAGTCTTTGTCTGCACCGACTCTGGCGTTGAAGTCGCCCAAAAGAATGAGCTGCTCTTTGTCAGGGATGTTTCTTATGACTGATGACAGCTTCTCGTAGAACAGGTCTTTTGTTTCTGGAGGTGACGTCAGTGTTGGTGCATAAACACTTACAAGGGTGATTGGACCTGTGGTGGTATTTAGGCGAAGGGTAAGGAGTCCTTCTGATCCTTCGCCATCTGGTTCTACCGTACTCAGTAAGCTGTATTTGACTGCAAAGCCTACAGTGTTCGGACATTCCAGCTTCCCAGTTTAAGAGCTGGTCTCTTTCTTTGTATATTTTTGTTGTTGGTGCATATATTACAGTCTACAGTTCAGAGCATTCCTAAGCCCCATGCACCCCATGAGGATAGCAGACTGTGGCGGGACAGTACCTTATTGACTGGGGACTGCCCAGCTTGAGGCGGGTGGTACCTGTCCAGCGAGACACGAAGGTCTCTCCCACCCTCGAGAACAACCCCTTGCGCCAAAGCTTTACGCCAATCAAGCTTCGGCTTATAACCGGTAACTGCTGTTCTCCGTGTTATGTCCACACTAGTGCCGTCGCAGGAGTTGCCAGTGAAGCGTTCGTGATAGCGCTGGACTGCCTAAGGGACTCCATCTCCGGATTTTCCTCGAGGTTTACTCCTGAAGCCTTTTCCAGTATTGGGTATTGCCGCAAGACAGCGGAGGTTTGTGATCCGGGTTTTTCTTCCCCTAGATGAGATGCCTTCCCAGGCTGACGAGTGCCATCTCCCCGAGGTAGCCTTCTCCTGTTGTTCAATTTCTAGACCTATAGAACTGGTTATGCTGATAAGAGAAGAGGCATGAGCAAGTCACTGGTGTCTCTTAAAGCAACGCCCATTACAATGTATCTTTCAAAATTGACATAATCGTGTCTATTAATATCAAAACCATATTTTTACATCATTTTCTTCTTTTTTCACATTAAATTCACATATTATACAACCAATTGTTTCATTAATGGCAATTTTTTTTTAGAAAAGTCATCAATCTTTTGAATTATGTAAGGATTTTTGCTCATCTTGACACCACAAACCAGCTGTGCAATATCTTTTCAAAACATCTCTATCGACAATCTTAGCCTCATTGTGTTAACTATACCCAAGGTGTAAATTAACGTTGATTGATTGGGAAAACCCACATTATTATCATAAGTTGAATTATTGAGAAAAATTCCAAGTGATGGTGTACTCTCTTAAATCGCGACCGTAGTACACTTTTCGTGTGGTTGAGAATAATGGTACACCAAGTTTTGTACTGTTGGACCAAACCTTTCCTTTTCTGACAAAAACTATGGGAAACATTTCTTTGGCTTAGGTGAGCTAAACGGGTTGCATATTATTTATCATACGAGTTACTAAATTACACAGTAACGTTTAGCAATTTTAATATGTTTTTTTATTTTCAAGGAAGCTTTTGATAACCAAATCACCACGTTTAGATTAACACTGTAAAATGAATGATTAGCAAAGTCAGCAAAGTTGAATTTCACAGAATATTTAATAAAAACTTTAAAATTTAGCAGTGAAGAATATTCATTTCTGATATTGAATAGCAGCAACAGATATTCCATCATTTAAAACACTTGTTGAACTATTTTTCACTACCTAAAATTATTAAAAAATCAACAACAACTGAGTACAGGGTCGGGTTTTTTCTAGTCTAGAATCATTGGCACAGATCTACTTGGTTGTGATACTACCACGGCTTGTTTCTCACTCATTAGGTTTGGTGGTTGTGGCGGATTCTTTAGACTTGTGAGCTTTCAACACAGCAACTGTTTCTTTAACCTGTCAAACATTAAAAATGAACTTGACCAAATAGCAAACACATTAGTTACATGTTTTTATTATGTTTATATTGGATAATCAATTACAAACTTTAGATAGACATTAAACTGTAACCGATCCACAAAAATTATATGTAATTTTTCGTAATGAATATTGATATACAATTAAATCAAAATTCACGTGTTTAGAAGATTTTTTTCTACGGAAAAAGTTGCAATTTTTACAAATTTGACTGATTATCTGGTAATTACGATTGATCACATATAACAAATAACTGTACAAAAATTTAAAAGGTGTTCTCAATCCAACATCTTAATATTGTTAGAATGTATTTTCGGACTCAATATCGCCATTACCCTGTTAACAGCCTTCCTGCGTGTTATAACTGATAGGCCGTCTAATTTTCAACGTCTCCCTGAGCACGAAAGACTCTTACGGATGAAATTAATTCCTCTTCGCAACAATGACATCAGCAAATTTATTTACGAATAAATGATTGAATGAATGGTAAATCGTATTTTTATAGAGCGGACAGCTAAAATGTCCTAAAAAAACTGCATGTGTATTTGAAGCAGAAAAATGTTTGTTTGTTGATTTTTATGTACATGCACACAGTAGTAAATATAAATCATCAATAAAAAATTTTGTATCAAATACTTGGTAAGAAAATATGATAACTTTTTATTTTGTGGGTATTCGATATTTGTCGCATTATAAAATGCAGTTACAATAGCTCGATGAGCGATGGGATCAGCCTAAAAAGAAGGACAGGATCTATGTAGTATAGCAAAATAGGCATGCACGAAAATTGAAGTCCCAGAATACATAGGACAGCTTCGACTAATATGAATATAATTTCAGAAAAATAGACACGCACTTAGAGTTAAGAAGAATAATTATATTAAATTATTCTAATATATCACTTTTGTTTATCAATTGTAAATCAGAAACTAATTAAGAATTTACAAAAACATCTAACGCCATAAATCAACATAGTTTCGCCTCCTACATATTCAAAATCAGAATAAAACAGTGTATTTATCTTATTACAATGGTTACTATTCCGATTTTCTCTTCGCCTCATCTAGTATGTCCTCAAACCAATCATCCTGAAATAGATGATAATTCATAAACCTTTACAAACATTCAACTAAGTCAAATTATGAATTACTCTGACACCGTGTGAATAAAGATTGTATAGGGAAAAGGCTTACAAATTGGAAACGATTAAAAATTCTCGAATTGGTCTTGGCTACAAGATAACGAGAATTGTACATAATATTATCAATCGATTAAAAATATAGATAAAATTCATCAGTATGTTATAGTTTCAAACTGGTTGACGATAAAATTTGATATATATCTTACTCAGAAAAAGTTTACTAACTGCTTCGTGCGGCGGAAACTGTGGTCGCTGGCCTATTAAGTACTAAAGAAAAGTACAGAAATTCACACATAAATCAAAATCAACAAATAGAATAAGTCTGAATCTATTTTATAGAAAAATAGGAATGCTCGAAAATCAAAATCCCAGAATACATAGGACAACCTCGACTAATATTGAGTCTATTTTAAGGAAAATGGACACGCGCTTAGAAATAGGAGGAATAATCATAATAAATTATTCTATAATAATATATATAATTTTAGTTTTAGCAATTATAAATCAGGAAATAATTAGGAACTTACGAAAAACCGACACCCAAAGCATCAACATAATTACGCCTTATACAAGCAAAATCAGAATAAAACTTATTTATCTTATTACAATGGCATCTATATCAATTTCCTCTTGAGCCTGATCCAGTATGTCCTCAAACCAATCATCCTGAAATAGACGATAATTTATAAAACTTTACAATCCTTCAACTAATTCAAATTCACGAATTACACCATAGGAAAAAATATTTTACAGGGAAAAAGCTTAAAAATTAGACACGATTAAAAACTCTCAAACTGGTCTTGGCAAAAAGATGCGGAGGATTGTACATTATATGATCAATCGATTGATTCATTAGTATGACACAGTTTAAGACTGGTTGTCGATTCAATTTGATAGATACCCAAATCAGAAAACAGATTACTTACTGCCTCGTGTGGTGGAAACTGCCGTCGGGGGCTTATTGAAAACTAAAGAAAAGTACAGCTAATGAAGCATTATTCAAAATCAATAAGAAAATTAAAGATAATGAGACATTATTCAAAATCAACAAGAACATTACAGATAATGAAACATAATAAAACATAATGAAGCTAAATCAATTTTAGATCGGCGATTTTAAAGTTGATGTATTCCTGAGTAATGTCTCAAGTTATTGTTTCATTTTTTTCGATTTTTAACAAGTAGTCCACATACCTGTGAAAAGTACAGTTGAAAACGATAAAAAGAATCAAATCTAAGATTTCTTCATTGACACTTGATCTCTTTGTACCCGGTTATCTCCACAGGATCGAGATTTAGTTTTAGGAAAATCTGTCATCTTTAATTATAAAGGAGTCACCCGGAATACCTTGTACAACTTTTTCAACGTTATCATTCGGGTACTTCGATGTCGCTTGCGATGCAAAATCCCCGTAGACATTTAATTTTAGCTGTGTATTGAAAATTTGACAAGAAAAGGGGGTGTTTAAAAGAAGAAATTTTGGGATTTATTTCATAGTATTGAATAAACATAGTTTGAACACTGAATATAGAATAAGAACATGTTCTCCGTAATTAACTTTGGACAGAATATTTTATAAAAGCAGCCAATAGCGCATTCATTTGCAGGATCGCTATAACTGTACTCTACGAACAGCTACACAACTAAACGATAATCACGGAATTCATTTTCAGCATCATCCAAGCTGACTAATAAATTTTTTTTTAAATGTAACAGGAATATGAAAAAAACGCTTTGGCTGAAATGTGTATCAGCTTTGACATTTATAAGAGAAAGACTTGCTCGGACTACCACCAATATATCTTTGGGAATTTTATTCAAACTGAAATTTGGACTCTTCCATAAAGTGTTATCAGCTATCTTCAACTTTTCTAAATCCAGTTTATGCCGAGACATAGCCTCTAACAAAAAGTCTCGTTTTGCAAAATTGGTTCCACAGTACTATATAGCGAGGGTCCACAGCTTATATCACATGAAGAAGTCTTTGACAAACATTCGAAACCTGACTTGCAGAAATTCAAAACTCACGAGTTATTCTTGTGTTGTATGGTATCTACAACTATATTAAAAAAAAGGTAACAATTTCAATTTCCTGAGACGTTCATTATGTTCACGAAGGAAAATAAGGCGGCTAGTAAAAGCATTTGAGGCCATCACGACGACAGACCATTTTGTAACAGCAGCAAGACCCTTCCTCGCAGACAATAGGAATACATGTAATGTGATGCAAAAATTCTCATCTTTATATTAATTAAAAGTAAAAACCTTGTAGATACCAAACACTTGGTGCAAGAATGGAGCTTAATTTTTTTTCGTGACCAGGAGATGCTCAAAGTCTACTGAAGGATATGGTAATACAAACAGAAATGATATGCTTAATGAAACAAAGGGATAAGCAATTGTCAATAGAAGATGCTAGCGCTTGCCGATTGGTTACAAAAGTGATTACTAGAGCTTTGATGTATAAAACTGTTCTTATAAAAAAAATTCTATTCTCATTCGGCTCTTGTTAAAGCTGACATGAATTCATAAATACGCATCATTTCCCTTTTATCTCGGACTACCGCCATATTAGTTGTCGATTTCTATTGTTCTGTTCACCGCTTCACACCCCTTATATAAGGCCGATAGCACTATGAATGCTTCACCGCATTCAGGTATTACATTTACCCGAATACGTTACATTGGACGAAAAGACTTGTAGAAACGCGTTATGAACAAAAATATTATGACAACCACTGCACTGGTAAGGAATATCCAAAGAACAACGAAACAAGGCAAGTTGAAATCCCAGGAACACAAATTTCAAAATCCTGATAATTGTAGAACGTTTTCCTGTGTTAGTTATAACATCGCACATACTCAGACTACACACTGTGGCCGATCGAGCAATGTCAATGATCGGATGAATTTTAGAAACGGAGTGTTTTGTAGAAACATATGGAAACGATGTTACGCTGTTACTTTCTTGGATTTACTATCATTTATCTACTGTGTTGGATGTAGTACCGCGGGGATCTTAAAAAAGAAACAGACATTGTGCACTCTGTGTGAACGACACACGTGTTCGATGTGCATGCGAAGTAAGGCAGCACTATCTGTGCAAAATGATACGGATACCTTGGAAATTCTTTGAAAGAATAAATATATTTAGTGTTTTATTGATTGAAGTTTCCTTTATTCTTTTTTTTTTACAAACATTTTACTACAATGTGTAGTTCATCATATAGAGGTCCGTGCAACCTGAATGCCTTGATCGGAAAGCAACTGACCGTAACTTTCTCGACCGGTATATATACCCCAGTGGCAGTAGAGGAGCGATCGAAACTAATATGGCGACCAAATGTTTTTTATGAATTCATGTCAGCTTTAAATTTTGATTCTTAAATTCATCGAAATAATTGCTTGTTCAGTGAGTAATGCATCCACTGGTAAAAAAAAACCCTGTTAAAATTTATGATAAAAGTTATTAAACAATAAAAGTGTTTTTTTTTATATTTTCCTATAAAGAAAAGCAATGGGAGTGGAATCGGCGAAACCCAGAATAGAGTTGGAAGTATATGTACCTAGATAAAACCTTCTCATCAAAGTTCCATACATCAGATTTAAATCAATTCTTTAAAATATAGAACATCAATTTCTTTCGAGTTGAGAATTAAATTTTCTACCTATTTTCCGTCACATCAAATAGATTTTCTAAATTTATTTATTTTATTATGACAAAATTATTGACATTCTTTTATTCAATATTTTACAGCATTAGCTCCAGATTAAAGTACAGTAAACTAGAAGTGCATGGACCCAATAAACCCTCAATTGTGCATGGAGTACAAGACGGTTGCTACTGAGCAATGAAGATGTCGTGACATTTGAAGGGATGTCGGGCTGAATTATGGCAGACAACAAGTAAAGTACGTGCCGCCATTTACGTTCAGAGATTAAATACTGGACAGTAAATCTTACTTTAGAGTCTGCTCATAGCAAAAGCCATAAAACAATGTCAGATGTTATGCAGTATTAAAAAAAGAATCTTCATAGTTTAAATTAATAAAAAGACGTTCTGTCTTCTTCTTGGAAACGCATCAAACTTAATACTGTGTCTCAATTTTTCCTAATTTATCCTGTCTAAAAAACAATTGGTAGAAAACGATATCGGTATACTTTGAGTATATCAATTCACATTCGTAACTGTATTAAATCTTTGCTTTTTGTGAATTAAAGTGACAACTATTAATAGAATTTCGATGAAATGTCATGGTTGCTTGAATACACACATCGCATCCCCTAGTCAGCTCAAAACATAGTTGATCATCTCTTCCCAAAGTCTCCCAAGCGTGAACTACGACTTCTTCATCCACCAAAGCCTCGTTTTCGTATCTTATCTGGAACTCCTTCAACCCATTTTCACTGTTCTTTATTAAAGGTCTGCTAAATAGTTTTTGGTCCAGACCTTGTTTGCAGACATTCATACACATCTGAACATATGCAATCCAGTTGGTGTGGTTTTGGCTGTCAATGTCCGATGTTTGAATCTTGTAGTGGCCTTCAGCCCTGCATACATCTGGTCTGCTTAGTTTTTCCACTACAAAGGGAGAACCTGTACACATTGGCCGATACTTTTCTCGCCAAGGAGCAGGGAGTTCTAAAGGTTTTCTGGTGACTGGGTCGATTCTGATGTTTTGCTGAATCAGTCTTGCAAACCATTGCGAATTGTTTCTATTTTTCATTTCAAGCATTTTGCAATGCGAACTTTTCCCAACATAATGTAATGTAGTGTAGTGATCAAATGGTAGATGCAAACAAGACGACGTGTAAAAACTTTGGTGAATTTCTAGTTTACTTGAGGCAACGTATATAAATTTGTCAGCAAAGGCCGTCTGATTTTCCATATAGATATTGGGATCTCCCGATAGAGATGCATTACTGATATCCATTGTTAGATCAAACAGTCGAAGAAACCGTAGAACTGGAATGTGCTTACCTGAAGAAAAAAAAAAAGAAAATTGATAGAGAGAGAGAGAGAGAGAGAGAGAGAGAGAGAGAGAGAGAGAGAGAGAGAGAATACGTTGATCAATTAATTTGTTCATAAAATGTTACAGCCCTCAATATACATACTGCATGAGTGTGGTGAGGGATCCTCAACCAGGTCTGAAACACCGTCTGGAAAATGAACGATACATATAGGTCCGTTGATGATGCGGCTTATATTCAGTTGAGACATAATTTTATGTATACTGAAAAAATAAATAAAATAGAACATATTAAATAGAAAGTAAGTAGAGTACGGGTAAGATACCGTTATTAAAAGGATCTATGATTCAAAATAATCCGGTATTTCTTTATCAATTTCAGAGATAGGTATTTATTTCTAAACATCCTAAACATACATGTACATTCTTAAAATAAAACGAAGTTGGAAAATCATTTTCCTCTCCAAACATTAAACGTTCACAAATATACTGACAGAAATGATGATGGGAAATACGGCCCCTCTGTAAAATTTCGGAATGTCTGTTTCATTTTGTATACATTATGCCCTCAAATCAGTTTTCTTACCAAATAAACAACCACATGTAAAAATGCATCACTATTAATGTTAGATGTATATTGTTTACATTCAATTCCCATAGACTCCTTGCTCCGCCCCACAATCGAAACTGCGCAATTGGGTACAATTATCTCTTTCTGGTCAGTTTATTTTTATCAAACGCTCTCTATATGTGAAAGGAGAAAAATACATCTCACTGCGCACATATGTAACTTTTTAAAAGATATAAAAGATGATCTACCCCATTATAAACTGATGTTGTTTGTCTGGCCTTAACTCCCTTAACTATTCATTTTGCAACTCCTCGTCTGTACCTCACATGTCACGTGACATACAAGTCGGTAAGTGTGTTCGACGTGACTATACATTCCATTAAAGAGGCTGGATGGTGAACAATTTAACCATCAGATCTAGCTAAAATATTACATGTATACGGAGGGGGGGGGGTGTTTAGCTAGAGACAATTATTTAGTAAAGAAAAACTTATATGTTTAACTTTCTCTTCTTCTTTTAAAAAAGATCATTACATTTTAAAAATGGCCACGGCCATCGATCCCTCTTTATTTATGTGAATACTTCATTTGTCGGTTGTGTTTTAAACGACTGGGTTTTTTTATCGTAAAGTTTTATCTCAATTGCAGATAATATGGCGATATGCTAGATTTGATCACGCCCTACCGTGCTCGGTCACCTCATAATATTCAAAGAATGATTCCTTATTACTTAAAAATACATAGTTTTCAGCGATTGTCGGATTTATATAAAAGTGGTTTTTGATGAAATGCATTGGACTACACATTACAAAATCGATTCGTAGTTTTATCTCAGAAAATGTCAATATTTCTTTATGTACTATGACCCACCTATATTCATTTTTATTCATCGAAAGAACAGGGTCACAAATCAGAACGAAATTTGCGGTATCATAGTCTTAAAAATATTTGTTAATGTGTAAATCATGACTATACATAGCAATGCAACGTATTAGCATTATTCAGGATTTGTCATTGTTACAACGCTAATTTGAGAAAGAATATGAGGGAATTGGCCGAGGCAAAAAAAAAAAAAACCCAACTAAACACGTAGTTCCATTGAAAAAACCAACAATTATTTTCTTACAAATTTCACATTCGGTATTGCCAAAACCCCTAAAAAGTAACTTCACATTTAATTGATATTAGGAAATTAAAATAGTTAGATGCTGATTTAGCTACAAAATAGTAAAGAAATCGGATATTCAAACTATATTTTTCCATAGAGTGGGTCATCGTACCATATTTTAAAGAACGAATATTGATAACACATGTAAACGTTTATCTTTATCGATTTAAAAAAAAAATGGTACAAAACCCCACTCTTTGGTAAAAAGTAAGTTTTCTTCTTTTGATTTTTAAGATTGTTCTTTAAATGGTTAAGTCCAGTTGTTTTTGCTTAATACTGATAACAATACACTATTTAATAGCTTTTAAACAAGCGAATCGGTAGTGTAGTGGTAAGCGATGAGTATTTGAACAAATGTAACTAGGTGAAAGCGGGTGTTCGAATTGTTCGCGTGATGGTTTTTTTTTTGGGGGGGGGGATATCTTTTTGTCTACATTGTTAAAACTTGAACGTAATTTTTTTTCTTTTCTTTTTTTTTTTTTACTTAAAAATAAAAATTTCCTGATAGTAAATTGAAATTATTTTATATGCGACCTTCACGATACGGTTGTTGTTTTTGCAGAAACAATTAAAAGGCAAGATAAAACGTCCCATCTCTCAATCCTTGTTAACACAACCGGGACATAAACTGGACAATGGCAGTCATATATGCACAAAATGCAGAATACAAGCCAAGTCAAAAGTATAGTGTGCGCCTAAAGAAAATTCAACCATTACTAGTATTTCACTTCCAATTGTATCGGCAGGAAAATCCCATAACAAAAGCGTGTTTTGATTTGAAAGAAAAAGCATAGTAGTTGTACCAAAAGAGGCACGAATGGATGCATTCCTTCACTTCCAATTGCTTGTACCAGTTGGATGCAAATGTTGTCGCAAGTATTTGCTTGGAAAACAGCTTAATACTAATCATGTACATGTTGACTTTGATAAATATAAGAAATATAATTCCGTACTGTCATCTAAAGAAACACAAGATTTACTCGAACACGTTCGCTTTAGAGCAATGGGTTCTTGTAAAACTTACAACCTGAGTTTTGATAAACTAGCCAAAGATGAAGACTACAATTCTTTACTAGGAATCTCCAAACTCAATTTCGACGATCTAGTTTTACATATTACGTCAATGAGAAATACACAAAATCGAACAGCTCGGAACGCTGTTGGCATTCTTCTTTTCAAACTGAAGTCCGGTTTATCGAATGGGTTGCTGGTTACTCTTTGTGGATTTCGATGTCGGCGACAAGTAGCCGAAATCGTTTAAAGTGCCCGAAAAGCTATTATGAAAGATTTTGTACCACACAACCTTGGTTTTGACCATATTACAAGACAAAGTGTCATAGATAATCATACGACAGCTATATCAAAACAGCTATTTTTTTATCCCATATCAGACACTGTCATGTTAGTTCTAGACGGTACGTATATATACATACAAAAAAGTTCAATGTATAAATTCCAAAGACTTTCTTATTCTATGCACAAAGGAAGGCCTTTGGTGAAACCATTTTTGGTGACAACAACAACCGGATACATTTTAGAAGTTTTTGGGCCTTACTTAGCAAATGGTAGAAACAATGACGCTTCTATAATAAAAATATAATGGAGACATTTTCTCAATGAAAACGATGTTCTGGTAATTGATAGAGGTTTTCGTGACTCCATTGATTTTCTAAATGAATGCGGGTTCAAAACACAACTGCTAGACTTTTTACCAAAGTCCTGCAAACAACATTCTACATCCGATGCAAATTCATCACGATTGGTTACTAAAATCCGCTGGGTAGTGGAGGCAGCAAACGGTAGACTTAAAAAATGGCGATTTTTGGACAATGTGGTGTGTAACTCGCACATTCCTTCCATAGGTGAATATGTTAGAATCGTGTGTTCTTTGATTAATAAATACAGACCACCCTTAAAATCAGATGACCAAAACGATCTTGGTAATGGTTTCCAAATGTTAATGATGGCAATGAAAAATGAAAATGTCTTGAAAAATCTCTGTGATAAGGAACCACATTACAAACATCGTGCTAACTCTAAATTCTGGAAGAGAATCGATGCACATGATGTTGCAGTTAATTTTCCCACTCTGACCGAAGAAGATGTTAGACAATTAACTTTTGGAACCTACCAAATTCGCCAGGCAAACTCTTACATAATAGAACATATCGATGAGACTAGCCAGTACGCTATCGATGTGTCACAGATGGAATCCGACCTGATTCACTGTAGACTTCAATCTAGACACTCGAGCAGTACCCTGTACAATCTGTGGATTAAGTTCACAGATTGTGCCGTGACATCATGGTACTGTTAGTGCAAAAGCGAAGAATTTTGGGTTGTTGCTCTCACGTTTGTTGTGTGATATGGTACCTGGGTTGCTATCGCCACAACTGTAATGTAATTGAAACCAGGGGGTATAAAACAAGTGTTGGTGATGCAGGAGAATACGTTGATGAATCAAAAAAAAACAATTTACTGATCTTTGCTTTGTGTATATATTTAGGTTAAAATATCTTCAAAAATACTGTTAATTTGATTCAGGGATACGAATTACTCTTTTTCAATTGCATTATCATTTGTACACTGAGGGTAATTAGTGAATAAAATATTGTTAGAAAGTCAATCTGATTAAAATTAGATCCTCGATCCGCTCCTTGTTTTTCTATTGTCGCTCGTTGAAGCGACAATAGAAAAACAAGGAGTGGATCAAGGATCTGATTTTAACCACACATTTCCATTTGTAAACTCTTTAAATGAGTCAGTTATTGTCATTACCAATTTATCAGTTTAAAATTATATATAAATGCTACAAAACTTAAACACAATTACGTCTTCCAAATACTTCTCTCTCGCAGTTTTGGACATTTTCATTTGGACCATACTGTCCACCGTTTAAATGCCTGGTTAATTCATGCGCTTATAACTTCCTACAAGTAATAGCTTTCCAAAACGCTTGCCTGACTAAACATATTTATTTCATTGCAAGAACTTGGTTCTATGAATTTTAATCTGTCTTTGATTTGTAGTTCGTTCTTCTCGCAGTCTTCCAAATGCGTGTCTTTTAAGTTGGACTGTTTCAAATTATCTTTACTAAAGGGGGGGGGGGGTTACTTTAAATGAATTTTACATATTATTTATTTTAAACCTAAAATATTTTGCGTACATGTAATTTTCTCTTAAATCTTTATTTGCCGCCAACAAAATAAAAATATGGCAATTGAAACTTAATTACGAACATAATACAATTGTTAGAATAATGCTTAGCTTCCCATCATGGATTATTCCAGGTACTGTAGTGGCGCGTAAAATTATGGACTGCTCCTAAGATTTTGACAATATGGCGCGGAGTAGAATTAATCCTGTTCCTCCTTTTATGCAGATTGGCTCTTTTTTGGCATTTGTTTAATAACAACCTTTACTTGTTACATATTAATTTTACTTTAGTTTAGCAAGAATCAATCGATAACTATTATTTACATTGAGTAAAACACGGAAGTTACACCCCGTTTACTGTGGTTTCATCAATATTCGTTGAATACCAATTTTCGTGGATTTCGTTGTTAAGTTGATCCATGAAATTAAATGCTCATCGAAGAACAATATCAACTAACATTTTGTATTGATAGGGTCATTGGCAACGAATTTACGTATCCTTGAAACTGTGGTTTTCAGAAAATCCACGAAAATTGATACCCACGAATATTGATGAAACCACAGTACAATGAATGAAATCCCTCAAAGCACAGTAAACGACCATGCCCACTTCGTTTCTCTAATGAATATTAAGCTAACGTAACAATACTTAGTAAATACTTTAATACAAACTGGCAATTTTGTTTAGAAATGATAACCGAACACAATTATAGTTTACATTCTACCGTGTAATATTATAATCATAAGGTACGACTTGTAAAAATTTGCGATGCCCCCCCCCCCCCCCTCATTCACCTTTCAAATGTAGGGGCCTTTCTATTGGATTGCACACGTATACAGTGAACTTGCTCAATGCTGCTTTTTACATCCAATACAACAATTTTGTTTTTCTTTTAAACAAAAAAAAATAATATCAACCGATGCATGTTTAATGTGCCGGCCTTTAATTGCCTCGCTAGGTAATAACTTGTGATGACACCCCCTCCCCTTCAACCGTTCAAACAGTGCTATCTATTTTTAAGCATGACAAGGTTAGCTTTTTAAAAAGCTAAGAAAGTCAGCCGGCGGAATTTAACTTTTAGGGCAAAAGTGAATACACAATCTTTTAAAACACTAGGTAAATAGTTTCCAGAACAATATAATAATATGCGGGTGCACATTTAGTTTGCAGCCTTATTTTTATGGCTGTACATGTAGGTGACGAGATAAGCGTGTAGCGGTGTACATGCAATGTATGACTGCACACCTACTTAATACTTATAGTTGTAATTTTGTTGACATAGCTCTCTGATTTTTATGGTTTGGTGGCAAACTACTTCCAATATATTTACTTTTCAATCTCACTAAGAGAGTTGGGAAGATATACGCGGACTCCGGACTGTGGCTGCAGACGATTCCCAATGACAGTCTTACAATACATTGATGCGCAGTTTGACCTAGAAACTGACCGGTTTCATAACGTCTTCGAATATTTCTAACACGAACTGTCTAATTTCTTCCCAGAATTCCAATTTACGCAAGCGCAATTGAAGTTTCATCTTAGTCAGCCCGAATTACACACGTGCACAGTGAACCTCATTTTTGCTTTAATCACTTGCTCACTATTGCTTAATTGTTACATCCATTATAACGTTTTCGTTAATTGCGAATTTGAAGGTCGTCACATTATTAATATGCATTGATAAATCTTTTTTCAATATGAACAAGGTTAGCTTTTTAAAAAGCTAAGAAAGTCTGCTAGCGGAATTTCAATTTTAGGTTAAAAGTGAATACGCAATCTATTAAAACACAAGACAAATAATTTTCAGAACAATAATATAGCTATGCGGGTGCACATTTAGTTTGCACCCTTATTTTTATGGCTGTACATAGTACATAAACAGATAGATGTAGATGAGGAGATAAGCGTGTAGCTGTATGACTGCACAACTTAAAGTTGCTACTTTGCAAACATAGTGGTCTCGTCGCAAACCACTACCAATATATTTACTTTCTAATCTCATTAAGAAAAGTCGGGAAGATACACGCGGACTCCGGACTATGGCTGCAAACGATTCCCATTGATAGTCTTCCAATACATCGATGCGCAGTTTGACCTAGAAACTGACCAGTTTCATAACTTCTTCGAATTTCTTTAACACGAACTGTCCAATTCATTCCCAGAATTCCAATTTACGCAAGCGCAATTGAAGCTTCATCCTAACTTAATTAGTCAGCCCGCGGGCTGACTAAAAATGATATTGCTAGCTTCCATTGTTGACTGCACTGTTTCGGATGTTGTAACTTTTAAACCTTAGATATGCCTGACGTCATGACGTATGAGAGGGTCGTGGGCATTTGTCTCGGCTTATTCACCCAGATTCTTACCAAAACCATGGTAAATCATTGTTTAAAGGGGCATGGTCACAATTTGGGTCAAATTCTATTTTTCGGTTTTTATAATTTACAATGCTCTAGTAATGCATTTCTAATGATGATATGAAATTTGAGAGTCAGTCGTAGAGTATAAGCAAGAAACAGGGCTCACAATTCTTTGTCATGTAAACATGGCTCGTGCCCAGTGCTTGTTTACATAGGTTTAATATACCAGTAAAAAAAATTCAATCTGATCTGTCTTTCTTCTTCGTAATTTTAAGCATAAATAAACAGTTTCTAACATTTAACACATTCATTTTAGGTCTAAAACTGGAATTTTCACTTCAACATTCAAAATGTGTAAGCTATGTCACTCGCTTATAACTCAACGAATGACACTCAAATTTTGGTTGCCTATTAAAAATGCCTTCCTAAAGCATCGAAACATTAAAATCGGAAAAATAATTTTTGACCAAAATCGTGATCATGTCCCTTAAAAAGGGACCGGTGATATATGTTGAAGGATATCATCCTTTGAAAGCTTATCGAAAATGAAAAAAAAACAAGAATTTTGAATTAAAATGTTGCATGTTCAAAACAACCAGGAATCGTAGTTAAAAATACGTTTCTATTTTCCATATGCATACGTGAACATCATTATATAAATGCAGCTGTTACAATTCAGGTTAAAAAAAAAAAGATGAAAGAATTAAGTACATGTGAATGTGTATATCAAAGAAATCTGTTTTCTAGTACTAGTGGAGTTTTGTCCAGCATGTATACATTAACATTTTCATTGATCAACAGCAACAAGCCACAATTAAGTCCATAAACGTCCCACAAACGATAACAACATATTAACATGTATTTCCAATGTAGCTTGTAACACGAAATTTGATTGGCTGATCATATGAGCCCGGTGTAAACTTCCGTACACCCGACTTGAGCAGGGTGTAAAAAACGTGACTTTACAATGCATAAAATGCGTAGAAAACGTGACGTCACAATGCATGAAATGCGTAAATGGTATGTCTTGAAAGTGTAATACACCCTTGATTGGACATTGAAAACGGATTTATTTGGTTTACATTAGAAAAAAATTCGTTATCCAGGTCCAATCAAGGGTGTTCGGGGATTTACCCCGGGTTGTAACCCATACACCCTTCGGCCTTCGGTGTATGGAATACAACCCGGGGTAAATCCCCGTAACCCTTGATTGTACCTGGATAACTATAATAGTATCAATTGTTTTGATACCAGAGCACCTGTATGTAGACACCGTGCTTCCATACTATTGCAAACGACTCCGCCCTCATTTTAGGCTACGAAATAACGACTTCTTAAAAATAAGTTATCAATTTTTAAAAAGGATACCACTCTCATATGACTTCGTGGCTCAATTAATTGAGTTTCTTTATAAAATGATGATACCTTGCTGTTGATAACTCCCATTCCATGTTGACTTCCGGACAAGTTATCTATAACTAGCTGTATGGCTGACCGAGCGAGTTTTAATTTTGGAACACCTTTTTCCCGTGAATGGTCGCTTTATTTTATTTTTTAACACAATCTAGTCATAATATTCTACAATGCGTACCAATAATAAAATATTAGAAACAGTCATCCGCTGTTCAGTGCTTATTTAAAAAGTACTGCACTCTTAACTATTACATACTTTTTATGCAACTATGACATACTTTTTGATGCACTTAAATCGTAGCATTACATTTGACCAAGATATAGTAACAAGAAACTTGATTTGCATGCAATTTCCCCTCTAAGATAAGTAAAGGTTATAGTAAACTCTGTTCTCTTTATTGAAAAATGACACGTACCCGATGTAGAAAATGAACTACATGTATTAAACTCATTACATGTATCTAGAATGAGTCTCGTAGCCTATGTGATAATGGTTTTCTACACAGCAAAAAAAAAAAAAAAAAAAAAAGAAAGAACCCCCCCCCCCAAAACAACCCACCCAAAAAAGGCCTAAATTTGATTTAAGCAATATATAGTGACATCGTTTAAGCACACACAGTAAAAAGCAAACTGCCTGGACTGTCGATTATCTTATTCTAGAAAGTGGCTATAAATAATTAACTGGCAATAAAGGATTATAAATGTCGATAATGTCTAAGTAAATCTCCTTTCATCTTTTTGTTTCACCATTCAAAGCGGACAAATTGCTGCCTGCCTATATCATGTTTAGGATAGAAAATCACTAGGACCAACCGCAGACTAATGCAGTTCGATAGTCTTGTGTTGAAGATCGTCTTGAGATGACAAGGGGTGAAAAGCGATACTTTGTTTATCTGTTTATCTAAACTACATCTGTGACATCCCGCAAAATCAATTATTATCCACGTAGATATAAATAAATAATTAAAATTCGAATCCTAACAATATCCCCGAAAAAAGGTATTTCTAAACTATGTTGTATAGATATATTGATGAAACTTCAAATCCTCCAGTACCAGACTAGTAATAAAACTGATACATGTACATGTACTTGTGTAAATTGTGTTCTTTGCTCCTTGTACATATATGAACTTACCATCAAACATCTGATAATCAGAAATTATTTTGTGCAGTCCGTGGCTTTTTCAACGTCGATGAAGGTTTTGACCAATCGATAAACGGGGCGGTTAGATATCAGTTCTGTCAGTTTCTACAGAGTTATGAATATTAATTTTTAATATTTTAAAGAACTAATATACATGTATATGATATAAGTCAAATTTGGTCTCTATAATTTGCCATTTTTTAAAGTGTTGTAGGTACATTAAATTGTTGTGTTACTTTTTAGAAGAGTTAATATAAGATCTATTTTGTATATATTTATTTGATTTATTTGCACTCACTGGCAGTCTATGACGTTAGAAATGATGATATTTTTAGATTCAATTAAAACCAGTCATTAATTGACATTTTATCTTATCTTTTTTCGAATGGGAAATGTAGAGCGACGCTTTGAACAAGAACGAACTTTTTGTCACTTATAAGTACTATATAGATGCATTTTTGGTTAAATAATTTTGTTTGTTCAAGCAATCGCTCAATGTTTTCTTGAAGAGAAACAGCTTGAAAACGAGTCGTTATATGCTAAAAATGCAAAAATGGCGGGAAAAACCATTTAACGATAAGATAATAACTAAACTCGTGGGTTTTTTTTTATACACACAAGAATTTCATTACGAATTACATTTCCCCTAAAAGTATTTATTAACTCCTTGGTGTTTCAGAAAGATTCAAATCTTTTATAAAAGGAAACTTGTTTCAATATGATGCAATTATTCGCAAACCATGTTACAATGTATCTTTCAAAATTGAAATAATTGTTACTTTTAATACCAAAACTATATTTTTTACATCATTTCTTTTCTCTGTTTTGTTCACATTAAATCCACACATTATATAACCAATTGTTTCATTAATGGCAATCTTCTTCTAGAAAAGCCATCAATCTTTTGAATTATGTAATGATTTCTGTGCATCTTGACAGCACAAACCAGCTGTGCGAGATCTTTTTAAATCATCTCCATCGACAATCTTAGCCTCATTGTGTTAACTACATCCAAAATGCAAATTAATATTAATTGATTGGGAAAAACCATATTATTATTATAAGATGAATGATTGAAAAAAAAGTTCAAGTGCTCGTGTCCTTTATGAAATAGCTATCGTGGTACAATTTTGGTGTGGTTGAGAATAAGGGTACAGCATTTTTGCTATTTTTCTGCAATGCTGGCAATTGCAACCTTTATACCCGTATGAAGCACAAGAGAAGGTATTTAATTTTTTAAATATACGATATATTTTAACATAGACCATCCCCTCGTTCAGAAAAAGTGTCCTTCTACTGCATCTCATAGTATATATAAAATACTTTGTAGAGCAATAATATTTTTAACTTACAACCATTTTAACAAGAGCTTGGACTTTCGGTAGTTGTGTCAACCAGCAATGTGTCGTAGGGCTGTCTATTTCATTGCTAAGCACTCACCTATAATAGCTGATTGAAATCATAAAAATTTGGTCTGGCATTTGAGATAAGACTACGCAATCTATGCATATTTTACTCAAAACCAGCCCCATTTTAAACTTGTTTTGATGCAAATTATAGATACGTTACGTCCTACTGAAAGTACAAAGTCTTGTTAAAGTTGTTATATTTGGATATATTCAAGAAATGCTGGTTACATGTGTTTAAATTATGTAAGGAATAAAGTAAATAATTTATTACGTAAATTGTTATAACACATGTCAAATGTGTTATAACAATTTACATATATGTAATACAAAATAAATAATGAAACGCCTGGCTCATTGGGCCTATATGTCAAAGCAAATACAAAAATAACATATATATACACATATTACGCATTGCGATTTTTTTGTTATACAATAATCATTGTCTATAAAGGTAAGCTTCAACTATATATTTAGAGGTTTGTCTCGGAAATGTTGACAGTAGAAGAATGATACAGTCTAAGTTAGACATTACTGATGTTGGATTATATATGATATTATTAAATAATTTTGTTCTATAATGAGAATACTTTGTACAATTCAATAGAAAATGACACTCGTCTTCTATTTCATTAATACACAAAAATAACATATTCTTCATTGAGAGGTTTCCCCTGATATCGCCCGTTTCAATTCTAATTGGGAATATCCCACATCTAAATTGTGCAATAATAGATCTTTAAGATTTCGAAATGTTCATTTCAAGGTAATTTTCAGTTTTAATTTTTTTTAAAATACTTTTATACAATCGCAATTTTGGTAGTTGATTGATCTTTCCTAACCATTCATTTACATCAGTAAAAATAGCTTGTTTTCAAATTCAGTAACTTCACAGAGTAATAAATTATCATAAATATGTAACAAATTCATAAATTCAAATAGTGATTTAATGCGTGATGTCCATCTAGATGTGAACGCGTAGATTCGTTCGGTACTAAGGAGTTCGCCTGGAACTGCATCCGTCGTGTGCAGTACGAACGGGGTGAGGGAATACTGTCGTAGAGGGTACAAGATATAAGGTTGAAGCGCGCTGTGGGCCGTAAGGTAAAAACAAAGGGTAGGGGTGCCGTATTCCAGAAGGTCCGCCAAAATAAAGTTCCAGAGAAATAAAAGCCAATTGATGCAGGATTCCGAATTTATTGGACGAGACTCAACGATGACAAAATTAAAACAATATAACGGGCAGAAATGTCACCCACACTAATTCGAATTTATGAATTACTCTGACACCGTAGGGATAAACATTTTACAGGTAAAAAGCTTACCAAATTGGAAACGATTAAAAACTCTCGAACTGGTCTCGACTACAAAATAAGGAGAATTGTACATATATCATCAATTTATTGATTAATTAGTATGTCATAGTTTAAAAGTGGTTGTAGATTAAATTTGATAGATACCCAACTCAGAAAAAAGATTACTTACTGCTTCGTGTGGTGGAAACTGCGGTCGGGGGCTTATAAAGTACTAATATAAAAAAAAAAGTACAGATAATGATGATGATAATGAAACATTATTCAAAATCAACAAGGATTTAAAGATCTGTCTGTGGGAATATTTCTCCAAGTTTTGTGATAATATTTTTTAAAACTGTGATCAATTTTTATTCTAAAAAAGTGTCTAATACACATATACATCGTCAAGTTAAATAATGTCCAAACCGAAACCGTAAAGAGAAAGCCTCACTAGGTCGGTAAGGGAGAAAGACTAACATTTACTATATAACCATTGGGGAAGACTCACTATATAGCCGATCTTCCGGGACAAAGTCTCACTAAGGGGATGGGGTCTCAATATATAACACCGAAACCAAAGCTAGTGTTACCATCGAACTTAACATTGCAAGATCATTGTACCAGCTGGTATTCAATATTGTCCCAAGCATTTTGAAATGGCATTTTAAAGTTGATGTATTCCTGAATAATGTCCCAACTTATTGTATCAATTTTTTCTCGATTTCAAAAATTCTAGATACCTGTAAAATGTACAATTGAAAACGATAAAAAGAATAAAATCCAAGATTTCTTCATTGACACAAGTCATGATCTTTTTGTACCTGGTTAAGACCAGAGGATCGAACTTTAGTTTTAGGAAAATCTGACATCTTTAATTATAAAGGAGTCACCCGGAATTACTAGCACAAATTTTTCAACGCTATCATTCGGGTACTTGGATGTCGCTTGCGATGCAAAATCCCCGTAGACATTTAATGTTTAGCTGTGTATTAAAAATTTGACAAGATAAGGGGGTGTGTAGAATAATAAATTTTGGGATTTATTTCATAGTATTGAATCAACATAGTTTGAACACTGAATATAGAATAAAAACATGTTCTCCATAAATAACTTTGGACAGAATATATTATAAAAGCAGCCAATAGCGCATTCATTTGCAGGATTGCTATTACTGTACTCTACGAAAAGCTATACAACTAAACGATTATCACCGAATTCATTTTCAGCATCATCCAAGCTGACTAATAAAGTGTTTTTTTTAATTTAACCAGGATATGGAAAAACGCTTTGGCTGAAATGTGTATCAGCTCTGACATTTATAAGAGAAAGACTTGCTCGGACTACCACCAATATATCTTTGGGAATTTAATTCAAACTGAAATTTGGACTCTTCAATAAAGTGTTATCAGCTATCTTCAACTTTTCTAAATCCGTTTTATGCCGAGACATAGCCTCTAACAAAAAGTCTCCTTTTGCAAAATTGGTTCCACAGTACTATATAGCGAGGATCCACAGCTTATATCACACGAAGAAGTCTTTGACAAACATTCGAAACATCACTTGCAGAAATTGACAACTCACGAGTTATTCTTGTGTTGTATGGTTTCTACAACTACATTAAAAAAAGGTTACAATTTCAATTTCCTGAGACGTTCATTATGTTCACGAAGGAAAACAAGGCGGCTAGTAAAAGCATTTGAGGTCATAACGACAACAGATCATTTTGTGACAGCAGTAAGACCCTTCCTCGCAGACAATAAGAATACATGTAATGCGATGCAATAATTCTCACCTATATATTAATTAACGAGGCTGGGGGGTGGCTGCCATTTTAAAGCGTTTTTATCTCTACACAAAAAAGATTTTCACCTTAATGTTCTATAACTCTTACATTGTACTGACTTTGTCTTTTGAAAGAAATGGATATGATGGTATTGAAACATTATTTAAAGAGTCAATTGATGGTAAACCAAGGGTTACTAGATGCAAAAAAATAATTTCGGTTGTTTTTCAGCATTTTCAAACTTTTCAAAGGGAGGTAACTTGTAAAACTCCAAATATTTTGTACAAATATTTTGCTTTTATTTTTTATTTTTTTAAATTTCACCATCAAAATTTTTTTTTAATGGTCAATCTTTATTACACATGTATTGATTATTATCATGTTAAAATTAGGAAATAATCTTGTGGCTACTTTTTTTTTTGTTTTACATATTTGCATTTTTGTAACATATTTATTTTTGGTAAAATTGTGATATTTTTCTGTATAACAAATAATTTTAAGTTTTTATTATTTTGTTAATTTTTTGTGATGTTATTGGTATGTTTTTTGCCTTTATTTATATTTCATATATTTTTCATAATTATTTTTTTTTACATAACGTGCAATTTCTTCAGATGCAATACATGATAAAATTAACGATGATTGTGATGTGGTCTTTCACATTAAAATGTAAATTAAGATTATGTGAAACATTTCTGCAAATTTTGTGAATTTTGGAGAAATTTTTTTTGGGACCCCCCAGCCTCCTTAAAAAATTTTCGCGACCAGGAGTTTTGAAGAGATGCTCCAAGTCTACTGAAGGATATGATAATACAAACAGAAATGACATGCTTTATGAAACAAAGCGAGGTATAAGCAATTTCCAACTGAGGATGCTAGCGCTAGCCGATTGGTTACAAAAGTGATTACTAGAGCTTTGATGTTTAAAGCCGTTCTTATAATGAAATTCTATTCCTATTCGGCTTTTGTTAAATTTTGATTCTTAAATCCATCGAAATAATCAATTATATAGTGAGTAAAACATTCGCTGGTTTAAAATAAAACTGTTAAAATATATGATGAAATTTATTAAACAATAAAAGTGGTATTTTTATGTTTTTCTTTAAAGAAAATCAATGGGAGTGGAGTCGGCGAAAGCAGAATAGGTTTGGAAATATATGGATGTAAAACCCTCTCATCAAAGTTCCATACATCAGAGACTCCAGTTGTATATAAAGATTCTATATAACAAAACACACCTCCTCTTTCATTAGATATATTCATAATATGTTTTTGTACATTGTGCGCGGACTTAGACGGGACAAATTCAGACTTATTCAATTTATATCGTAAGTTACTGAAAATAAGCTTTGTCTTGACCCACTCCCCAAACCAAGTCAAAATTTCTCCATCTCCCTCGAACAGTTTTTGGACGATACTACAGTGACTGTAATAAACGCCATTTCAACACATACTAGCAATTGATTATTTCGTTCTGAAATGAAATATGCTTAATTTTTTATTTGAAACATCGTAAAACATTAACGTCTTGGATACTAACAAGAATCGATGAAAAAGGTTTTGTTACACCAGTATATATAGTATATATCGTGTAGTGTATATCATTCAGTTGGTGGGTTAGAATGAAATAAGTGTCATATGTGCGCTTATTAAATTCTTGAAGCTGTGTCAAATCTTTGACTTAATTGATTCAATGTCTGCGCTGTTAACACAACACTGATGAAATGCAACGGTTGCTTGAATACACACATCGGATCCCCTAGTCAGTTCAAAACATAGTTGATCATTTCTTCCCGAAGTCTCCCAAGCGTGAACTACGACCTCTTCCTCCACCAAAGCCTCGTTTTCGTATCTTATCTGGAACTCCTTCAACCCATTTTTACTGTTCGTAATTAAAAGTCTGCTAAATAGTTCTTTGTCCAAACTTTTTCTGCAGACATTCATACAAATCTGAACATAAGCAACCCAATTGGTGTGGTTTTGGCTGTCAATATCCGATGTCTGAATCTTGTAGTGGTCTACCACCATGCACGCATCTGGTCGGCTTAGTTTTTCCATTACAAACGGAGAACCTGTACACATTGGGCCATACTTTTCTCGCCAAGAAGCAGGGAGTTCTAGAGGTTTTCTGGTAACCGGATCGACCATAATGTTCCGCTGACTAACTCTAGCAAACCACTGCGAATTGTCTCTGTGACGCATTTCTTGTACCTTAGAATACGAACTTTTCCCAACGTAATCCAATGTGGCAAAGACATCAAATGGAAGATTCAAGTAAGCCGAAACGTAAAAACTTTGATGAATTTCTAGTTTGCATGAACCAACGTATACAAATTTATCAGCAAAAAGAGTTTTGTGATCCAGGAAGGTGTTTGGGTCATCTGGTAAAGCCATGTTGCTGATGCCTACCGCTAGCTCAAACAACCGGAAAAGCTCGGGGATTGATATTTGCTTATCTGAAGAGTAATAACAAGACATTAAATTCGAAATACTAGCATGACACACGATTAAAAATCAAGCAAATTAAATGCAAATATAAGTTTCTGTTAAAAAAAAAAGAAAATAGTAGAAATTTAATATAATAAAATAGTTACATGTAAATGACTGGTTAACATGAATTTCAAAATTAACAAGAGGCCAATAGGCCTTAACGGTCACCTGAGTACTATAGCCCATACACAAAATTGTCGAGGAGTCTCATAAATGCATTTAATTGAGTTTCATAATGGATTAGAAGATTATAATAATGTAATGACATCCACCTCCCTACCTGAAATCTTATGGAAAGGACTCTTAACCCTATAGTTTAGCACAAGACTTGAAGCTCTTAGCAGAGTGTATGACATACTATAGAAAAGGAGCCCAGATTCCATTCAATTTATTTATCCCACGTATGTTAACTTACAAAATAGGTTTTATGTTTATATGTTTTCATATATAAACTAAAACAAGGTGGCTTGTATATTACTTATTACTTTACTATTAACAAGTCTATTTGTTTATCTTAAAAAAAATTAAAAACTGTTTTTGTTTCAAATGATAAAAAATTTGCATAACTATTTTGATCATACAACTTTATAATTACATTCTATTTAATGATTTATTACTAAATATAAACAAACCAAGGAAGATAACTCCATTATGAAGAAGCAAGGAAAGATAACTCCATTAACTGTTATAATCCTCTTCCCTGAACGCTTTTTGATTGCTTTCATAATATCTTATCAATAACTTTGATGGACAGCTTCATTATTTTTCTATATTCAATGATTATTTAGTAAATATGAACAAGCTAAGGAAAATAACTCCATTAGGAAGAAGCAAGGCAAAATAATTCGATTAACTGTTTACCCCCCCCCCTTTTTCAACTCTTTCCAAATGCTCTCCAAATGCTAGGTCCTGAACCCTGACTTAGGGGTCATGAATTTCACAATTTAGGTAGAGAAGTTCATAACCATGCATTCAGTTTTTTTGCCCACGTGTGTGGGAGTAAAGATTTTTAAGATTTACTAGTAATACATTTTTACTATATGGCTATATTTGCCCCACCCTAGGGCCTTAACCCCTGTCCCAGAGACCATAAATTTCACAATTTTGGTAAAGGGCTTTATGGACATCATAACCATGTTTTTAGTTTTTAACAAATATCTATGGGAGTAGAGAAGAAGATTGTCTAAGATTGAGTACATTTTTACTATATGGCCATATTGGCCCCACCCTAGAGCCTGAACCCCTGACCCAGGGGCCATGAATTTCACAATTTTGGTAGAGGGCTTCATGGACATCATATCCATGCATTTAGTTTTTAACAAATTTCTATGGGAGTAGAGAAGAAGATTTTCTAAGATTTAATACATTTTTACTATATAGCCATATTGGCCCTACCCTAGAGCCTGAACCCCTGACCCAGAGACCATAAATTTCACAATTTTGGTAAAGGGCTTCAAGGACATCATAACCATGTATTTAGTTTTTAACAAATATCTATGGGAGTAGAGAAGAAGATTTTCTAAGATTTAATACATTTTTACTACATGGCCATATTGGCCCTACCCTAGAGCCTGAACCCCTGACCCAGGGGCCATGAATTTCACAATTTTGGTAAAGGGCTTCATGGACATCATAACAATGCAATCAGGTTTTTCCTCACATGTGTGGGAGTAGAGAAGAAGATTTTTGAAAATTTGGCTGGTTTTTTTTGCATATTTGGCCCCACCTGTGGCACCCTGGGGTGGTAGTGCCACCAATTTCACAATTTACATTCCTCTTACCATAGAGATGCTTCACACCAAAAATGGAAACAATTGGCCTTGTTGTTTTTAAGAAGAAATTAAAAATGTAAATTGTTAACGCACGACGCACGACGCACGACGACGGACGAAAACAGATAGCAATAGGTCACCTGAGGTTTACTCAGGTGACCTAATAAAATACCTAAGATCATGGTTTGGTGGACTGAGGGTTTCATCTTAAGTAAATCAATTATCTGATATTCATCATATTGACGACTTGGAGTAAAAGTGACCACTTGTTATTTCAAATGCTGAGTTAACAAAAATGGAAGCAAATCATCCGCTCACTAAAAAAGAAACCTCTCTTAATTATGCCTAATGAGTGAAGGGTTTTTCAACCCAATCCCTCCAATCCATATCTAAAAGTCGTCGATGATGCAGTTATACTAGATTACGACAGATTATTCTAATAAAATATGCCAATTGGTAACTATGGCAACCTATACGGGAGGATATTGACAATACCGTTGCTATTTAACTTAAAAGGCCTAGGGCATGGTTACGATTTGAGCTTAAGGAAGGAGTCTTCTCGTTATCAGACATACTTCTTGTATTCAGAAATTCATGAATTTTTTGCACAGTAAAACAGATCATATAACCAAATGATTGAATCAGTTTAATCAAATTTGACCATCTTGTTTTCGCATCAAGATCAGGTCACGGTCACTTCCTTTTTTTCTCAACTTAAAAGATGATAAAAATAAATGTACATATAGTTATCTGCAGGTATGTAGACACTTGTTAAAGAGGTTTTCTTTTTTTTTTCCATGAAATGATAGAATATCAGATTGTCTATCAGCTTATACTACTAAATTGAAATAAATTTAAACTCAAATTGATATTGCTTAGCCCGCATTTCCTCTGATTTTTTAAAATAAATTTTGAAGATATTTTTATTATTTTTCTATGCTTTCAGTAATAAAATATTTCTGATTTTTACATATTATAAGGACTTTACATAAAGATATAAATTGACATAAAAGCTTATATATTAACCAATAAGAGATAAAATCCGATTTTAGTGATTTTTTTTCAACAAATCTTTTTATAGAATAAGCGCTTAAAAAGGCTAATAAAAATGTAATTTGATAGGCAAATCTTTAGTTCACATTAGTTAAAAAATCCAAAATTAATGTTATTGTTTTTAAAATTGCTAAATAAACTCATGAAACTACAGCAATTCTGAATTGCAAAAACGTGATATTTTCTTACTCCAATATTCCGCCAAAAATATAGTCCTTGTTAGATTGTAAAATTTGATTACTATTTCTATGCGAAGTTGTATAATAGTAAAAAAGAAAGAAATATTTGACATTTTAATTTCCTTTCATCTTGATTTAATAAACATTTAATCAAATTTACTTTTTACAAGTCGAAAACCAGATAATACTCCTTCCTTAAATATGCTTTGGGTGGGCGGAGTTCTGGTTAGATGCTATAAAACTTAAAGGAAATTTCTTCTGATTTCCGTCCCTCTTTCTTTCTTGCGGAAAATTGAGACTGAAATCAAGACTGAGCTCGCATAAGTTTTATGGTCGCTGAGTTAGATCGGCAATCATACAGTACATGTAAATGTACAGAACATATACTTACGTCTAAGCAAACGTACCTAAGTGTGTTGAGAAAGCATCAAACATGCTTGACACACCCTCAGGAAAGTGAACGATACAGAGCATCCCCTTGATTGTGCGGCTTATATTTAGTTGAGTGATGGATCTGTAAAGAAATAAAGACTTTATATATGAAACACATTTTGACCTTTCATTTCTGTTAGCTTCAAAATAATTATTTGAATAGAGCTTATGGCTCTTATGGTTCTTAGTTAAGCAAGGAATTTCCTTGATGTTGCTTGATGTTTTTATTTTTTATGTAGCTCGAGATTCGTAAGGATTCTACAATAATTGTTTACAAATTACATCTATTGTTCATGATGAAAGGATAACTGAGTAAATACACGACCTTTTCATGACCAAAACGGGATAATAGACATAAAGTCGAATATTGATTAATGTGACGTTAAATTTGCCGTTGTTTGTAATATTTCTGAATATAACCAAAACATAAAAGGAATTAAATGATAAAAATAGATTTAGAACATGTACTTACTTCAAACCAAAGTAATGCTTAATCTACAAATTTTGCAAGCATCAAGCTTCCATACTGTATAAATCGCGATGGCCTTTGACTTTAAAATTGATACATTCTGAAGGATAAAAAGTTTCGAAATCTTTAAACAAAAAACAATTTTGGTATTATTTCCAACCTCGATAGTCGAGTTTCCGTATGTATATGTCCACGATTTATCTGTTATACTATATAATAAGATAATAAAAGTTTGTGCATCACACCATATTAAATACATATATATTGAACGGTACTAATTCCCTTTACATGAGTGTCATCTATAATCGTATTTGCTTCCCCGTGACATAATTATAAGATTAAATACCTCGATGTTGACAACTCTTCCATCTTCAAATTACTTCAAAACGCCAATCAGATTTGAAATCTCTTTAAAAGTAAGTCACCTGCTCAAAAATGGAAAGCCGTAAGTGTCAAAACTACTTTATATTTTACTAATCAATCAGTAGGTCTACTTCCGCGAAAATATTAACATTTACGAGATAAATGTATGCGTGCACGATAACAATTTACCATATGAATATACAATAAATACTGTTTTCAAACAGTATTTTGTTTATGTTTATATTTATAATTTATATTTATTAAAGTTAATTAAGAAGAATCTTGAATAATTAAAAAAATAATCATTTAATTCGATAATTTTCAGATTTCAAAACTAATGATGTTAAGAAAAAAATATAACTTGTTTATAGTTTTTAGATGTGTGTGCACGATAACTCATTAAATAATCTCACAGCATAAATAGGCAAAATACTGTTTTTAAACAGCATTTTGCATGATATAGTACCGTATGTGTAAAGTAAAAATTTATAATCATTAATAGTTAATTAATAAGCAATATTAAATAATTCAGTAATTTATAGTTTAATTTAATTGTACAGGTTTTAATAGCGAGCGCAGCTCGCCGGCGCGCAGCGCCGGCGCGAAGCGAGCTCTACCGGCAAGGCGTGTGTGAATAGAAAATTCGGACTAGTTGCACATTCATTCAACGGATTTTTTTTGGCGTCAGTAAATCGGACCAGTAATGCATTGTTTTAATCGTCCCAATAGTTCCCTGTAATCATGGCAATTTTTATCACTTCACACTCTCACGAGAATCAGCAAGACAATAAAAACAAGAGGCCCAGGGGCCACATCGCTCACCTGAGCAACAATAGCCTTATATCTGATCAAATTAGCATTACAGTATCAAAATCAAAATATCTTGACAACTAAGTACAGTAGATCTTGCTCAAAAAATTTAAAACATCTGCCGATTTTTATCCACATATTTTTATGGTAAATACATAGCCCCTTTTGTTGTTGTACCTGTAAGAAGATTTTTCTCTATTCCTATATAACCCCCCCCCCCCCACTTTGTGGCCCCACTTTTCTCTAGGGAATCATGGTTTGATCAAACTTTAATCTGCACAACCCGTGCATTCACACCAGTTACTACTTTTTGGACTGAAAACTTTCCCAGAATATTTTTAAAGATTTTCTCTATATATTCCTATGTAAAAATTCATCCCCCCATTGTGGCCCCGCCCTACCCCCGGGGACCATGATGTAAACAAACTTGAATCTACACTATCTGAGGATGCCTCCATAAAAGTTTGAGCTTTTCTGGCCTAATAGTTTTTAAGGAGAAGATTTTTAAAGTTTTTCTCTATATATTCCTATGTAAAAATTCATCCCCCCCATAGTGGCCCCATCCTAACCCCCGGGGACCATTATTTAAACAAACTTGAATCTACACTATCTGAGGATGCTTCCGCTCAAATTGGAGCTTTTCTGGTTTAATAGTTTTTGAGAAGAAGATTTTTAAAGATTTTCTCTATATATTCCTATGTAAAAATTCATCCCCCAATTGTGGCCCCACCCTACCCCTGGGGACCATGATTCGAACAAACTTGAATCTACACTATCTGAGGATGCCTGTGCTCAAATTGGAGCATTTCTGGCCCAATAGCTTTTGAGAAGAAGATTTTTAAAGATTTTCTATATATATTCCTATGTAAAAATTCATCCCCAATTGTGGCCCCACCCTACCCCCGGGGACCATGATTTGAACAAACTTGAATCTACACTATCTGAGGATGCTTCCACTCAAATTGGAGCTTTTCTGGCCTAATAGTTTTTGAGAAGAAGATTTTAAAGATTTTCTCTATATATTCCAATGTAAAAATTCATCCCCCAATTGTGGCCCCAGCCTACCCCCGGGGACCATGATTTGAACAAACTTGAATCTACACTATCTGAGGATGCCTGTGCTCAAATTGGAGCATTTCTGGCCCAATAGTTTTTGAGAAGAAGATTTTTAAAGATTTTCTCTATATATTCCTATGTAAAAATTCATCCCCCATTGTGGCCCCACCCTACCCCCGGGGACCATGATTTAAATAAACTTGAATCTACACTATCTGAGGATGCTTCCGCTCATATTGGAGCTTTTCTGGCCTAATAGTTTTTGAGAAGAAGATTTTTAAAGATTTTTTTCTATATATATATATTATGTAAAAATTCATCCCCCCATTGTGGTCCCACCCTACCCCCGGGGACCATGATTTAAACAAACTTGAATCTACACTATCTGAGGATGCTTCCACTCAAATTGGAGCTTTTCTGGCAAAATAGTTTATGAGAAGAAGATTTTTAAAGATTTTCTCTATATATTCCTTTGTAAAAATTCATCCCCCCATTGTGGCCCCACCCTACCCCCGGGGACCATGATTTGAACAAACTTGAATCTACACTACCTGAGGATGCTTCCATACAAGTTACAGAATTTCTGGCCTAATAGTTTTTGAGAAGAAGATTTTTGAAAAATACCTACAAATTTTAAATAATTCTAAATTATCTCCCCTTTAAAGAGGGTGTGGCCCTTCATTTGAACAAACTTGAATCCCCTTTACCCAGTGATGCTTTGTGCCAAGTTTGGTTGAAATCTGCCCAGTAATTCTGGAGAAGAAGATGAAAATGTGAAAAGTTTACAACGACAACAACGCCAACGCCGACGCCGACGCCGACGCCAACGACGACAGACAACGGACAAATTTTGATCAGAAAAGCTCACTTGAGCTTTCAGCTCAGGTGAGCTAACAATAACGATGTATACGACATACAGTCAATGTTTCTTCTAAAGTTCACCTTAGTACACTCTCAATCAAAAATAATCGCGTGACGTCACAAAGGTTTGCAGATTGATCCGGCGTCAGTATTTGACCCACAATTCATAGTACCAATGGTTTCCAACCTCACGTTCTCGCGAGAATCAAAGTAAAAATATTGAGAAGTATATAAGATGGGTAATTTTAAGAACATCGTGCTTTTTAAGTAAATAAAACAGTATACTTCGCTTACTTTTATTTCTCAGGGGAGTTTTAAAGAGTCGGACGACACTTAACCAACGTGAACTTTGACGTCACAATAAAAGGAAAGTACTCTAACTGAAGTTATTGTAAATCTGCTGAAATTACCAAAATCCTCTCAAAATCTTGCAAAGCTAAAGAATGAGGACATTTCTTCAGGTATAGGAAACAGTTTTAACTTGCACTCATTTGTATGAATGCTCACATTTGTTTTATTCACTATAATTACGGTTATTTTTATGTCTCTGCGTACACGTAGCATCGTATTTTTTAAGGGGGGGGGGGGTTGGGGGTAGATGGATGGCAGCCTCATCCAAAAAAATCTTTACAAGCAAAAAGAAAAAAGGATAATTCTCAAAATCCTGAAAATTCTAATCCTTCAGCTCTTTAGCAGTTCAATGGTTTCTTTATTTTCACTTCCATTTATTACATGTTCCCAATCCCAAGAGTGGGGGGAGGGGCAACTCCATGTTCCTATAATATGATAAGCAAATATTTTTAAGCTTAAATAAAAAAAAAATCAAAAATTAATAAGAAAAAATGTCGACTGCAAAAAATGGGATGAACTGACGTTACAATCACTTTAAAAGAGGAGATACAGTGCAATGAATATTTACATTAAAATCTTTATTATTTAACAACATTAATTGAATCTGAGATTAAACTATTGTTTTTTGCAGTCAAATTCATTAACGTTGTTAATTTTATTTTTATTGATTTATCATATTTCATTGTTTAATCACATGCTGAGCTCGCCCCAACCGTCGCACCGTGAAACATATTACTGAAAATGCTGCCCGTAGGATAAATTGTATTACTTGTTTTTATTCGGTCTTCCCATAAACTAGAGTTATCGTTGCTGAAAGAGTTATCTTCCCCTTATTGCAGGTATGCATTACTTCCGGTTATTCGAAGAAGAGTATAAGTAGTGCTGGAGTTTACATATACGACGTTAATAACGACTTTTATTACAACAACAACATTTGATAATATTTGAATTACCAAACAGAAAACATCAAAATTTACCAAATGAAAAATTAAAGTGAACGCAAAGAATGCGTTTGATTACAATCAATAACATATGATATATATACATATTTTTGATTAATCAGCAAACATTTGAAAGACTTTTTGATTCTTATTTTTGGAACAATTACTCCTTTTGTCAATTTCAGAGCTAGCGGATGGATGACGGTATAGTGATTTCTCTGATAAAATGAACCCACCCTGTTACACAGAAATAAAAGATGTTATAAATATTAGAGAGGGCTGGAGATGAAAAGCGGACTCTTTTTTTCTTCTAGAAATCAAATATAGAAATATATATTCCTAACGAACTGTCCGCCTATCATTTTTGTGAGGACAACGCAAAAACAATAAAGGGGAAGTACGCATTTATATAATTCTGATTAAATTCAAAGATATATGTACGAACCACTCCCCCCCCCCCCCCCCCCCCCCGCAACTTCACGGACTGGGATTTTTGGAATTTATGAAGTGATAAATTTATTGTTTTAATTGTATTTCGTCATGATTTTCGGTCGGTCTTTTCCCCTCCTCCCCGCACACACTCTGTTTGCGCTAGCCTGTTGAGAAGCATTTGTTTGAAATGTTATGCTTACATGAAAAAAGAATATACACGCAGTGGGTATACTATTCGTATTTCATCAATTCAGGCAGCTGTACCTGTCATGCAGGATGTTTAATCAATGACAACCATTTTAATTTCTGTAGATTTCATCGAAATTAGAATTTGATTTTGGTTTAAAATTAGAGATCCTTTTTTCAAGCCTTTGAGGAGACTGCTTAAACACTTTTTTTGTAGTACATGTATGTTTGTTTGTACGTTTTACTTTTAGTAGCTTTATTACTTTTATCTCAGCACACTTTTTATAATTGAATTGTACTTTATTTACGTACCACCTATAGCAAACACCATGTAAGGGAAAAAAATTTCATGAAAACTTAAGAATGGAATGAACTATATAAATATAAACGTGAATGTTGTCGATCAAAATCGAAACGCAACTTTAATGAGAACATGATTGCATGTCACATGCGAAAAATTACGCAAAAGCTAGGTTTCAAATGTTTTTGTCCATTATCTCTTAAATTCCCATGATGATGAAATTGAAATTAGTCATTAAATAATCTAAATGAATTCCATCAAGAGGAAGTATAATAACGTCCGCCAATGATCAGTACAGATAAGTTGGTATAATGCATATCTTTGTACCTCGACCTACTGATAGAATGAAACGTGGACAGACAAAACCATCCATGTCTTTATGACTGCTTTGCATGTCCACTTCTCTTGATAATACAATGCACGTCGTGTACATGTATCAGCTACACTCTACTGAAACCACGCACTTTACCGTCAGCAACTGCATTAATTATTGGTAGATGGCAGGCGCGTAGCATCAATGATGGTGCCCCCACCCCCAACTTCTTCTTGAAGCAGAATTTTTCATAAAAGTGAAAAAACATGAAGTTGCCCCCACCACATTTTTGGGATCAAGTAAAAAAATCGTGAATCTGTGAAAAGAAGGAAATGAATAGCGAGTCCCTCCAATCCACTTTCAAAAACCATGGTAAGAGCCACAGGTGCTTGAGGACAGGACCGACCCCCCCCCCTCCATCCCCCCCACCCCCAAGTATCTATACCCCCGGGACTTTACTCATTTTTTCTTTTAAATTATCTTTATATGACATATTTATAATCTAATGTATACAATAATTCCACAAAATTACGTAAAACAAACATTTTGAAAAAAAATCATATCCCCTATGTATATAATACAACAAGGTTGCTAACTTCGTCTGCCAGTCGAGGGGTACTGCCGATGAATATTTGTTGAAATGTGCTATCAAACTACATCTATCGGTAAAAACGGTGACCTCATGTCGTAGCCCGATAATTCCCTTCACTAAATATCTACATGTCATGCCCATGTAAATACATTTATTGGGTAAATTGGATAATTTTTCACTGACAAGCTGCAAGTTTTGCACCGATCCATCTTCAACCAACGGAAGTGATTTTTTATAGCAAGAGAGATAACTCTGCTTATAAACAAAGAAGTTCCGCATGTACACGGAACAATGAAAAGGTAAGAGATTTACGAATTTGCATGGAAAAGTCGAAAAAATATAATTCATTATAAACATGCCGCGAAGAACGGAAAGTTTTTTTATCGTCTCGGGTACTGAAAAATCTGAAAGAAGGCTCTCATACTGAGTAAATTACAATAAAAGACATAAAAGGAAAATATAAAATTAATGTTACGAGTTATCTCTCTTGCGATAAAACATCACTTCTGTTGGTTGAAGATGGATCGGTTCAAAACTTGAAGCTTGTCGGTGAATATTGATCCAATTTACCCAATAAATGAATTTACATGGGCATGACATGCAGATATTTAGTGAAGGGAATTATCGGGCTACGACATGAGGTCACCGTTTTTACCGATAGATGTAGTTTGATAGCAAATTTCAACAAATATTCATCGGCAGTACCCCTCGGCTGGCAGACGAAGTTAGCAACCTTGTTGTATTATATACATTGGGGATATGTTTTTTTTTCAAAATGTTTGTTTTACGTAATTTTGTGGAATGATTGTATACATAAGATTATAAATATGTCATATAAAGATAATTTAAAGGAAAAAATGAGAAAAGTCCCGGGGGTATAGATACTTGGGGTGGGGGGATGGAGGGGGGGGGGGGTCGGTCCTGTCCTCAAGCACCTGTGGTAAGAGCCTGGATGGTACAATTAAACGCGCTCGTTAAATCTCCCTACTGATTTTACAGCATCCTTTAATTGCACAATCGTCGTTTTACAATGACAATTTATTTCAAAACCGATAAAACAAGACAAGAAACGTTTATTTCAACCATTTGTTTATACTGGTTTCATAGCGCTATACCTGCTCTAATGGAGAGATAACTCGTGTTACGAACGATAACTCCAGGTTATAAAAATCCCGAATATACATGTACAGTATATTTTTGTTTTAGATAAAACAAGTCATAAAACCATATAATTCAATTCGTTTGTTGTTTTGTAAGTCACCTTTTTTAAATGTCATACGAACGATGTCACTTAAATTTAATGTCATATACTAGACTTTTTAAAGTCTTTTTAAACACGGGGATCATTCATGCCAATGCATGTTCCTTTTTTATCAGGTAACACAAATATGACCCAGGGAAAGGTAAGTGATATATAGGACACCCGAACATTTGGTACATCGTACAAGTAGCACGGTTCAGATTCATGCTATTGCATACAATGCACTTAATATTAATGAATACTAGTACTTGTAGTAAGAATTAATGTATCACGATTATGTACATTGCTCTCTCGGGCAAAGTTTTTGACATGTATATTGTGTATTTTCCATTATAATCCTATCTTTAAAACTTCGATTGAAACCTTAAATAACTGCCCGGTGAAGATAAGCACCAACAGCCATAAATTTAAGAGGTGTTTAACACACAATTCTGACAAATATCGTCTCAATTGAATCCCCCCCCCCCCGAATTGTTAACATTCAGAACTATAAGAATAAATCATATTACATGTAATTAGTAAGCTTCAAAGCAAAACCTTTGCTCTTAAGAACAGCAATGATCAATATTTCTTTTTTGTTGTTGTTTTTGATAATTAAGTTGCCGATATCCAATTCAAAAATCTAAGTTTTTCTAAATAATAATCTCTCAATTATACAGACAGAATCGCAGTTTATTGTATACATCTTCGGATTACTTTTTGTTTCACTGTTTTTAAAGTACCCACAAAGAATTTGATTGAAGTAAAATGTTGATAATTTTGATCTACCGGTTCTTCTGTTGAAGCCAGTTTTGCGGTATGTAGCTTCACTTGTGAAATAAGACAGAAAGGAACTGACAGTTGATTTGATTCCATAATTCTATATGACAGGCGTGTTTATTTGAAAGAACTTTGCGAAACTTTGCGAAACCACAGAAACAGAGAGGATACACCATACAAAATATTAATGTCACATCCTTGCTCTAAGGCAATCGCAATACATTTTGAAATCAATATATTCCATAAAACAAATACCCAAACATAAAAAATATATTAGTTTCATCAGCTGCAAACGAACTCAGATTATTTTGTTGAACACTATATTTGCCTTTCTTATCAAATGGAGGCTAAAACTTGCCTTTCCTTTTGATGTGCGTATAGACACACTTACTTAATATTCAATAAAAAAAAGAAATCATTATTTATTTAGTGGAACAGAAATTATTTCATTTACAAAATGCTTGTGAGCCCCATCGCTCACCCGACCCCATTGGCGCTTTATTAGTCATATTCTGTGTGAATAATATGAAAATGTCAAACAAGATTATTACTGATATATTCATTACTGAAAAGACACTTTCACTATACAATTGTTTTTAAAATACTAAAACCACATTTTCTTACCCCCCCCCCCCCCACCATATAGAAAGTGTATTAATGTAATTCTTCACAATTTTTCATAAATTTATACTCCAATTAATTAAGTTAATTAAGAAAACTTAACCCCCTTTATTATTTCATGAGATTTATGGTTTGAACAAATATTAAACTTTCTCTTTTAAGCTTTGCAATCAAAGCTTTTTTCATTTTCCTAAAACGAATTCATCTATACCTTCCACTTAAAGGGGCATGGTCACGATTTTGGTCAAAAATTATTTTCCCGATTTTAATGTTTACAATGCTTAAGTAAGGCGACTTTAATAGGCAACCAAAATTTAAGTGTCATTCGTTGAGTTAAAAGCAAGTTACAGAGCTTACAATTCTTTGCTACGTAAACAAAGCTTTTGTTTACATTTTGAACGTTAAAATGAAAACTCCAGTATTAGACTGAAAATGAATGTTGTAAACGTTAAGATGTGTTTATTCATGCTTAAAATGTATAAGAAGATAGAAAAATCAGCTTGAAAAAGAACTTTTACCGGTATTTTGAACTAATGTAAACAAAAACAGGACACGAGCCTTGTTTACATGACAAAGAATTGTGAGCCCTGTATCTTGCTTATAACTTCACTACTGACTCTCCAATTTCATTTGGTCATTGGAAATGCATTCCTAAAGCATTGTAAATAATGAAAACAGAAAAATAGAATTTGACCAAAATCGTGACCATGCCCCTTTAAGGAGGATGGGTTGTCATCTTGTACCTTTGAGGATCAGAATGTAAACATTTCTTGAATTGGCTAGTTTCTGTTCAAAACAGACCAAAACTGTTGCCAACAGATAAAAAACAATAAATATGAGATTCTACATGTTGTTTTTGTATGCAAATTATAAACACAAGAACAGAACAATGCAGGTCTTATTCACTTGGAACTGCGCAGCTACAGACCTAAATTCAAGATTGCAAAATCTATAAAAATATTTGAAAGGAGGTCGCTGTTGTCCATTCTAAAACCATTTGTTGAGGAAAAAGTCTTAGCTTGCTTATTTAGGTTGCAACTTTGTCTCAACATAGGGTATTCTATTCTTAAAATGAGTCTTAGAAACTATCAATTCTCACGAGATATTTTTTCTGTGTCTATGAAGGTACATTGAAGTTATATTTTCATTGAAAAACATATCTTCAAAATAAGTCTGCAGCTGCGCAGTTCGACAACTCTTCTGGGTGATTAAAAAGGCATTATTCTATTCTTGTATGCATGATTTGTATGAAAAAAAAAAACAAGCTGTAGAATCTCATATTTATTGCTTTTTTATCTTTTGACAACAGCTTTGGTCAGCTTCGGGCAGAAACAAAACTTTCTTTTCCTCAAATGTACAGGATGGCCGAACATCCCCCTTAATATCCCCATGTAATATAGAAAAATATGACATCTTTCTGACCCCATGGTATGAATATCTCCCCTACAGAGGACCTATAAGAATTATGAAATCTTGCGCCCAAATACAATCTTAATTTTTTCTCCTTGATAAAAATTGCGCAGTTTGAATAATTTTAATATAACCGTCAAATTAAACTCATGAAACATCAAAATTATGTTGTTGTAGTACAAGTAAATTTTCTACTTCGTAATCAAGGCACCGTAATGCACTTAGAACTCAAATTATTTTTGGGAGCCTTAAATCAATTCCAATTTGTATTAAAATGAATAATTATAATGAAATTAACGATTGCGAGACAATACCAAGGATTGTAGAACATTCAATGTGAAAGATGTTTTGGATATTAATAGTTATCCAGGTCCAATCAAGGGTGTACAGGGATTTAGGCCGAAGGGTGTATGGAATACAACCCGGGGTAAATCCCCGTACACCCTTGGTTGGACCTGGATAACGAATTTATTTCCTATGTTATACACATTTTAAATTTATATTGTTTTACCAGTAATAAAAGTTCGATAAAAAGAACTAAAAATTAATATTAATTGAAATTGTGCTGAAAATCATTTATTCACGCCAATAGCTAGAATATTAAGAAATAATAAATATATAAAAAAAAATATAAATGTTATTACATATCTTTTATTCACGAATGCACATCACATGCCTTAAATGAAGAAAACTGAATAATCTTATAATTGAATACTGGAAAAATCTTGTTACATTAACTCGCATGTTTACTAAACAAGAAACCGCAATTTCATCAGACTGGTTTTCACCCTTCAAGGTAAACCGTCTAGTTACTTACAACAGAAGTATTAAGGGGCACCGCGGTGCTGTTCTGTTCAATAGAAACCTCTACAGTTATATTGAACTGTGCTCCCTGATAATCCCCTTCTTCGGACATCGGATTTGTCGCATTGAAGACATCCGGTTCTGTTATAGACGATGTTGTTGGTGTATCTGCAATACAGTACGGAGGATGTGCTCGCGTGTATCCGAAGTAAGCCCCCCGAATATTCATATCGACGTCATAACCCATTTGAGTGCAGTTGAAATCGGGACAAACGTTCTTGAGGAAATCTTCTTTTGTGCAAGGACAAAACAGAAACTTGCAGTCGGATAAAATGGATTCTGTATATAACCGAATGGAACGTTCGTGGCTGCATGGAAAAAGCCTGTGTAGTTCTGAGAATTATAAGAAATAAACATGTTTTTAATTCCATAAAAAATCAGTCTCCTGAACACAACAATTAACAATGTGTTCACACTGCCACTTACAAGTGCAATCTTTTTACAAAGCTATCCTTTTAAAAGAGATTACTACAGTCTAAAAATGTCAACCGCCATTTAGTTTTCTTAAAAAATTCGTGCAGATATATGATGTGATTGTTTGATGGAAGCAATAATTCATTTTTATAATCAATGACATAGGCATTGTTTGCTAGAATTCCGGAAGTAATAGGTATTCTGGGATTAAAATTTACTGCAGTAGTTTTAATTTTCAAGAACATTCGATTGAAAATCGATGTCATTTGAAATCAACGCTACGTGTATATTGCATCCTCCTGTGTTCTATTTTTACCCTCTCTCTCAACCATAAAACCATTGACCTAAAATATCTAGCATTTGTCATACTTGCCTACCTTCTACATTCAGTTTGACAATGTTGTCAGCAATTGTCAGGGCGGAGTGGTTACATCCCGGCTGTACTTCTCCACCATTAGGAAAGAAATCCACATCTCCGCACAGATTACTCATCCCAAGACCTTATAATACACAACCAACGCCTAGTTTTAAACGTATTTTATTACCATATATACATCGAGTTTGAGTTTTTTAAAATTCAGATTAAGACGTTATCAAAATGCTCAAAAAATAATTTGCGACAAGCGCCTATGGCAACTGCAGTCTCATTTCATATTCATACTGTATCAATGTTCTCAAATGGAATCTCTATCTCGACTTACTAATAAACATTCCTAAAAGTCACAAGAAAGATCCGTAAAATATAAAGCAATACAACCAAGAGCCTTTAATTGATTCTAGAATTACTGTTTTCTACGTCAAACTAGAAGCGTTGTTCCCTAAATAGCGTATATTCCTAATAATATATTACTAGGATAAAGACGGGTAACGACCTATGTCTTTTTGTTCTTGACCAACAAAAATCAAAACCAATAACTGACATTGTCATACTTAAAATGCTAAAAACACTGCCGAGTAATTTTTCAAAAGACTGAATAACTCGATTTAACATACCAGATAGTACTGACAGTTCTCTTATTGGAGAAGCCACGGCGGAAGATAGTTTCTTGTTTATATTGACAGCTTTATTTTTCTTTGTTAAAGAATCATTAAATCAAAGAGTATATCCATGTTCTGTGAATATCCGTCTCTGACCTTTTTTATGGCTCTCTAATCAGAATTGATTTCGCATAAATAATAAAAGTGATTACCAACACTCATACAATGCTTGATTTCATTGCACAGTCGCAGGCGAACCAACCTCTTACCCAAATTAAAATCCCCGTCGGTGTCTGTGTGTATGACGTCAACAAACACTGCGTCACTGGGGTCAAGTCGTGCCCGGGGGTGGTACTTATCAAACAGTGGACCCGCGGGGTCCAAACCTTTAATGTTAATCAAACAATGCTATTTGACTTCATTTACATGTATGTGCAATTGTATTTGCATAAATTATATGAAACATTCTTAGTAAGCACACCTCTTCAGCAAACTTCATAAAATTGTAATTATAAATAACATACACAATTAAATAATGAATTGGTTAGATATTAAACCGTATTTAGTTTACCGTTTACAAACAAAACGATGCTTTACCATTAAACAATCGTGATTACTTTTTTCTGTTATGTTGTTTGCTTTCAATTTTCGATTTAATGATAAGATGAAAGGTTCCTGCTACCCTAAGAATAAACTATTAACAAGTTTCTAGTTATTCAAATCCATTTTAAATCCTTAGATTCATTTCTGTCTATCTAGAAGACTATGACATTGAATTCGTACATACTTCAAACCATTTATGTAATAAAGTTATAACTTTTTAAAAATTAATGAAACATCTATATAAGTTCCATGTGAAATAGGACAAAAACAGACTTGGTTTTCAATAGCGTATTGGCAAAAAAAGCCCGCAGAATATTTATTCGTATGATTGGTATAAAAAGGCTGTCACTAATAACATGCAGGTTTTCCTAACTTTTATCAAGAAAAGACTTTGAAATCAGTATACTTGAACTATAGATTAAAAGGAGTGTTTTCGATACATCAAAAGTAAATAGAGTCTCATAAATAACAACACGTGGAGTTAATTTCTGCTGTTCTGCTATTTTCAAAATGATAATTACTAGCGTATGATTTTCTAGACTTTGTACATTTTGAATGAATGTGTCAGTGAATGAGTGTTTGTTTGTCTTTGTCTCTTCATGTTTTGTTCAATGATTAATGAAATGTGTGAAAAAAATTCTGCTGTTCAAATGGTGACATTAAGGTGTCTTTTTAACTTTAACCAAGTTCAGCCAACCATTATTTTTCTTTCGCCAGGTTGGCTTAGTTGCAATCAAAAGTGTAAAATTCTTCACAGTATTGTCATTTTTAGTTCAAGTTGTCCTATCTGTACATCATGTTTATTTTATGTAAATGTCTTTTAGATAAACAAATGAATCAAACACAATTGAGATGTACATGATCTTATATTTCTTTTATTAAATTTCAGGAGTACCATAAATTCATAATTGATAATAAGGAGACCACAACGGTAAAAAACCTTTTCTCTCTTTCATTTGAGTTTGAATTATTGCAAGTTGGCGGTTTTTAACCCCACCTTTGCAAATTAATTTGTCTTTTATTCAATGAATTTTTTCTTGTTTAATTTATTGTTTTCAATTTAAACAATACAAACTTTTTACCTTTAACGCAATCTTTTGTTCTATTTTATTGTAAATGAACTTGGACTCAATGGAATATTTTTGATTCAGGTACTTGTATTAAGTAAAATTACTTGTAGCAACAAAGCTCACAGTTGGGCAAATATATATGGTGTTTCTCTTGCAAATGCATATATATTATATATATTGAAAAATTTGGTTGACAAAAAAACTTTTCTCTAAATTCCTTTAAAAAATCTAGATAAATATTCTCAGCGTTTATATAAAATATTGTTTTGAAGTACTGATTTTTAACCTCGTCTCGCCAATAGCTGTAGTCAGATGAGCAGACAAATTAAATGATGCACGAGAGAATATCACATTATTTAGAAATTAAAAATATATATATATAAAACTTGTTGCATACACTAGAGAGAATAAATCAGCAAGATAAGACATTTCTACATCCGGTTTAAACCGACCTTGCAGAAAATCGTTGAATTTAACCAATTTATAACTATGGAATTAAGTTCATTGACACAATTTATGAAACATATTAGAAAACTGTAATTATTTATTCAACATCTCAGATTTTATTTTAAAAACTCATGATTTCATGCGCCGTAATATGCATTTATATTCAAAAAAGCATTCAACCTAATTTAATGGAAATAAATAGGGGAATGTTTACCTGTTATCCGACCTATTTTCCCTTTAGTCCACGCCCCAGCAAAGCCGGCTATTTGAGCGCCTAAACTGTGTCCAATGACGTGAACCGATGAGAGGTCGGGTACCATTACAGTAATAAGGCGACCCGTGTAGGCCCCAACTGTTCGTGTATTGGAGGCGGCGATCATATAGTTCATGTGTTTGGCCCCGACACTCCAATCGACAATTACTACATTGGCATTTTCCTGAGGAGAAAAGATAATGATGTCAACTCTTTATGCCGTTCAAACGAATATAAAAGTAATAAATGTTTTAAAGAAATAATTATATATATATATTTTTTATTATAAATGTATGTCTATTTCAGTATTTTGGTTGAATGCAAAGTTGATTTTACCTTTTGCAATATGCTATCTTTCATTTTCAGTATCCATTGCATTTCTCCATTATCATTAAAACCATGGACCAAAAGGGTTGTTTTGGCAGTTTTACTGAAGTGCGAAGGAACCCAGTCCACCTTTAACAGAACGTCATTTAACAATTCTGGCTTCTTTTCGTTCTGTCTGGTGTACAGTTTGAACTTGACATCCATTCCGAAAGGACCAGGCGAGTTGGGAAGAATATCGAAATGATCGAACGGTTCCTCTTTATCATAGCATCCTATTTGGTCGTTTTCGTAGCATACATCTTGGAACAAGAAACCTAACGAACGGATACATCAGGTAGCTTAATCTCTTACTAGACTTTTGAACAATGTATCGCAATTAAATTTGCATTTTTTATTTTCAGTGCAAAATCATTCCACGTAGATCACTGTGCCGGATAATTATACCAGTCACAAGAATGAATATGTTAAACCCATCCAAGTCACAGTTTCGAAACAAACTGGTTATGTACTCTTTAGGCAAGAGACGATAATTTGGTATATATGAATATGGAAACTTGACGTCAGACGGAGGCAAAAAATGCCACCATGACACTGGAATAATTATCTGCCACAGTCTTGTAAATTATAGGGATTTTTTTTAAATATGAAACATCGATATTACTTACGCAAAGCACTGTAAGCCCACCAAAATTTCCCATACCACATTTTCAAGAGCCTAAGACGACGGTCAAGTCAAGAATGAATACCCTGAAAAGTTTTACGACATTCACGGTGTATGGTTTGTTGCATCGAAAATAGTATACCTGTTTGATACAACATGCTCTCGCCTCTAGGTTTTCTTCCTTTTTTTCAAATCACAACGAACTCAAACCGATTTTCCCCTCGAACAAGAATCTGTATATAAGATACCATCATCGTTATCTCTTACGAGTCTACCACCATAAAACAGACAATGCACGTTTAATCTTGAGGCCATTAAAAACAAAAAAGTTTGATATATTGATATGTAAATAGGTGAAATATTTGTATTCAAAATATCTTTTGTTTGACAATTTATTTCTTATGCACGTTGTCGAGTAAAAATGTAAAAAAAAAAAAAAAAAAAAAACCTAAAAGTATTGGTATATTAATTGATTAACTTTCTGTTGTAATACTGTCTTGCAGCGAAACAAAGTCTTTTTTGTAACAGCAGAAAAAAACATGGTGGAATTTGGTTTGATAAACATTTTATATATCTACACTGTCAAGAACAAAAAAATCTTTTTTTCAAACATGCAGAGTACGAGTATATCATAATTATATCTTGCAGCGAAATATTTTTTTTCTAACAGCAGAAGATACATTTTCTCGACTTTGATTGAAGTAAACGAGGGCCGTAATAACTAGATTACACGGGAGACTCGAACAAAAGCTCTTTAAGGGTGTCTCTTTTCTCTATCTAGGCAGTCCCCTGCAGTGTATGTTACAGAGTTCATTTCTACTCATTAAAATGCATCATTAGATCCTCACCATGGCTTAGAAAGCAATGCTTAAAACGGATTGTTATTAAACATTGTATGGTCCGAAGATAAAACGAACGAGAGTGTTTCTGGCAAGTTTATTAATAAAGGATAAGCATTTCAGTTACTCGATAAAAAATGGTATTGAAGGTTTCCGTAGAAGTATTTTAATTGGTTTATATACAGGCGAATTTGGGATAATAGTGACAAGTCAGTAACATCTGAAACATTTTTTTTTAGACAATGAAACGATTTCATTTCTTGAGTCCATACAGTTTCACTAGGTAATTCCTGTTATATAAAATGCAAATTGCAGCCATCATTTTTGTTCAACCAACTCAGAGTTTAATTTTTTTTAATATAAAGATCTCGGAATTTTCAGTAATGGTGGTACCTCGGTTATGTATGGTTATTTTTTGACTATAATGAACACAAGTTTTAGTTGTTGTTGTATAATCGAACATGTAGCTTTTAGTGCCAATTTTTTGGGGGGGAAGGGGGTTGTTTTGTTGTTGTTTTTTTTGGCATATGGACAAAAAAAAACACCAACGACACTAACCTTGTTTTTAAAAAGAAAAATATTTAGACCCATAAATAAGTAGTGCCAAATAATACGAAAATACTTAATTCTTTCATTTTTTCAATCTTTCAATCTACATGAATTCTTGTCGATGCATTTCCTTGAAATAAACAATTTCTCTTTAGCCCATTAGTATACGCGCATAACATGAAGCAAAGTCATTATTCATTTTCATTGATAAATTTGTCTCAGCTGGTTTATTAGATCTTTCCCTCAATATTTCTCATTTATTACCTTATAGATGACCATGCATCACGATTTCTATGCGACCAAATGAATTTTTCATACGGGCGTAAATTGCATATATGCAAAGGATATTTGCCCTTATATCATCCATTTCTTTATGCCTAACGATATCAGTCATTATGTAAATTGTTATTATCTTTTTTGTTTCTCGTAAAGTTATAATTAGAAATGAGTGACTTACAAAAATAACTTGTCTATTAAGAGTAATTTTAATATCTATATTCCTTAGAATGGTGATTTTTCATCCATCAAATCGCTGCTCCTGAAAATAGCATAAAAGCGTTCTATATAATAATGTTCAACGCTACACAAGAAAAGAAAAAAAAATTGAAACACTCTAATGACCTGAAATTTATCGTCACAACTCGTAAATCAATTAGATTGTATATCTCCGTGATTTTCTATAAAATTAGTGTCATGATACAAGTTTCGCCTCTTAAAAATCTTTAGTCCACATTGAACCCTGTAAAACCGTTTCTTATCCTCTGCCCGTTGTCTAGCTATCTCATTTCGAATTGATTTGCGGTAATTGATTCTAGAACGAAATCGTTTAACGTGTTTCCATCATAGTGCAAAAATATCATATAAAACAGGGTTTAAAGCACTATGCACCATGAAAATTATTTCCGACACGGATAGCGCGTCGTCGAGTGCTGATTTGTAATCACCGTAAATCCGTTAAAATGAAGTACGGAGTCTAACAGACCAGGAAACAAACGGTCACTGTAAGGGTCATCTTAATTACTTTCTGTTTGGAAGCAGACACCAAACTCACTCGGACAGAAATTCTGGTAGAGGATTTCGCGTGACAGTTTCCATCGACATCGTCGTAAGACCGCTGATGGGAGCTTGCTCTAGCCCATACTACTTGAGCAATTTTATAATAACAATACAGCATAACTATCGACGGAGCAATCAACACATAAGTCATGAGAAAGAAGAAATACAATTAACGCTGTCATTGTGCGTTATAGCCGTGACTCGAGCACATTTTCAGTGACTTTCCATTCTTAATATCTATTTTTTCTTCGAAGTTTGCGAGTTATGGTAAAGCGAATAGAAAGGCAAGAACCCACGCGCTAACAACTATGGTCCAGATTTTAGAACGCTTGGCCAGTGACTGCATTGGTTAAACGATGACTTGGTAGCGGTCGACGCTTGTTCCAATCAGCAGAAATGTTGCACTTGGCAGTATATTACACTAAAGGTACACCGCGAACTTGCACAAGAAAGGCCCAAGGACACACTCGTTAAAGGCTTTGAATACAGTTTTCGTTTACTTTGTTAACAAAGCCTATGGCTAACTCTCCAATGGCCAAATTGATGATATAGAAGTGTACCCGTTTCTTTCGACGGCACGGTTTGTATGTTAACAGACCAATTAAAAGAAAGGATGACTGCACTTAAGGACCTGCGATTTTGCGAGAAAATAAACTTTTAAAAGAAGAATTTTTCTTTCAATTGCAGAAATGGTCAACATCTAAACTGCAACTTTAAGTAATTGCGTTAAATAAAAGTATGTTGTTACCAAGTACGAAATTGTTTTCATAGGCGGGGGTCATTACGATTTCTTGAATCTCCATACGATAATGAGGACGCCCACTTTAATACTGACTTCGTACATAGTCAGCGCATGTTTGTCTATTGTTCTCCGTTTAACAGTGGTTGTATACTTGCATTATCAAAGTTATGTCAAAAGGAGATTAATAGACAAACATGCGCTCATGGTTTAAATGAGAAAAAACTGCTTCTTCTTACTTTCGCTTTCCTTGTTGTAACCAAGGGTTGATGCATGTTGAATATTATAATTCACCACGTGATTTCTCACCTCAGGTAACTTTGTGAATACAAAATTCTATCACGTGACGTGTAAGGAAGCATGTTATGTGCTAACTAGGACAATGTTTTCGAACACGTTAAGTTGTCAAGCATTGATCTAAAGTCTTCTGTACTTACATGAGAGTTGTCTAATTGTTGAAACCATAGTAAATAGTATACTTGTACCATATAGAATAGATAGGGTTATGGTGAAAGAGTGATCACATACATTTTTCTAAAGGGCATTGTTATTCATTCTAGTCTAATTTAAGTACCATTCTGATAATGTCAGCTCCACCTCTCATGCATATTAATATCAATCTTATGTATGATCAAGGGCAGATAAGCGAAAATTCTTCTTTTTTCGAAAGTTGTAAGAAGAAAAACATAGAATGAGCTCATTGTATCACAGTCTAAAATCTTAATTCATGTTGGAAATTGACTAGACTCTTTAAAAAATATAACAAAAGTGATATTAGGTTAAGAAATAAACGCAACAGAAGCGACCGAAAAGGGCCCAAAACCCGGCGCTAAGTGCAGTCATCCTTTACAATGAGAGAGAAGAGCATCACTGCCATTACCGAAGCCACGCTTCATCTTTTTAATCCATATACGACTTGATGGTTTTATTCATCTGAAAAAAAAATTATTTTTGTCCAATAAAGAATACTTTAATCCTTTGTTTTCATAGAATCGTAAAGACCTCTTTAAAACAGATTACGAGAAAAGAAATTGCACACAGGAGAGTCAATATAAAGCATTGCGCGCCCGAACAAAAGTTAAAAAAAAAAACAACAACAAAACGCGCACCCACACACACGGGGGAGATGGATACAATGTATGAAATATTACTCACAATCAATGTTTTTCTTTTCAAATTTAGTAATATCTAGGAACAAAATGCGGTATTTATTATCTTTCTTGACATTCAAACAAGAAAACATGTCTCAGTCGTGACAAATAATATTCAAAGAATTAATTAGATGGTATAAAACAGAATAGTAAACACTTATTAAAATCAAATTTGACGATTAGGAATGTGCTTGTACATGAATATTGAACTACAATTTTACAATCGTTTTATTTACAGTGAATGTCTATCATGCGCATGAGTTTGACGGAAATTGGGGTTTTGAAAATAAAAGCATTCCTGATTCAAAGAAACTGTTCCGATTTTCTTTTACATCAAGACATCTTAAAACTACATTCCGTGGACTACTCATTGAGATTTTACGTAAATTTGATGTATATTTTACTTAAAAATTGGCCTGTTTTTCAAATACTTAGATTTTCTTGATCATTAAGCACATGTTACATGTAATGAATAAATGGATCCGCAATTGTGTAAATCATTCTGTTCGTTTGAATATTTCACCTCCATCTTGTATATTTTATAATGACGATAAAAGTAACAGCGATTTCAGAAAGCATAAAGAAGACCAACAAATAAACTAATGAAGTTTTTTTGTGCAGATGGAGTTTAAGCGACTCTTTGCCTGTGGCTGTATGGGAAAAGCCTGTGTAGTTCTGAGAATTATAAGAATTAAACATGTTCTTAAATTATACACCGGTAAGATGGCAAAGTCTTCCGAATACAACAAAGAGTAGTATTAGTGCTTCATACAGTCACTGAATAATGGATGACAATTTATAATAATTATGGTGGTTTTTTGTGGTTTTTTTTTTTTTTTTACAAAGAACCATATCGATCGTTATACTGTGGAAACGATTTTGGAAATCGAAACAAAAACATAATTCGATTTTTAGTTAGTTTTTTGTTTTACTTCAGTATTATAATCAAAGACATGCGTTGTTTGCTAGAATGCCCGAAGTAGTAAGGATTTTGAAATTAAAATTTATTGCAGTAGTTTTAAACTTGATTGCAAAATCGATGTAATAGGGAAACCAATGCTATATGTAAGATATTGTGTTTTATGATCGCCCTCTCTCTAAACCCCGAAATATCTAGCAGTAGTTGTACTTGCATATCTTCTGCTCTTAGTTTAACCATGATGTCAGCAATCGTCAGGGCGGAATGGTTATACTCCGACTACCTCCCCACCATTAGGAAAGAATCCACATATCACTACAGGTTACTCATCCCAAGACCTGATGATACACAAACAACACCTAATTTCAATGTTTTTAACTACCCCATACACCTACAGTTTGGGTTTGTTTTTTATTTAGACTGAGACGTAATCAAAATATTTTTTTTAAAAACAATAAGGGACAAGCTCTTACGGCCATTGCAGTCTCATTTCATACCCATTCTTTAAACAGAAACTGTCTCAATGTTCCTCGGTGTAATAAGCGTCGCGGCTAAATTATAACATCCCTAAAGGCTACATGAGATCCGTAAAATACAGAGAAATACAACCTAGAGCCTTTCATTGATTCAAGACTGACTATTTTCTACGTCAAACTAGAAGCGTAGTCCACTGAATAGCTGAAATCGCTACTAATTTCTTATTAAGAGAAAAATTTTCATGAAGAAATACGAGTAACGACCTATGTCTTTTTTATTGTTGTCAAACGAAAATCAAAACCAAAAACGGGTGTTGTCCGACTTTCATGAAGAAATACGAGTAACGACCTATGCCTTTTTGATTGTTGTCAAACGAAAATCAAAACTAAAAACTGACGTTGTCCGACTTAAGCCGGACTAAAAGTTTTAGACACCAATTGAAAGAACTGCCGAGTAATTTATCAAGAGAATGAATAACTCGATTTAACAGACCACAAAGTACTGACAGTTCTCTTATTGGAGAAGCCACGGCGGAAGAGATTTTCTTTTTTACGTTGACAGCTTTATATTTTATTTGTTCATGAATCATTAAATCAATGAGTATTTCCATGTTCTGCGAATATCCGTCTCTGATTTTTTATGGCTCTCTAATCAGAATTGATTTCGCATAAATAATAAAAGTAATTACCAACACTCATACAATGCTTGATTTCATTGCACAGTCGCAGGCGAACCAACCTCTTACCCAAATTAAAATCCCCGTCGGTGTCTGTGTGTATGACGTCAACAAATACCGCGTCACTGGGGTCAAGTCGTGCCCGGGGGTGGTACTTATCAAACAGTGGACCCGCGGGATCCAAACCTTTAATGTTAATCAAACAATGCTATTTGACTTCATTTACATGAATGTGCAATTGTATTTGCATAAATTATAAGAAACATTCTTAGTAAGCACAACTCTTCAGCAAACTTCATTAAATTGTAATCACGTGTATAATTAACATTTCCAATTAAATAATGAGGCGTTCAGATATTGAACCGTACCGCGTATATTAGTTTACCGTTTACAAACAAAACGATGCTTTACCATTAAACAATCGTGATTACTTTTTTCTGTTGTGTTGTTTGTTTTCAATTTTCGATTTAATGATAAGATAAAAGGTTTCTGCTACTCTTAGAATAATCTATTAACTAGTTTATAGTCATACAAATCCACTTTACTAAGATTCATTTTGATGACGAATCCGTTGATTCCCATCTGTCTGGAAGATTATAACATTGAAGTCAATAACATTTTTTACTATTATTGTAATATTATAATGAACATGTATATATATATATGTATATTTTAATTAAAGGTCAAGGAAAATAATCTACTCTGTTACATTTATTTAAGGACAAAAGAAGGCTCGGTTTTACACGAGCGCAGAATATTCATTCGTATGAATTATATATATATATATATATATATATATATATATATATATATATATATATATATATATATATATATATATATATATATATATATATATATATATATAAAAGGCTGTCATTAATAACATGCAGTCTTTTTTTACGCTTTTTATCTGGAAAATCAGTAGCGAGAGCTATAGATTTTTTAAAGGAGTTAGAAAAAAGAGTCGCATTTATACAATATTAGAGTTATTTTCTGCTGTTCAAGCCTTGTTGTTGATTTTTTAAAATTTAATAAAGAAAACAAAACATTTTTTTTTCTTTCACCATATTGCAATTAAAAATAAAAAATAAATAAAAAGTATACATCTTCAGAATTGAGATGCACAATGAGCTGTATTATGTATTGTGAACTCTCAAGTGAAACATTGATTTAGGAATTGATTATTACATTATTTCTTTTTTTAAAAATCCTTTTGAAATCTAGGGAAATATGGTTTGATATAATATATTTGAAGGACGGATTTTTGACGTCGACGCGCCAATAACTGCGATCGGCTAGGCAGGTAAATTGAATAACGTGCGAGATAATTATCACATTTATTTAGGATGTGAATAAGGTGTCTTGCACAAAGATATTGTTGCAAAAAGCAGAAAGGGTAATACAGAAAAATTAATCCGTTCCGGACCCGGTATAAATCGGTCTTGATGTGTTTTCAAAAATATCGTCTAATTTTAGAAACTATTCAATGAATTTATTTTAAATTAAATTTTATATTAAAAAATACGTCATGGTAATATTTGCTGATATTTTGCATGTATATCAAATAAGGAATTGTGCCTAACGTAATAGGAGTATATACGGATATGTAAATTTTAAAAATGTGATTGCCTACCTGTTATCCGACATATTTTTCCTTTAGTTCAACCCCAAGCAAAGCCGGCTATTTGAGCGCCTAAACTGTGTGCAATTACGTGAATTAATTAGAGATCGGGTACCATATCCGTTATCACTCTACCTGTGTAGGCCCACATTGTGTGTGTGTGTGTGTGTGTGTGTGTGTGTGTGTGTGTGTGTGTGTGTGTGTGTTGGATGCTACGATCATATAGTTCATGCGTTTAGAAACATGGTAGAATTTGATTTGATGAATATCTTTTTTATACAATGCCAAGAAAAAAAAATGAACGATTTAGTTCTTCAAACATGCAGAGTTTACGTATATCACTTGATTTGCTCTTTGTCGAAATAGGTAATATCTTGCAGCGATTTTTTTTTAACAGCAGATGATACATTTTTTGACTTTGATTGGAGCAAATGAGGACCAATATCACTAAATTACACGGGAGACTCGAGCTAAATCTCTTTAAGGATGACTTTTCCTCTATCAAGGTAGCTCCCTGCAGTGTATGCTATAGAGTTCATCTCTAATCATTAAAATGCACCATTAAATCCTCACCATTGCATAGAAAGCAATGCTCAAAACGGAATGTTTTTTAATAACATGATCCGAAGTTATCGTTAACGAACGAAAGTAATTTTAACAAGTTTATTTATAACATGTTTTTTGATAAAGGATTAGCATTTAGTTACTCGATAAAAAGGGTATTGAATGTTTTCTTAAAATGGATTTGGCTTATAATGATGTATTTCTAGCATCTAGTAAAACAGGAGAATTTCTTTTAATGGTGTATATGGTTTACACCGATAAGTCAATAAAATCTGAAACGTGGATTTTTTAAAACATTGAAACCATTACATGTTTTGAGTACGCACAATTACACCAAGGAATTACTGTTAAGTTAAAGACATATTGCAGCCATCATATTTTTCAACCAACTCAGGTTTTTGATATTTTTTTTATAAAAAGACCCTCGACGTTTTCAGTAATGGTGGTGCCTCGCTTTTTATGAACATTTTATTTATTAGAATGAACACAGGTTTTAGTTGTTGCTTGTATTATTGTACAAACCAGTCAAAATATGGACATGAGTTCATGCAGGTTCTATTGCCAAACCTTTTGATTTTTCTTTGTTGGGTATGACCCCCCCCCCCCCCCCCACCTAACCTAACTTTAAGCTTTCAAATTCCTTAACACTTCCCTCTTTTAATGAGAAAAATAGTCCTATTAATAAACAATGCCAAAATACGGAAATGCCAAAATATCTTGATATTCTTGATTCTTCAATCTTCATAAATTCTTGTCAAGACATTTTTCTAAATATATATTTACTTTTCAGCCCATTATCTAAAGAGCATTCTATGAAGCTATTTATTTGATGGTTTATGGGGTATTTTTCATTGATATTTTTCATTTATCAACTTATAGATGACCATGCACAATCACACGGGACGAAATTATCCCTGTATACAGTATAAAAAATATTTGAACATAAAATTCATTTCTTTATGCAACGATATCCGGCATTGGACTATCATCACTTTGGTTTCTTGTAAGGTGATTAATATTAAGTGATGATTGGCTTACAAAATTAACTTAAAAGAAACTATTTTATTTTTATTTCTCAGAATAGTGATTGTTTTTCATTAATCAAATCGCTGCCTTTGAGAAGAGCGTGCAAGCTCTATGATGTTCAACGCCCCATCAAAAAGTTGAACAAATCAAAACACCTTATTGAGCTGAAATTTATCGTAACAGTGCATGGAATCCATTGAGATACAAACCTATCATAAAATTATGTTGTACACGTGTAGTCTTATATTCCTGTTTTTTTTCTACTACATTTTCGTGTATGCAAAGATACTTATTTACAACAATTCAATCAGTATACCTACATATATTATAATTTTACCGCGTTTTATTTGTTTGAATATATTCAGTATGTACTGTACTAAAGTCAGAGTGAGACAGTCTGTACTCTTGTACCAAGCTAGTGGTAGTACTAGTGGTACGTTTTGTTAATGATTTAAGTAACTCTATAAAGATGTATCCTTGTCGTCATGTTCTGGTACACTTGAACTTAAAGACTCGCATCCGTTACTGGAGAGTCGCGAAAATCTATTAACAACTATCTGTTCATCGGGCAGCGACAGGCTATACTTAATAAAGCGGCTTGTAGCTCCAGTTTGCAATTCATTTTCTTCTAGCATGCCGTGATTTTCTATAAAAAAATTAGTATCATGATACAGGTTTCGCCTCTTAAAAATCTTTAGTCCACATTGAAGTTTGAAAAACCGTTTCTTATCCACTGCCCGTTGTCTAGCTATCTCATTTCGAATTGATTTGCGGTACTTGATTCTGGAACGAAATCGTTTAACGTGTTCCCATCTAAGTGCAAAAATACCATACAAAACAGGGTTTAAAGCACTATGCACCATGAAAATTATTTCCGACACGGATAGCGCGTCGTCGAGTTTTAATTTGTAATCACTGTAAATCCGTAAAAATGATATAATGAAGTATGGAGTCAAACAGACCAGGAAACCAACGATCACTGTAAGGGTCATTTTAATTACTTTCTGTTTGGAAGCAGAAACCAAACTCACTCGGACAGAAACTCTAGGAGAGGATTTCGCGTGACAGTTTCCATCGACATCGTCGTAAGATCGCTGATGGTAACTTGCTCTAGCCCATACCACTTGAGCAATTTTATAATAACAATACAGCATAACTATTGACGGAACAATCAAAACGTACGTCATGAGAAAGAAGAAATACACTTTACGCTGCCACTGTGCGGTGTAGCCGTGACTCCAGCACATTTTCACCAATTTTCCATTCTTAATGTGTATTTCTTCTACGAATATGGCGAGTTGTGGTAGAGCGAATAGAAAGGCAAGAACCCACGCACTTACAACTTTGGTCCAGATTTTGGGTCGCTTGGCCAGTGACTGCATTGGTTTAACAATGACTTGGTAGCGATCAACGCTCATTCCAGTCAGCAGAAATGTTGCACTTGACAGTGTAACACACTGAAGGTACACTGCAAACTTACACAAGAAAGGCCCAAGGACCCACTCGTTAAAAGCTATGAATACAATTTCCGTTGACATCGTAATAAAAGCCACGGCCAAATCTCCAATGGCCAAATTGATGATAAAGATGTTTACCCTTTTCTTTCGACGAGACGGTTTGTATGTCAGCAGAGCAATTAAAAGAAAATTTCCAATTAGAGTGAAAAGCATCACTGCCATTACCGAAGCCACGCGGACGATTACCTCAGCAGTCCATTTCACAGCAGTCTCGTTTTCATTCTGAGCACATTCGTAGGTTTGATTAAAACCAACTAACACTATAGACAGAGAGTTATTCCAGGTCTTCGGGCACTCCATCTTATTAATCCATACGACTTGTTGGTTTTATTCATCTGAAAAGAGAAATATTTTTGTCCCAGAAAAATTCTTAAATCCGTTGTTTTCATGGAATCTTGAAAAGACATCTTCGAAACAATTTACAAAAAATGCACACCGGAGAGGGAACATAAAGCAATACGCGCCCAAATAAGGACTTAAAAAATACACACACACACACACACACACACAGAGAGAGAGAGAGGTGGATAGAATGGATGAAATATAACCTACAATCAACGTTTATTCCTTTCAAATTTAGTATCACTTAGGATCAAGATGCGGTATTAATTATCTCTCTTCACATTAAAACAGGAAAACATATCTCAGCCGTGACAACGAATATTCAAAGAATTGATTTGATTGTATAGAACTAAATACTGAGAACACTTATTAGGACCGAATTTGACGATGAGGAATGAGCTGCTATATTGAACTGCATTGTTTACAATGAACGTATGTCGTACGCATGGGGTTTAAAAGAAATGAATTGAGGTTTTAAAAATAATCGCATCCATTCTTTTTAAAATAAATCTGCTTGTTCTGATTTTCTTTTACTTCAATACATTAAAACTGGAATCCGTGCACTACTCACTGAGATTTTATGTAAATCTAATTTAACAATTTGCCTTTTTTCAAATAATTACATTTTCTTTATCTTAAGAACATGTAAATTAATGAATGGATCCGCATTTGTGTAAATAATTATGTTCGTTTGAATATTTCAACTCCACCTCGTATATTTAAAGAAGTAAAAGCGTTTCAGGAAACAATAATGAAGACCAAAAAATAAACTGATTAAGTTTTTCTCAGCAGATGGAGTTTATGTGACTCTTTGCCGTACGTAGCTATAGAGATCATGTGAACAAATGCTGTTATTCCAGAATTCGTTAGCAACAGAATGAGTAGGATGTACGAACAGGTCATTATGTAGCAAAGATTAGGTGGTTAGCTCCCTTAATGTATGAAAAAATGACAATAACAAACCGCCAACCATCTCAAAAAATCCATAAAACGAAATACAAATTCAAAGCAGAGCAACGCGGACCTCCAAGATAGAGGTAGGATCAGGTGCCATGGAGGAGTAAGCATCTTCTGCTGACCGGTCACACCGGTCAAACAAATTAACAATATAAAGACGGCTTCCTGTGGATTTATAATAAGTGTGTTTGTATAGTCCACACATGTTCGAATCACGATTCTTACCAACAAACAGAGTTGGGGTCAAGTACTTTGAAATGTAATTCATTACTTTCAAATACATTGATAATTTGGCCAATTACTTGCATTTGCAATTACATTGATTTTTTTCAAATGTATTTAACCACTTTCAATTTCTTTGACAAATGTAAATAAATACATTTCAATTACTTTACTTTAATTTTAAAGAATGTTGAGAACAAAAAATGTATAAATAGCTTTGAGATGTGCAGATATGTGTTCACAATTAAGAGTTCATTTTAATCATCATTAGATTTCTAAATGTTGAATCATTCAAACGGCGTCTTTCTGGTCAGAAAATTTTTCCAGCCGCCACACTAAATAGTCGTTCATCAGGTACTGCTAGATATCTTTAGGCCAACTTGGAAAGACAAGGAAACCGGTAGTGATTACGACTTCAGTATGTAAGTGGACTGTCGGACATCTCTGTGCAGTCTCCCCTTGGGTATATATTTATTTCTGTAGCTAGACCGGACGGGTTTCTTTTCCTCTTTGGTGTTGATGGGGTTAGAAAACTGAAAATATCAGTTTTCCCTTCTTTGTAGGTTAGCTTTGCGGAGACAATAATCACAATATACTTCTAGATCTTGAGTGTTCAGATTGCTTGATTTCTCATTATTCAGGGCAGCCAATTGTCTCTTCCACTTTCCCTGGTTTGCTCTATATCATCTTAAATACGTTGCACGATGTCTCGTATTCGTTGCATGCGGTTTAGTGGTCGCATCAAGTCTCCTCAAAATAGTGGACATGCGCACTATTCAGACGCGACCAAATTATTGCAATGCAACTCACTAACATTAGTACAAACGTTTTACAACGTTCTGTATACTCGAAAGAGCGATACACGGTTTTTAAAGATCGTACGATAAATCGATAATATTCAGACGCAACCGAATGCGATCCAAATCTGAATTTGTCGGACCGCAAAAATATTTTGTTGCTTCTGCTAGTGCGCCCATTGTGAAAGAGCCTTTAGTATGAAACCTTAGATCCTTTCACAATTGGTGCACGAGCACTTTGCAACACTTTGCGATCGGATTTTTTGGCTTCGCACAAGCTATCGCATACGTTGCAAGAGCTCTCGCATTCGTTGCGTGCCTTTTTAAGTCGCAAGAAGATAACGAAAGCAATAGCCAAAATCAAGATCAATTGTGGCCTGAAACAGATATACAGTGTATACCGTTCTAGGGAACTATTCGCCCCCGCTTTATTTTCGGTCATTTCGCTCTTTTTGTCAGTGAGCGGATTAATACTTGGCGAATTCCAATGTCTTATATCATCTCTTTTTACGACAACATTATTGCGGCAAATTCAAGACCAGGCAAAACCGTTAGTAGAAGTGAAAATATCGAGGGCCGAAAATTACCCTGTATTCAGTAATACTAGTGGCAAAGCATGGAAATTGAAACCGATAAATCTTGCAATGATAGTAAAGTTGCAAGATTACATTAGTCACGTTGAGCAACAGTCTCATGGTCGCACACCACACACATAAACAGCTGTGGTTTATCTTACGATCTTTAAAAACCGTGCATCGCTCTTGCGAGTATACAGAACGTTGTAAAACGTTCGTACTATTTTTCGTGCGTTGCATTGCAATAATTTGGATCGCATTTGGTCGCGTCTGAATAGTGTGCATTTTGAGAAGACCTGATGCGACCATAAAAACCCATGCAATGAATGATAGAGCTCTTGCAACGTATGCGTTAGCTCATGCGAAGCCAAAACATTTCGATCACAAAGTGTTGTAAAGTGATCGTGCGTCAACTGTGAAAGGGACTTTACGAACCATATCTATTTTTTTCGGTCACACGAATGTTTTGTCGCTTCTGCCCGTGCGCCACTTGAGAAAGGAGATTTACCGATTCCAGTAAAAATAAATCGAAGTTTTTTTTTCTCTTAAGAAATATCTTCGTGTACGGCTTCCTGAAACTTTTGTTTGTAGTTAGAGAATATTAATTTTTTTTACTGGTGTATTCATGATTTTCACCAAATGAATCCAATAAAAAGGGACATCTAGAGACAACATGCCGATAATGTATCGATTTAATATGGTCTCAAAATGTGAAAAATATCGTATTGTAAAAGAATTAACGACCCACGACCAGAGTTGTAAATGCTGATGTTTTATTGAATCATTAATATTTCAACTTGCATTTAACACCAAAATGATGTATATTTCAGAATTAAGAGGAATTTAACGTAGTGAGAAGAATTGTAACGTGTAAATTGATTAAGAACGGTTTTGCTGTCGACTAGGTGTCAATTTCTACTGTTAAACACAGGCTAGAAACAAAAGAACAATTTTTGTGAAGTGGAATAATTTTCAAACTCTATATGAATGACGATATAATCCTTTAAGTAACAACTTCAATCAATACTAGATTCCAAAAGCTTACTGTTAAAATAGTTGAGGGAAAATAATAGGATTTCGCTCATAGACAACAAAAAATAGATATGACTTGTACCATTCTTAGTGCATATTTTTTGTCATTTAAATAATGTCTAATTTGCGATGATGTAGATATAATGATAAGGCACTAAAGATAACTATTTTTGTCCGACATTAACAATTAAGTTGTCGTCAACACTCTGGAACATCCGAAACCTGAATGAAGGAATGGGTGTTAATGAAAATTGACGCAAGCAAATGAGAAAACATTATGATTCCACATCATGTTATGTACACTGAACACAGAATTAATATTTTTTAAATTTAAAATTTTTAAAGAAAATATTCATTTGTAATGTGCAGAGATGAAAGCTTCTTTCAATAACATACAGAATTAATATGGTTCTTCTCACAACAATGAGTTTAAAATGATATGCGTAATACAAAAGGGATATCTTAAAGTTTTCTGTGATGAAGAACAAAACCAAATCAAATATATAAAAACGAAAAAAAAAAAACAGGAAAGCGGTGTAACTTAAATTGATTTTCAGCATTTCTATTTATTGTTACTAGATGCACTGAGAGAATTAACAGGAAAGACATTTCTTTGCCAAAAAACATACATGTTCGTTCTATTTCATGAAAAAAGCAAATTACTAAATAAAGTTTATTCAGTTTCGTATATAATGGTGTTTATATTTGTGTTCTTCTATATTTTTGTCATAAATGGGTTACCGTATGTGAGTGACGGGTATCTGGTGAGTGTGCTATTTTTAGAGCGAGTATTTAAAGTGACCGGTTTAGGTGTAGTAGTCAGAAGAGCACCCTTGCAAATGTGTTCGGAATGTTTTCTTTATCGTTGCTAAGTATGTAATAAATCCAGAGGTGCTCGAGTGAAAGTTCACGAGACTTCCCCGAGATTTGTTCAGTTCCTGTGAAATTTCGAGCGGAAATATAAGTGTTCGGATAATATTCTCAAAATACTGTAAACGAACTACATTTGGAAGTGTATTCTATTTAGCGCTTTTGGGGAATGCGGCTTCGGCTAAATCAAGTACATGGCTAAATGCCATGCATACATGTATAAGAATAATCACATTCAGGTATACGCTAATTCAAATTTATGCCAACTCGTTAAAAAACTAATTTCCGCCAAATATCGTACACGCCAAATATAAGTTTACAGTACGTAAGTACTAGTCGTTTTTCATATCATATCCTATTTTGATTTATTAAAAACATGAAAACCAATTAAGATATATGTCTTATTTCATCATATAGCGGTTATTTAAAATAAACGTTGATATTCAGAACAGAGTAATTGTTCGTATTCAACCACTCTACCCGTGGTTGAAAATATAAACATTGGGTTGCTTGATAAAATCATAGCCATGTTTGAGGCTTTTGGTGTGCAATACAATGCTTTTTGAAAAAGAATGGGTGTCTGTTTTGTATAAAAACTAAGTATATCGAGCCATTTTCAAGGAACATTCCGCATAAAATAGTATAGTCTGTTTCACTATTGGTGCTATTACTAGGTTAGACGGGGATCGAAAATTAATCCTTAGGGGGGATCGCTTCTGAGCATGTTAATTGTTGCAACAGCAGAAAAACACCTATATTTTCTATTGTCACATTTATTTCTAGAACTCATTTTAACCACAAATTCCTAGCCGGTAAGCTTGTTTTGTTGTTATTTTTGAAAATTTTCAGGTAATTTTGTTATAGTTGTAAATGTTGGTATGTTGATATATTTATCGGGGGTTTATTAGTCACAGTGTGTTATTTTTAGTGCATATGGGTGTTTGGTGCAAATTCCTGTAATACAGGCTATGGGTGCTAGTCGCGAATTTTCACTATGGAGGGTCATGTGGGCAATATACGAATGTCGGGGATGTTCGCTGCGTTGAGCAGGGCGTACTAGTGAGAAGTGGTTTTGGGTTGTAAGCGAGAGACCTTTAACTCCGGGGCTTGCGGTCAGGAGGGACAGACAGTGTGACGAGGGCAGGAGCGTCTCGGGTGAAAGATGTCCTGGAAGGCATGAACCATGTGACCGAGTTCCTTTTCAGAGTGAGATATCAGTGTTTAAGAGGTTCGCTCCTCAGGTTTTGGGTAGCTATTCTGGGTCACCTCTAGTCTGAAAATTCTTCATCACATATTAATTCTAGTAATATATTTATATTTTACAATGCCAGATATACTTTATTGAATAAAATTGTTTTAAAAAAATCATTTTTACAGAGTTTAGTAAGGGTCTATATTTTGTGGCGGAAGGTTTTCAAGAAGGAAATGAACAATTTTCATAATTCATTAGTTGTCAGTTCATAATTTTCAGCACAGACCAAACTGCTGAATAGTTTGTGTATTATAATATATTCATCATGTTCTAATAAACATATTTAAACATTATTTCAATATTTCTATCGATATATTTTGGCATATTTAGCTTATATTTCATAGAAGTTAAGAAAAAATTAACTCCAATTTTGTCCTGAAATTAGCTTATTTTATGCTATATCTCAAATGTTTGAGATGTGACCCCTACTTGTTTTACTTTTAAATGAGACATTAAATGTATGTCTATTTGTATGCAAAGTTTTGGAAAGATGACATTACTATATTTTTTTTTATTTGCGTTATAATTTGATTACTCCAAAATTTTGTAACATTTATTGCTGTGTTCTTTATGTACTGGCCTTTGAAGCCACCAGTAGAACAAGAAATTTTAAACTTTGACTTAGATTTTACTTTTATAGTCATTACATGTGTTCAACTGCAAACTGTATAAAATCATAACTAAATAATAGTTCAAACTATAAATATTAGTTTGATTTCTTCAAATTATCAATTTCCATGTCAAATTTTAGCAAAAATTTCAGGAAAATTATCATTTCTGTTTGGAGCCCAATATTTCCAAAAAATGGCATGTGACATGGGTCACAAAAAAAATAAATGAACATTTTAGGTCCCCATCTTTATATCCAAGTGGTTTTCGGATGATTGACTATTTTTGATTGATAATTTCAGGTGCCAACCTCCTTAGAATGACTGTTGTTACAGGTTAATTTTCATATCTACATGTACAGAGCTGAAACTTAAGGTACATGTATTTTTACGTTTTAGCTCACCTGAGCTGAAAGCTCAAGTGAGCTTTTCTGATCACATTTTGTCTGTCGTCCGTCTGTCAGTCTGTCTGTCTGTCCGTAAACTTTTCACATTTTTCAACATCTTCTCAAGAACTACTGGACCAATTTCAAAAGAAAACTTAGGACAAAGCACCCTTAGGCAAAGGGGATTCAAAGTTGTGAAAATTAAGGGCCATGCGCTTTTTCAAGAGGAGATAATTAGAAATTATTGAAAATTAGCCAGGAAACTAATCAGCAAGGAAAGCTGAAACTTGTGTGGCGCATTCCTCAGGTAGTGTAGATTCAAAGTTTTGAAAATCATGACAATCCCGGGGGTAGGGGGGGGGGTCGAAGTTTTACATAGGAATATATAGAGTAAATCTTTAAAAATCTTTTTCTCAAAAACTAATCAGCCGGCAAATCTGAAACTTGTGTGGAAGCATCCTCAGGTAGTGTAGATTCAAAGTTTTGAAAACCATGACACCACCGGGGGTGGGGTTGTGCCACAATGGGGGGGGGAGGGGTCAAAGTTTTACATAGAAATATAGAGAATAAATCTTTAAAAATGTTCTTATCAGAAACTAATCAGCCAGATGATTCTTTATAATTGTTTAGACTTTGGCCCCTGGACAATTATTCGGCCTTACAAGGGGTTCAGAGTTTGATGTAAGTTTATATCCCATATATAAACAATTGTTAAAGATTTTTTTGAGAACTGCAATACTCAACATGTGATATGACTATAAAATCATCCTGTTAGAAAAGGGACTTATGATTATAAACATAAGGACATTTACTGAGTAATTTGTCAACAAACGTTTAATTGGTTGAAACAGTTTCTAAAACAACATTATGCAGTTCATTTCCATTTTGTATCTGATGCAGTATGATTAAAAAGACTTACGTTTGGAATTTAGTTGATCGTATCAGATATTTGTTTATTTGTTTAATTGAAATATTTGTTTATTTGTTTAATTGAAATAATTATTTTTATGAACGTTATTTTCGAATGAGAGTGGCGAGAAAGGGGGAGTGAGAATATTGATTCGTTTAGTTTATTTTTTTTTTTACAAATTAAACTTGTTTTTTTCTGTACAAAGTCTTATTTTTCATTCAGCCGACAAAATCCAAAAGATCTCATTACAACTTGTCTACTTAGGCAGAGCAGCACACAAAACATCATTGATTACAATTTGAAAACTGATTCCGAGAACACAAAATCCAATAGCATAAGCCGACTCCATGGGATAAGAAGAAAATTCTAGTAATCTACAGCCAGTACAAAAAACTTAGTAGAACCTAGTTATTATATTTGTAATATTTAATATGATACCCTTGCAGAAATGAATAAATGTAATAGAGCAATACAGTTGAATAGAAAATATCAGTAGCTGTCATTTAAAATGGAAAAAATAGAGTTCGCGTACTTGTTAGATACATGTAATTTGACCGATATTAATTGGAAGGGAAAAAATGAGAATGAGAGAGAAAGATCAATTTATTGAATATCATAGAGAATGAGGGAGAGGATCAATTTTTTTAATATCATAACAACTTCTTTTAATTTTCTTGGAACATAATTTTCCGTAGATTTAGGTAGAATGACAGCATTAAATTACAGCAAACAATTGCCAACATTTTTCCTCTAATTCAACAATGGAGGAGGAGAATTTTAACTCCCGTTGGTCGCATAACAGTTATAAAAAGTTTGAATACTCCGAAACTAAACTACTTATTCATTTCACTTCAAAATCCAAAACAAGATGCCATTTCATCTCTAATTAAGAGCCTGTTTGAATTTATTTGGAAATCAAAGTATGACAAAGTTAAGAGAAAAATTGTAACTCGTGATTTTCTAAATGTATTTTTAAAACTTATTACTTTTGGTGATGATTTCCTATCAGGCATGGTTGTTCAAAGAAATAATAATTTTTTTTAATTCCTTGCTCTGCTTTACTAAGAAAATGATTAAAAGCTCATTAAAAACCGAGAATATTTTCAATATTCCTCTGTGGTACAACCCAACATGAAATTTAATTGCACGTAATTATGTATTTATCAAAGATTGGTATATATAAAAGAGGTTAAAATGATTGGAGATTTTTTCAATGAAAACGGAAACATATTATCAAGAATAGATTTTTCTAAAAGATTCTATATCCCATATATACCTCTAATGTTATGCAATCTCAAAATACTTGACATCTTTAACTATTGATAGGTCTACTTTTAAGAGAAGCTGTACCACACGTATGCCATTTTACAATAAGTCTATTTTTTTAAAAGAAAACATACAAAAATATAAAACAAATGAAATATATAAAACAAAACATATACCGTTTATCAGTTTTTTTTCCGTGTCATGTTTTTTTCCCCGCAAATCAGAACCCTTAACGGGAAGAACAGAACTTTAAACTTTGTAATCTTGTAAACAAAACAAAATATATTTTCATGTTTAAAAATAATAAGATGCCAATATTTTAGTGATTTTACAATATGTAAATCAAAGATACAAGACTGAAAAGTCTATTTATGTTGAAAAATCAGAAATTGAAGAACTTGAAAAACATGCTTTGCTTCTATTGTAAACAAAATATTTAGCGTGAATTATATTTAGCAGATTTTTTTAACAAGAAAACGAGGATTTTAATTAGCGCACATTCTGAATATGTCTATTCTTATACATGTATGTTAGGCATTCAGCAGTGTACTACATTTAGAGGACGCTGCTTTCCGCCAAAAACCGCTAAAATAATACACAGCCAAATGAAATTCAAATAAATAAACAAACTTTTCGCTGTTATTCGTATGATAATTAAGTATGGGCTGTATTTGAATCATACTTTAAATAGAAGGTGTTCGAAGTAATTTTGTGGGTATTAAAAATAGATTAGAAGGCGGTTTAGAAATTCATGAAATCCATGTATAAAGTACATACGCTGACAGATTGATTTTCATTTGCAGTATATGGACTATTTTGTTCTTCTTACTAAATAATAAACATTCATACACAGACTAGTTGACATGGTAAATGGATTCTATTCTACTTTTCATATTCGTGTTCTTGATTAAAAAAGTAAGATTCATTTTAGAAAACAAAAACAAAATTCAATTACAGGACAAACCACAAGGGGTTGGTGTATTGACTGTCTAATTATACGCGCCGAGAGGTTTGAACAAAGGTAAAAAGAACACCACTGATGCATAGTAAAACTCAAATAAACATGTCTTTGAAAATAATCAATATCATCTCTTTTATAATAATAGGTCATTTGTAGGAACTTATATTCCATCAAAATTAGTTGGCACACAAGTATCTACCGTAAAAGTTCCTTATAGAAAATGATACAGAATATAATTTCTGCGTATTCAATTATTTGCGATTTAAAAGAGATGGTGAAAAAAGCGAAAATTAGATCATCGCGAAAATTTTCGGATATACGGCATTTAACACGCCGAGTAGTAAAGGGGTACCATCCTTATAAAACTTCACCAAAAACATAAAAAAAGTAATTTACTTTGGCAAAAATCAAAGTTTTGTTTATTTAATCGACAGAAAGGTTGGTAACACTTGATAAAAAGGAGCTTGATGAATGGAACATTAGTATATGCATGAAATTAGTAATTATGACCATTTGCGAGTGCTTTCTTACCAAACATTATTAAATGTGAAATTGCACTCCATTAAAATCTAGTGGGTTTATTTCCATAATATAACGGTTTATGATATAAATATGATCATCTCGCAAATTGTATATTCACCATTGTTTAAAGAAATCACAAGAACTTACAAATTATGTTTAAGCTTCATTTGCTCATTTTCATATTTAATATAAAAAACAAACAAAATTTAATGGGATTAACAAATAATAACTTAGAAATAACATATAGAATATAATATATAATACATATGATTAAGAAGCATTTCTATATGTTGAAAAACTGATACATCACAAAGGTTAGTTTACGATACACATCGGTATAAGTATGATTTCTCTTAATTAACAACATATAAAATTAACAACACAGAAATATGAATTCTAGAAAAAAAGTTTAGCAATAACAAAAAAAAAAATTTGGCGGTAAATTATATTTCAACAAATCAACGTACATGCTAATATGCGGAATTTTTTAAACTTAAGAATGCTCATATTGTCGTCAACAGAAAATGAAAAAGACTGACAACTAACCTGTAATTAAGATGTATCAAAGTCTTATCCGCCTGGTTCTTTCCTCTTGTCTCCTTGCCAAACTACTGAAACACGTCGAAAGCTATCGAGTGATCAATATATCTAGAGAGCCAACAAATTATCGGACAGCGTTCGACTAAGACAGAGATCATTTCTTATCGTTAGAATATAAAACTACATTCTTATTTCGAATAACATGATATGACCATAGGATATGGATGCCCAGGTGTAGCGACAATAAACCAATTATTTGCTTGATAACACAATTACTGTAAATCACAGCTTTGTCTAGTGTGTTCAGATTTGAGGAATCGGTTGATTGAGAAATATCTGATAAAAAGTTTATACAATTGACAGTGGTTCAAATTATTCCCGCATGAATGATGTTATTCCGATTTCCAATTTTTCAGCAAATTGGAGTAGAATTCTCTCTGACATAGGGTGAAGCCATTACTTCAATAATTTCATTTATCATTCACACACACAAATCACTGGACTACAAATACATGGATGATACATTTTGTGGGCTTTGAAATCGCTTAATAACAGTGGCGAGATTATACAGAGGGTATTATTAATGACCAGGTTGTCTGAAACAACCTTTGTCGCCGAGCGCCATATATTTCTTTGGTTCTCGTATATCATTATGAAGAAAGCTGTTCTTTTACATCAGATACTCAATAACTAATCCAAATACTACACATTTTATCATTTCATTCCAGCGAGCGCTGGTAAATGCGCCGGTCTGCTTAATTCACCGCACAGCAATGTTGCATATTCCAGATATTAATTTAAGAGTTGAGAACTAGTATTGATTAAATTAATGTTTTTCATTTTTTTTTTGTTTGTTCCAAAGTTGTAACGCAGTTTATAGTTTGCAAAAGGAAGAGTATGTTTTCATTGCTACATGTATAATTAAACAAACGTACTGCTAAGTTCTGAATGCCTACGTTTTATCTATTATCACAAATGATTAAAATTTAATCGTAAGATATGTCATCAGTATAAGATGAAATTTGTATTAGAATGTGAATTTCATATTTAATTAATATTCCAATCTTTAATTACAGGTTTTCTCTTGTTTTACAAGACTTTTGTTTTACAAATCGTATTTTATGTTTGTTAGGAATATTCTGAGTGACAAAATGGTCTGTTTGTAAGTTAATTACATCGGTATTTGGTTTTACTTCCCGAATAAATCAATATTGCTCGTGAGAACTACAGGTCTTGGAAAAAATTAAGGGACATCGTGTGGCGAATGTTATTGCAAGAACATATATGATGGATTGAACATAGGTTATGGATTGCTTTATTGTTGACAAAATATATTTTGTCCTTATGCTAGTTTATAACAACAAATCATACTTATTCAGTATTATGATTGGAGAATCAAATAATTATAACTATAATTTACAAAAAAATTCTGATAATAATAGGGATCTGACGTAAAAATATATATTGTTCTGGTTAACACAAATTCGGCACCAGATTGTATGTGTATTTAGAGAATCTAGAGACGGTTTTACATATTTCATGCCACTATGTATGCTTACGAGACACAAAAAAGCTTCTGTTCAAATCATATTGATCGGATCTCCCTCGGGGTGGCCCTCGGACTTAAGTACAATACAAAGGCCATCAGCTCAGCACCATATTTTTTATCTTTCTGGCACAAAGTTGTTTCCAGAAAATCTGGCATTATCAAAACAACATTCTGATTGGTGTTTATCAATTGGCACAAAATCATTCCTTACGAATCAGATGGATTTCGAAGATAAATTCTTCATTAAATATATATCACACTAGAGTCTCTACTTACTGCTGATCTACATTATGTTAACTATAATCTGTGTAATCTCTAAAAAGTCTTAGTTAAGCTAAATAAAGCCCGTAAGTTATGTTCTCAAAAAGTTTTCCTGACGCGCCTCCGACTGTACACTATTTGAAATAATGGACAGTTTGCGGCTTATAACCATTTCATATAAGCTTATGTTAAAAGGAGATCAATAGAAAAACATGTGCTCATGATTAAAAAGAGAAAAACCTGTTTCTTCTTGTGTACTCTGTTATAAACGGTATATTTTGACCAGGTAGTTACCTGATGAATATTATAATTCATGACGTGATTTCTAACCCTAGGTGTCTTTGTGATTACCAAACTTCCGTTGTTGAAGAGCACTTCCCCCCCGTAGTAGCTCCCCCCCGGAAAACCTACTATATAGTAGTCCCCCCTCCCAATAGTAAGTTTTCTCCCTCACGTTTTTCGTTCAGATTTTATAGAAATCATTAATGAAAACTCAGTATGGATTATAATAAATGTTTGTACACCACAAATGCATATAACCTAATTTAGGTAAATATTTTATAAATTACCTAGTTTGACATAGATTCATATGCAAAACTATGTGTTCTGAATTTGAAAATGAAAAATGTTTGAATTTTTTAAAAATAAATCTAACAGTCCGTCTATCTGTGCTATTTTATGCAGGCTAAACCCCTGTTTCTTTGGTAGAACTGAAATATTGCTCATACGTAATTTATTGTGTTAAGACCGTAGCCAATTTTCATCGAGGCAAGATTATTGATATCATTTTAAAGTATGCATCACCTACAAGTAGATAAACAATTGACATTTATGAAATAGGTTTTATCAGAGTTGGCAAGAAATATTCTTTGTTCGTATCTATGATTTGATAAAAATTATTCATTTGATATTTTGGACTTACAAATGTAATTATGCGCATATGTGCGAAATTCGAAATCAAATTAATCGTCATTTTATTTTAATTCTTGTTTCGTATAAATTCACATTAGATTGAAACAAACAAGCACGTAGCATTGTCTTTGAAAGTGGGAGGGGACAGACTCACCAAGCAAAATATAAATAAAAAACTTCCCAAAATCGTGAAAATCTTAATTTGTGGTGGTGGGGGGGGGGGTCATGCTATACCTGTCACTGTTCATTTCCTTATTTTCAATTAAATTTTGTATGTAAATTTAAGAAAGATCTGCGTCAAAAAATGTGCCCCAACCCCACACCGAAGCTACGTGCATGACGAATTTGTAAATACTCAAGGACAATAATCAAAACATCTTCGATGTATCTTCAGTGCTTTAGGTTTTTTTTTTTTAAGATTATATAATATAATTGTTATCTTTACGGACGGATTCAATACATCAGAGCGTTCGTCGTTACATCCTTTCATCACCAAAAGCGATTAAATGTTTTTTAACTGTATTATTTGTAAGGTTCAAATAGGTTTTATATTGAATGCATAATGTATATTTTGTATTAAAATTGATTAATGAATATGATTTTTGTCCATAAATTTTCCAGCGACGGTCCCGGTGACTTGATAAATGGTTTCTCATTAGGTGACTTGCGTCCAATTGTATCTTAAGTTTTTTTAATTCTCTTTTTATTTATTTTAAAATTGAGGAGCTGAAATTTGTTAAGATTTAAAGATTGAATAGAATTTAAAGAAATTATCTTTAAACATTATGTAAACTTTAACTCCAAAGAGAAGAAGTGATTTAAACCACATTTTTTTGCATTTTCCTTGCCGTGCGAGAGACTTTCTGTGTTTTCCACGGTTTTTAAAACTTGAAATTTCACGCATAAAAAACTTTTTGTAGATGTTTTGTTTTGTCCTCTGTCACTTCCGAAGGAAGACAAAATTTGACCTTTTAAAAACTTTAGCTTTAAATGATTAAAACCTGTTTACAATATTAGATATTGTATCATATTATATCATATTTTTGATTGATAACTCGTTTAAATTTTCATTTGAAAAACTTTATCCAGCTTTATGTTAGTTTTCCAATCTCCTAACTGGCGTATTTTCAAAGCTCAAATTTATGTGTTGTGACGTCTTCTTTTAAAAAATGTCCATGTCATAACGTCATTGTCCAAACTGCAGATGTGCATCGATTTTTAGAAAGAGAAAACAGAAATGAAAAGGGTTAAAAGTATTCCGAAATCCGAATAAAAGGTGCAAAGTCTTCTAAAAAGGTCCCCCAAAAACAAAAAGTGAAATAAAAGGTAATGATGTGTTGAAAACGTGTGACTTTATTCATATCAGAGGCGAAAAAAAAACATGTATTTTTTACTTTTTTTGTACAATGTGTACTAAAAAATGCATTAAATTTCCCTTTATTATGAGTAATCAATATCGTCTCGACTATTGCAAATTATTGCCACGAATGGTCCGCCATAAACACGACCTGAATGTAAAACGGGGAAAATCTACTATATAGTAGGTTATTTGTGGGGGTAATCTGGCCATAACAAGGAGGAAATCCCACTATAGTCAGCTTTCGTGAAGGACAAAACTACTATATAGCCAATTTTCCGGGGGGGGGGGCTATATAGCCATTTTTTCGGGTGAAAAGATGGCTAGGGGAAAAGGGGAAAAGGGCACTAAGTAGCACCGTCATGTGGCCATATCTAATGTAGATCAAAAGCGTATTATTATTATTATTATAATATTTACATGTATTCATGTACATGCAATTGTATATTTTTGAGTATATTTGGGTGGTTAGGATCAAGTCAGAGTTTTATATTGGCTATATTCTCAGTGTGGTAAGTAATAGTCTGCAGATAATATAATAGTTTATAATTTAAATTAACAGGAAATTAGTCATATTTATTGTATAGTCTACAACAACAGAGGTACTGCTCCACATTACCGACTTTTCAAGAGGGTGAAATATCCTACATATAGGAAAGATTTGTCAATGTTGTTGGATAGGAAAGTCACGGAAAATCATTGCAATTTTGGAAAGTGTCATAAACATTATAGGAGGAATTTGTTAAACAAAACTATTACAGCTGAAATAAAAATAAGACACCCCCTCCCCTTCTAAAAAAATGAAAGAAACAAAATAAGATAACACTCTCAATATATTGTGATGGTATTCACTTTTTAAAGCAAAGTTATTACAAACTTTTTTTGTCAATATATCCATGTTTACAAGACTCGATCTCGGGCCTCAATATTATCGGATTATTGGTTCTGTGCGTTACTGACTATTCTACTTGTTAATTCTTTTTTAACACGTAAATTGTTGACACCAACCACCGGTTTACTATTATCAATGGCTACTTTTATGTATACCGGCCGATATTATATGTTATATTGTTTTGAAACCTTTTTATTGCAACGCAGTTTATGACATTTAATTTCTTTTGGAAATTGACCAAACTCTATAACAAATAACTTGAAGTGAAATTTAGCTGAACGTAACAATACTGACCAAAATAAGGCGTTAAGTACAGTCATCCTTTCCCCTCTAAAATGAATTAAAAGGCAAAAGCTGGTACAGTGTCTCCACAAAAGACTTCAAGCAAAATTGTTAAAATAAATCAGATCAACTGAAGTTCATTAGAACCGATCATTCTTTGTACTGTCCGTTGTAAACCAACAGCGGACATGAAACCACGAAACAGCTGTGTGAGAGGAAGGGAATTTCAAAGTGACCGAAATTTTAACAACAAATGTGTTTTGCATAATACATTCTTTTATTTGTGTGTATAACTAAGATACGATTTGTACGTCCAAGATTTAAAAAAAAAAATTCTTGTATCTTCCAATGTACGGTTACATTCCTATGTATAATAACTTGTTTAGACGAAAAGGTTTCTTCTGATTGTTAACAAGAACTTTCCTTTCTTTATTCTGATCAAAGACATATATAATCGGAGGAGCGGAAATATTATATTGATGTATGATAATATGCGAAAACTGTCGAAAAAAATGTAAAAAAGTTAAAGGATGGCACTGTTGTTAAATACATGAACTGATGTATAGTCATTATTTTTAAAAACTGATTAATAACTATATCGGTACTTTGTTGACCGTAAGAAATACCATAATATGGTTTATATATTAAGAAGAAACAGTTACAATAAAATAAGGATTTATTAAACTGAACAGTTTAAATGAAGAAGAACATGTACCCTGATAAATAAAATTATCAAGAAAATCAAGTTACAGCGGTCATATTTTATTCTAAAAATGGTTCTTTTTAAAACAACTTTAAAGTCTTAATAGATTTAGAAGGAATTATAAAATGATGATTTACTTTTGTAAGTTTCCAAATTACAACTTAATTTATCTTTAAGTTAAAATATAAGTCAATGGTTAACATTTCTGCAAATATCTTCTTAGTGTATGTTATTTTTCTTTTACAAGTCTCAATACTTGTATCAGCTTTCTTTTTCTAAAAAGAATGCTCAAAGAATTCATAAACAGCTGCCGACGTTTGGATGAAATGGCTTTTTCCCCCTAATATTTAGTTTATGAAGGGCAGAGAACTTTTTGAAAGAGTGTTCAAATTCAAAAGGTTTGGTTTGGTGACTACCAACAGTCTCCTCAGTTTGGTTTATATCTTCTCACAATGGTTTGATAGTCTTGAATTAAAAAAACACGCTTTGCTAAAACACAAAGTGTTTTTAACACAATGGGTGTTTTAAAAACAAAATTGTATTTAAAAACACTTATATCAATATGATCCAATAGAAAACAAAATAAAATATAGATGTAAGCAATTTTAGCACCATGTTGGACCATATCGATAGGATCTGCATTTATTTATACTAAGACAAAAAGGGTATTTTTTTTGTAAGAGTTTCCTTTCTTATTAGGGGATAATTGTACCTTAAAGTGTTGCAGCAGTTTAACGTCCTCATGACCTTTGTTGTTTTGACAAGATCTACGTATACCCATTTAAACTAAAACAATTGATAGTGCATTGCTATATTGAACAAGCATTCTGCGAGTATTGCATAAGTAAAATATGTCACCTACCGGTGTTATGAAAAAAATGACAATAACAAACCGTCAACCATCTCAAAAATCCATAAAACGAAATACAGATTCAAAACAGAGCAACACGGACCTCCAAGATAGAGGTAGGATAAGGTGCCATGGAGGAGTGAGCATCCTCTGCTGACCGGTCACACCCGCCGTGTGCTTTTTGTCGTAATCGAGAAAATAAAAACCGCAAAAGTCCGTAGACAATTAGGTAATTAATTATGGTCTAACAATTAGTATGAAAAATGTCAGTCAGCATGCGTCTCAGTGGAAGATTGTATTTGCTGACAAGGTCGTTGTATCGACCATAGAACTTACTAAAACATGACTTTAAACGAGACTGTTGATAGTCCTGTTTTATCAACTTGTTTGTCAGTAGCTTGCCTCGTCTTAGAAACTGTTCATACGAAGAGCATGCCCCTGCGTGTCGAATTAACTGAGAGACAAAAACACCATATGCAGGTGATGAAGGTATATTGCTACATAAGTAAGGAAAGTTGACTATAGAAAAATTGAAGTCATCGCGTTTATCATAAAGTTGTGTTGTTAGGTTACCATCAATGTCCATTTCCAGTAAAATATCCAAATATGAAACAGATGACGCTGACTCTGTGGTATCTTTTATTTCAAGTTCACTGGGATATGTCGAGTCGACGTAAGTATGGAAATAACAATTGTTAATTGATAATACGTCGTCGATATACCTAAATGTTGAGTTGAAGAGATATATAGTGCCTTTTCCCCCTAGCGATCCTTTCCCCCGGAAAAATGGCTGTATAGCAGTTTTTTCTCTCATGAAAATATATAGTATAGACTGTATAGTAGGATTTCCCCCTTTTTATGGTCAGATTACCCCTGTTTTACATTCTTGTCATATTTATAGCGTACCCTTTCTGACAATAATTTGCAATATCTGAGACGATATTGATTACTCGTAATAAAGGTAATAAATTCATTTATTAATGCATAATATAAAAAAAATGTTCACCCTGATATGAGCAAAGTCACGCACTTTCATCACATTCTTGTACCATTACCCTTTATTTCACCCTTTGTTGTACTTTTTTGAAAGACCTTGCATCTTTTATTCGGATTTCGGAATACTTTGGATCTTTTTTTTTCTTTTTTTTAATCGATTCCTACACATGTATCTACAGTTTAGGCTATGACGTAATGACATGGATATAAGAAGACGTAATAATACATTTGAGGTTTGAAAATACGCCAGTTTGGAGATTTAAAAACTAGAATAAAGCTGGATAAAGTTTTTCACATATAAATATAAACGAGTGATCTATCGAAATATTATATAATATGAAACAATATCTAATATTGTAAACAATATTAGATAATCATTTATCATTTTGTCTTAACTCGGTAGTGACAGAGGACAAAACATCTACTACAAAAAGTTGTTTATACATGAAATTTCCAAAATTTAAATCAGTGGGAAACACTGGAGGTCGATCGCACGGGATGGAAAATGCAAATAAAAAAAGAGTAGTTTAAATCACTTCTTCTTTTAAGAGATAAATTTTACATTGTTTTACAGTCAATTTTAAGATAGATTGAAAGAGAAAAAGACTTCAGTTGTTACCAGGATAAGACGCGGTACACCTAATGAGAAACCATTAATCATAATTAGTCACCGGGACCGTCGCTGGGAAATTTAAGGACAAAAATCTAGCATATACATTAATCAATTTTATACAATATACAGATTCGCATTCAATATCAAACCTATTTAAACCTTCCAAATATCACAGCTTTAAAACAAATTTAATCGCTTCTGGTGAAGATAGGATGTAACGACGAACTCTCCGAGGTATTTAATCCGTCCGTAAAGATAACAGTAATATTATATAACTCTGGAAAAAAAACTCTGAAGCACTGAAGATAAATCGAAGATATTTTGATTCTAACTGTTCTCTATTATTAACAACTTTGTCAGACATGTAGCATCCAGGGGAGAAGGGTGTTGCCTGCCCCCCCCCCCCACCCACCCCACTTTTTGGCGAAGAATTTTATTAAATTTACATATTAAAATTGAATTGAAAATAAGGAAATGAACAGTCACATGTATACTACGACGAACAACGATGTTATAGTTATGAACAAAGAATATTTCTTGCCCACTCTGATTTAAACTATTTCATGAATATGTCCTCTCAAATTGTTTATCTACTTGTAGGTGATACATACTTTAGAATGATAGTAATCATCGTGCCTCGATGACAAATTGGTTAGTTCTTAACACACTATTATGGCATGAGCGATCCTTCAGTCCTTCCAAAGTTTCTCTAAAACAGGGGTTTAGCATGGCGAACGACAGACGGACTGTATGATTTATCAAAATAAATCTCAAAAAAAATTTCATTTACAAATACAGAACAAAAAGTTATGCATGTGAGTGCATATCTTGCAAAACTAGGTAAATTATCAAATATTTACCTGACTTAAGTTATATGTATTCCATGTTTCAATTTTTGATATGTTCAATTTTCAACATTGTCTATAGAAAAATAATAAATCGACAAAACGAAACTCAAACTGTACAGAGACATGCAAATAAATATTCAACCTGGGGGTGTACAAACATTGAATTTAATCCTTAGTGGGTTTTCATTAATAATTTTTATAAAATCTGAACCAAAAACGTGAGGGAGAAACCTTTCTACGGGGGGTGGGGGGGGACTTAAAACTGCTCTACAACACCGACACAACCAATTTTGTCGAAAACTCGGTTCAAGATTTTTGTAAAAGGCAAACCCACCCGATTTCTTCACATTCTTTGGATCCATTCGGGTACTGTGGTTTCATCAATATTCGTTGAATACCAATTTTCGTGGATTTCGTTATTAAGTTGATCCATGAAATTAAATGTTCATTGAAGTCCAATTTCTATTAACATTTTGTATTCATAGGATCATTGGACAGGAATTTACGTATCCTTGAAACTGTGATTTTCACTTTTTCCACGAAAATTGATACCCTTGAATATTAATGAAACCACAGTAATTAGACGCATCGGTGAAGCAATAAACAATCATAAATTTTCAAAAAAAAATATTTTTAAAACCATTGGATACAATGTATCGCAAGTCGAACTAAATGAGTAATACATGTAATTGTTGTTTGTATGGAATGACACAGTAGGATCTGACGAAAAAGTCCTGTCTTCTCTGTTCGCCTTCATTTTTGGAACACCAATCTAGCCCAATCGAAAATAAGAGTCACATTAAAAAATTAATTACGTAAATACCTGTTGATTAAAAGTAAAAATATTTATAATATATCTGTATGGTATCATAATGACTCTACACAGAAAGCTTGAAATCAATGCGCAACATGTAAACAGATAGCCATGCTATGTCCTTGAATTGCTAGTATTACATATTGGTCACTATGATACTTATGTATACCTAGATACTGCGCAATTAATTGTGGTAATGATAACTAACAGAACGAACTCTAAGACTCTTGTAGCACTGCGTAGTATTCCTAAATGATGTTATGAAACCAGGTGCATAATACGGGCTTAATAATATTCAAATTGAGAGTTTATAAACAAATTGTCACATTTGGCGATTCTGTGTCTGCATCGATAGTTCTGGTACTCTATATTGAGTCATGTATTGCTTATTCTATATAAACTTTGTAACCTTTTAGCCATGTATGAATGAATGTATTATGAGTAAGTGATTCCTCATACCCAGATGGGGGACGCCGAGATTTAGGACCCGGAGACTCAAATCCTGCATCTATACGCTTTGATAGACAGTTCTGACAGTTTTGTTACTTTATTTAGAAATAAAATATAACTCTGGAATTTGAACACTAATTGTTCACTCATGATCATCGTAGATGGGCCGAACTAGTCAGAACTGTCCATCATAAGTAAAATGTTATATATACCCATGTGAAATGATGTTAGGCAGAACTTATATTTTTTGGCTTTAGAATTTTATTTTAGATCTTTCATTTTTGGCCATATAATTTTGATTTTGGATGTTAAAGAGATTCTTTGATTTGAGCTGCTTTTAATGGTTGTAATATCTAGTATACGATTACGCTGATTAATAAACTACTTAGTAACAAACAATTGGACTTGCTGATCATTCAGAAGAAAGGCTTACAAACACCGGAACAGTAAAAAGTCTAAAAATCGAACTAGAGGCAGAATGACTGACAAACCCTGATAAAGATTATAGAGCCCGCGATTTCACGGAAAGGTGACTATAAAAAGTATCATCAAACTTTGCAAATTTTAAAGAAGTTTGCTTATAAAAGATCTACTAGATTAACAAACATAACCGCATTGGCTTTTTAGCTTAAAGATAAATCAACTCTTTCTATATAGTAAGAAAACCAGGTATCCAGTTACATATCTTAACGTACACATACCAGGTACGAGTATGTTACTTTATCGTTTATTTACTTAATCAACTAATAGATAGCATACACGATATGGTCCATGATGTTAGAGCAACAAAAGCGATATGAATGCAGTTTAGGTGGTGTAACAATGTCGCTCTACTACCGCATATTTATTACAGGGCCCAGATTTCGACGGTAAGTACCCGGAATTCTATTTCAACTTTTCAAATCTTTACCAAAGTTATTTGCTGTTCATACGAATTACTTTCCACTCTATTTTCTCCATTCTCCTAGATGCTGGATATTCTTGTTTATTATCGCTACGGTAGTCTTGTTTATATTTATCGTTGTTCCCCGGACTTATAAAACTTATAAATGTCAGAACTCGCCAACGATAATCAGAGATTGGAGTATCTTATCAGTAGACAATACAACAGAATATCAACAGGCTCACAGCGTTCTTTCGGACTCATCCTTCAGGCGTCATTTTGGAGCAGAAGAAACTCGACAATTGGCATTTCTCAAAGTCCATAAGGCTGCTAGTTCTACTGTCACTAGTATTATTCAAAGGTTTGGATGGGAAAGGAACTTGAATTTTATACTTCCAGCGCGAAGTCCGAATCTTATCAGCCAAAACGAAAGCATTAATGTCAACAACATAATACATGACAAAGATGCGACATTTGACCTCCTTTGTAACCACGTTATCTATAACAAAGAACAGTTTACAAAATATCTACCCAAAGATACAGTATTTGTTGGAATTGTTCGAGAACCATTCGATCAATTTCTGTCATCCGTTTATTACTACAAATATAGGTGGAGCGTACCTTACCTTTCTCGTCTGCCTTCTATCAACCCAGTAAAATACCTACTAGAAAGTCCCAATCAGTACGAACCGAAAAGAAGACATGATTCCTTTACAAGAAACAGAATGTCTGTTGATTTCGGTTTGCCTGAAGAACTCTTCCATACTACAGATAAACAAAATATTTTGCCACATCTTCGGAAACTAAATTCTGAGTTTAAACTCGTATTAATTAAAGAATATTTCGACGAATCTATAATACTTCTCCGAAGGATGTTGAATTGGAATCTACGAGACGTGCTCTATGTGAGCAAGAACTCCTTGAAATACGTTCCTAAGAGAAACGTTCGTGATAGGCATCTCCATAAGCAGCATTCTTTCTTGGACTACTGTCTGTACAACTTCTTCCTGAGAGTTTTCTGGAGGAAGGTGAGGCAGCAGGGAGAGGATTTTCATATGGAGGTTGCGTATTTTCGACAGTTGAGATCAGCTATAGAAGACTATTGTAACGAGGTGAAAAGAAATCCTGCCTTAAAAGTATTTGAGGCAAAGGCGAACGAATTTCATCCAGATATTGCCATCAATAAAGACTTGTGTGAACTCATGACTCTCAACGAAGTTGAATTTACTAATAAGCTAAAATGGCGACAGTTTCCGAATCTTCGACCGTAATACATGTATTTAAAACAAGTCACATTTTATGGAATATCAGAGGAGTGCGCATTTCAATAAAAACTTTTTATTAATATACTAGTAATTTAATTGAAAAAATAAGATAATATAGTTAAATTTCCGTTGATTTTGTGCTCACTGCTCATTGGTTGACGTTAGTATTTTGCTTGTGTATTGCATATTGTTGTTTGTAGAACAATCGATTTTTCAAAAAGATTCAAATTAAAAAATCGGTACACACTGTATATTTTAGAGGAAGAGTGAAAGGAAGCATGTGATTTTTATTAATTTAAAAAAACCTGAAACCTCCAGACAAAAATATGTTATATTTTTAGCGTGGACACCTATGAGGAAAAGAATATACATGAGATTACTTATTTAAAACGCAATTTCTGGACGATTTCACATAACCAGATTCACGGATGCTAGTAGCATAATGTTTCCTCAATGATAAAACCTACATAAAATATTCATATACCCCCTTTTGAAATAAAATTGCCAGCCTGAGAAAGTCAACGCTTTTTTAGGACTCGGGCCTAAATATTTATGCCTTTATCGAATTATTTCAAAATCGAATTGCCTAAGCTATTTATTCAAGCAGAAATTCCTGAGGTATGTGATGATTACTGTCCGGTTTCAGCAAATGTTTTCACATTGATAGAAAATTAACAGAGAAGTGTCCAACTCAATTGGACAAGCAGAGCGTTAACAAAAATAGATTATTAGCCGTTATCGCCCAGTTTTAAGAGTTTTCACAAGCGTATCTGTGAAAGTAGATAAAACTAGCGCACTTTGGTTAAAATAATGATAGAAAAAGTTTGTTGTTTCTAAGTCAGACAACGTGACTATACACATCGCAAAAATATAGTACGCAAATCATACCCTTTAAATATTGAGAAAGCTTTTACAATTTGAAAAATATGACATAATGTGATATAATGTTGGTTACTGAATGTCTTCAACGTCTCAGGCCTTTCCGAAAAATAAACAAAAAAATGTTTCACAGGATTATGTGCAATTGCGATTGTCACATGTCGTATTTTTTCCAAAGACTTTCTAGTCCGATGCAAAACAAAACCTTTTGTTTGTTTTTTCAATTTTCTTTTCACGGGGTGAATAAAACTGAAAACGAGCTTATAGTAAATATTACAGCGATAAAAATTATAAGGGCATGAGTAGACATTTCTCAGATTTCCTTTTTGTTCTTTATTCCCCATAGTAACACTCAATAACCTTTATGGAATCTTTTTACCAAAGATACAGCCACCACAAATACAAGGTAACACGAAAGAAACTGTAACTTAAAAACCACACAGACGGAAACACAGGAAAAGGACAGCTGGTTATAATTGTCAAAAGGAAAACCGTCAGCAACAGGAATAAAACAAGATTGCTACTTATTCTAGACATTTTTTTTTTAAAACCAATACTTTAAACAGAGAATTAACGACTAAAAATATCAAGTTTGGAAACTTCGTTAACCGAGTAAAACGCAAAATAAAAAATAATGGGAATCTTGCTTGATATGAATGGAGTACAGCTAAACATCGAGTTATCTACTCTGTCGGTAATAAGTTAGGTTAAGGGAATCAAAAGCTTAATGGAAACTATCAATCTCCTTAAAGGCTAATTTACTACATGTCATTGCAATTAAGCTCCAAGAATCTGTTATTTTAAGGGGTCGAAAATGCATTGTTATTGTACACCGTCTAGAAAAAGAGACGATCTTTACTGGAAGACAGAAAATGCGAAACATAGCTGGTAGATCGAATCATAACATTAGAACATTTACATACATAAATGGGCAAAGCTTTTCTTTTGAACATTAAATACCGCATCTAGAAAATTAATTTTCAATACTGAAAAGTGATTGTTGTATCCCAGTGAAAGCTTATAAATCAGTTTGGTAGTTCTTTGGATTCGAAGTTCTAACTGCAGAACTGTAGCTCTACAGCTCTGCAGGTAGAAATGTTCGAGAATTTTATCATTAATAGATGTATTATTGAGGTATATATGCATCAATAGAATTTATATTATGGAAATAAGACGTTTTGCGTCGGAATATATTTGAGATCTATCAAGACGTTAATACTTAATTTTAATTTTTTTATGGCATTAACTTATGTAAAAAAAAAAACCATATGAAAAGAATAGTTTGCAAATACAACATGTAAAGGTTACATTTTTAAATAATCAAATAAGACACATAAAAGACACCAATCAACGTGTTCATTTTCACATGAAACATTAAACTCTTACCACATTTACGCAAGTAATTGTTTGATACATCACGACCTACTAGCCTTTATTAATTATCTTTATAGATCTTACCTTCGATTGCGACCACATTTCAGTCAATGCAAAGACTCCTAGTGAAATGTTGAAAAATGTTTTTAAAAATGCAAAGGTAAAAAGCAAACAAATTGCCAACAACGTTAACATTATCCGACGAACGTTGTATTAGAAACTACAATTGTTCTCTGGAAGTGTATCTAGGCACCACGATACGTTGACGGTTACGTGAATCACGTGATACGTCAGCAGAACAGTTGCAGTTCATAACCTCATGATCACTGAAAAACGTCGGTTATTGCTCAGATATTACATTTCTTTTTCTTAATAAATGTCTTTATGACATCAGCAAGTCTTAAATAAGGCTTTGATTTATTTGCTAGCAATCTAAAATAATGGATGATGAAAAACAAAATATCTTTATTCAATGGGATGAAATTAAATACAGATACGCTTATATTTGCTTTTTTCTTTACAATACATGTATAGTTTATTTGTTCCTGGCATTTAAACAAAATAAAATTGTCCATTATAATTTATTTCAAACTATTGAATATATGAACCTTCCAAAAGGGATACTAGAAATCACAATGATTGACTGGCTAGTTCAGCTGCCGGTAGACAAAAAGTTGCAAATGTTAGCAATAAGCATAATTATGAAATATTACAGAATTCGTATGATTTTATAATTTTGACGTTTGATTATTATAATTTTCTTTCAAATCGAAACGATAAGCATATGTTTAAAATAAATATGAGTATATTGAACGACAATATCGCAACGACTGTTTATAGAGGAAGTTTCCTTTTCTGTCTGTCCTTGCCAAATACCGTCTTTGATTACATGGCGCATGTCACCTATAAAACAAACAAAGATCCCGTCCAGAGAAGAAAAGCCAGGAGAATGTGTTTAGTTTATTCATTCATCACCAAAATAAAACAGATTTCATAGAGTAATCAACAACACCGGTCGTTTAGATAAAGAATGATATGACATTCTTGTAAAAGGTCATCCATCAAGAAAACTTTATCGCAAAATGCAAATGTAGTATAGCGTAATATTATGCAAGAATTATTATGCAGGTATCTGGATTTCAGAAAATATATATGAAGAATGGCGCTCCATGCAACGTGCCAAACAGCGTTTTAGTATAAATTACGATGAAATTTGGCATTTTTTTAAAAATGAAAACTAGTATGTCCTGAATACAGGTAAAGCATAACACCATCTTATTCATCTTACAGAACATGTATTTTGTCTGTTAGGGTGAAAGCTAAAATTCAAGCTGTGTGTTTCGCAACTTCGGGTTAGTCGATAAATATACAAGAAGATAATTTCTGGATAAAAATATAATTACTGTAAACACTAACACCAAATTTTAATACTGATAAGCACTGTATGGTGAAGTTAAGATAATGAGTGTTTTTGTTAAGAGGGGGTTAATATGAGGTTACATAAAGTTCCCTCATTAAATCTACATTTTTTCCTGTTGTTAAAATGGCCCGTTCACTCTCCATTTGATCAGGGCCGAGTGCTTGTCTGAGCATACAAACACCTGGAAAAAGAAGAGAAGATCTAACTATACCCGAGGTGCTCCACAACCTGAATTTTACCGCTCGAGATCGATTTCGTTATTCATTTGACACCTTCCTAAATTCAGACCGACTATACTAAACATGGAGCGCCATTTTTAATCACGTGACATATCTAACGTTCTCTGTATCTCCTAGGAAAACTATTATGCTAGAAAAGGTGGGCAAATTCTGTTGATTAAAAACTACAGCTTACCCCGTGGCACTTTCCAGGACAGAAGCGTAATCTAGACTTGAATAACAGTGGTTCTCCAGGAAGCAAAATAAAAGCTCTCATTGCAACTCTCGCCACCCAGGAGGTTCCCTGTCTGTTCATCTCTGAGTAATTTCGGATCGGAATTTCCAAATGTTGCTGTGCTGTTCTCAGTACACATCTGGAAAGCATCGTTTAGTTTCAAATATAAATACTGTAATTATACTTAGATTTGAGGAAATGCATAGTGATAGGTCAAATTAAGAAATTCTGTTGTACTTTATTTATTATGAATACAATTTCTTGATGTCATCCACCTGGATTGTTTTAAACGTTTAAAGAACTTCTCAATAAAAAAATGAATGACTACATTTGTTTTAAAATATAAAAATGAATTGTAATGTTTGTGTATTTAACCTGCAGTTACAAACTGAACCCGTCTTGTAGAAGGCCATTTTCTTTACTAAACTGGTTTAGCCTTTCCTTTATCTCTTACAGACATTTAAAACTTGTAATATTTTCAACCTCTACTTTATGTTTCTGAATTAGTAGAGCAAACCTGTAGTTTTGAATAAGCCCATTTCCATGAACCGAATTGTGAGATTTGGTTTTTGGAATGCAAACAATGATTAAAAACAGAACATGCCATTTCACAATTATTAAATCAATGTAGCTATATGTTTTTTCTTGATAAATTCAAGCAGTAGATTGCACATTTTATTTTTAAAGTGGCCACATTTTTTATATAGATTTCTAATTTTATAAAGTTATTATAATTAAGTACTTTTTTTTTTACTTTCTATTAAATGTAATATAAAGAATAATACTCTTGCATACATGTACGCACCAACCTTTGGTTGATTATATTAGTTATTATATCCAGTCTAATATATTTAGTCAAAATCATTATTATGACAGGAATGTATTTAAGACGAGTAATATCAAAGTACAGTAATATTTGCGGAATCTGATTTTGCTGTCAATATCTGGTTTACACACGAAAGTCTTTCAAACATAATTTTAGATAATGAAGTTTTAACAAATTTCTAAAAAAATAAATAGAAATGGAATATCTTTTGAAAAGCTTTAATTAGCATTGAGATATTTTATTACATTAATTAATGATTTTATGATTAATTAGACTAGACTCGACTAAATTGACGCTTTCTAATAAAGAAAACATTAAATATGACTTTTATCTATACTAGTTATATATCTTGTAAATTGCTAATAAGAATTTGGTTAAGGCCTTTTTTCAAGTACAAGACTTAAACAGATTTTCATTGATTAATTGAAGATACACATAAGCAACAACAGGCAATAGCTGCATTGTTAGTTGTATTAATTGCTCTGTGAATCTTGAAAACTCACCCGTTTTCTATGATAGTTTTGCTGACAACCTCGTTGGAATTAGCGTTGATGCTATATACTTCCAAATACTCAACCATAACACCGCGAACATCTGGAAAAAATAAAAATTGATAATTAAAACATCTTCTACACGACATTTCATCTAGGTCAACATATAACAAGTTGTATTATAATGTTTTATTATAAGCCAATAGCAAGTTTTGTTGCATTCATTTTGGATTTATCTTTCCATTAATTTGCTCCTTTGATACGTGTTTCATGCAAACGTAATGTGTTTGATAACATATCGAATAGCTACCTGGAATTCCAACTGGTTCGAATTGCAGTATAATGCTCTCATTGGCAGCAAGTGCTTGAACGGGTTCACCATTCATATCCAAAGCAACCATGCGGAACGGGAAAGCCGTCTCTGTGATTTCTTTGGTTGTTCCTTGGAAACTATTTTTAGAAGAGGAAAAAAAACATATGAGTGAAGCCAAAAGGCTAAAATACTAAGGTATTTATAACACGTAAAAGCTTTTTTTTTTATTTTCAGTACAATTGGTCATTACCTATTGGTGTGTACACACGAGACATCCATGATGCTATCACGTGGTCCGAATTGATTGTAGTTGTGTGTACTCACAACCGTGGTCTTCATAGTAACATCCCCTAACTAGATAAAATTACAGTTACAGTGTGATCTTAGGAACTATGTAAGTAATGTCTTTGGTGACCAACGTGTAAAAACAACAATATTGTTTTCATACATCATTTGATTTTAAATACGTATCTTTCTTTTTTTCAAATGGATTAGTTTATGACTGGCAAAGAATGTTATGTTTCTAGATGTGACCACTATTACTTATAAAACTTCAAGATTCAAAAACTCAAAGATTTAATATCCTGCAACCACTTCAGTGCATCCACGACAGACTACGTAATACATTGAAAATTACCCATTAAAAGAACCTGAGACGTTGCCATTGCTTTCAGTTATAAAAATAACCCTCGTGATAATGAGAACACGAATGTTGCTTTGAGCATATTAGTCTACCTTGGGTGTATCGGGGGAACGTGTAAGGGCACACTCCGTCTTGTCGCTGTGTAGCACCACTATTTCCAGCTTCATCATGTCCCTGATATCTGAGGGCACCTGCTTCAGGGCGCAGGATTTTCTGTTTTTGAACATGTAAACCTCTCCCACGAATCCAAGGGGTCTGTATGCCTCAATGATCATTCTGTCTGGGGCGCACCTAGCCACGGCTGTTAGAATGTGAGAAATGGAATAAACTCTGTAATTACATGTATATCTTCTATAGTTCAGTTTGTTTTCAATATGTTTGTCATGAGATTCGCTTTGAGTACAGGTACCTGAAGTTATCTTTTTTTCTCATAATTAAAAAAACTACACCACTACCAATTAGGTAGGAGATATATTATTTTTTATCAAGAGAAAAATAGATAACGTCAGATGTATGTGGGTTTGATTATGATAGTAGGTGGGAAATGAAATGTAATGGTGTTATTACTGTCTGGGATTTCGCACAGATCTCCGATGAATCCATGAGGGCAGTAACACCTGTTATTTTCGTAGCATGTGGCTCCATTTTTACACTCTGCTGTACAGTTAGTGGCTGTTGAAATGAGATCTAAAAGTAATGCAAAAAAGAAATCATTAAGAAAAATTAATTGCTATTCAACCCAAACATTTTCATTTGAACCACGTATTCCAGATAAGCATTTATTCTATTTAATTTTACCCGTCTTTAGACCACAGTCGTGGCCTTGGAATCCTTTTGGGCAAATACAGAAGCCATAGAAGTGGCACGTCCCGCCATATTTACAACCGTATCCGCCATTGTTCGTGCAGTCGTACTTGGCAAAAACTAACAAAGAGAATAGTTATGAAACATGTATTATAAAGCAATTTAACAGAAACTATTTGGATGATGAGTATAAGTACTGCCATACTTGAAGATTGATATGGGCTATAAGACCTTGACAACTGTGTTACATTAATAAAAGTGCTAACATAATATACGAACCTGTGGTTACCAGGCAGCAGAGAGCAAGGATATACAGTGGGGACATTCTGAAAGAAGCCAAAATAAGTATATATTGCTCTACATCATGTGAATAAGAATACAAGTATCAAAGTTCAGTCATAAGATACTCAGCATTATGTGAATAATAATCACGAGAACGGGCGTCAGTGCAGGATCCCTTGCCTTTTGAAGGCCACCATACCAAATTTCAATATAACTATTTAACATAACAATATGTTCTAACATTTGCATAAAATAATGCCTCTTTTGACATCGACTGTTTCTTTCAATAGACAATACGATTTTAATTAGTTTACTTCATTTCATTTCTAAAAGAATCAGTTTTATTCTACTGTAAGCGTTAATTTAGGAAACCATTTCAAAGCAATCCCATTAATTAATAGATAAGATCTTTTATAGTCACATCTTTTATTCTATTCTACAAAACATAAAAAAGGCAGGATTATATAGGAAATCTATTCTGTGAAGAAGAAATTCTCATAGAAATATTGTAGGATCAAAACATACCGAAAGACCATTCATATTTTAATTCCGATATTTTATTGATTGTGACTATATCAGACACATATTTGCACATAACGAACGTACACTATGTCAATGTTTTTACAGAGAAGAAATCTGTATCATTTATATTTTTACGAATAAGATTAACGATCAGATTTATGTGTTATTAATTATTCATATCGTATATAGACATATAGTCGTATCAAAGAATTCAGAGATAAAATTAGAATTTTCCATTGAGAATAATGATTATTAATTTTTGTTCTGAATTAAGGTTTATTATTCAGTACTTATATAATTATTCAAAAATTTATATTAAATCGTGATATAAAAATACGAAGATACAATGTGCACTTAGGGCACTGAATTCGAGAAATGTAATCATTTTAGTGTTAATCCATGTTCCAGATAAAATGTAACAGCGATTTTTCTTAAGTTTAACATAAAGCTGGCATATTTCGACATAAGTATTATTTAATGAAAAATTATTCCAGCTCCTTAATTTCTTTAATGACTACAGTTTTAAATGATTTAAACCTCGCCAATGTTGTTGTATATAACAACAAAAAGTGTTGGCATCTGACTCAATACTGTAAATTTTTAATCGAGAAATTGCGAGAAATTTTCGTGAGGTTCACGAGAGCCTTGACGTCGCAAATATTTCTCGCTGTATTTTTCTTGTCGTATGGTTGTCATAACCGAAACGGATGTAGATATGGCGTGGTCGCGAAGGTTTCATGTAGTCGCCAACCATATTATCCCTTGTAAATCGCGATATAAAGTCGTCGCGAATAATATTTGGTTTAGAGTATATTGTTCCATATATAATGTGGTTTAAGGTACGTTCCTCTCATGGCTGTATAAACTTAAGGACCCTTCATGTTTGTTGATATGTATGCCTTGAGAGTCTCCCTACCCCAGCTCACCGCTCCACCCCTTAAAAATGATTGTCATCACATATAGCAGATGTCTTGTCACATGCAGAAGTAATAAAAATCTTATTCACACATTAACATGCATAGCGCCTACATGCGCCTACTCTAATTGATATGATGGTTTAGGTTAAAGAGTAGAAACGCCTTTAAAATGGTCTCTTATTCTCAGCACTTATCATTCTTATTCTCAAACTCATTTTTATCTGTATGATAACTAACTTAAGCATGCATATATACTTTGTGATGCATATACTTTAACCAATAGTCATCTTGATTACAAGTAATGACTATTATAAAAATACGGAGATATGGTCCATGTGGTGATGGTTTTAATTAATTGCACTTATACTTGACGTATTTGGCTTCTAGACAGGATGCGATTATCATTTATAGCGTTTTAAGTATTTTAAAAGACTATACAGCAAAAAACACCGTGCAGTAGTGAGTGCATTTTTCCCTTTGATGTCTTTAATTAGATTAATGTTGTCATTTACTTGACAGAAGTAAGTTCTAAATGTGAATTTATATGTTTAAAAAAGGCATTGTTTTTGTTGGGTTTTTTTAACAACGCGGGAACGTTCGTCACCGATTTTTAGTACTATTGCCAAACATCTGACGTCATTGGTGTTCGTATCTATAAAAACATAGCTAAGATTTGCATATGTGTTATGCAAAGAGTTTAGAATGATCAAAAATATTTCTCATTTTTAGGTTATTGTAGGTTCATGACATCGTCAATATTACATTACAATAAGATTATGTACTAGGCAAAATATAATTTGCAAAAACCTTGTAAATTAAGATTATGATTTAAATATAGTGAATTATTGGGTTTTTTTTTTAAATATACAAAAAACAAAAACTACCAAAAACTTAGACAACTATACGAACTGAACAGGGAAACGATTTTGAAGTTTGGATTCAAAAGCTTTGAATTTTTAGAAAGGGTTTTTTGAATACCCTGTTTTTGCTTGAACAATGTAAGAAGAACTCATAATAAATACTTGTACACTTGTCAGTTTAAGAAAATTCCGATAGAATTAACAGTATGCATCTTCGATGAGGCATTGATATTGTATCACTGACATTATAAAATGTGGTACCCAGACTAAATATAGTTAAAATATTATTACTTAAGTAAAATCTTTTTCATTTACTAGGGCATGACCCAAACATCAATTAATTAATGGTATATGAAATGTCATAGTTACAAAAAGTGTATACAACTCCCCAAAAACAGCAATGTCCCTCAAAAATTGTTTATGTCAGTCATACAATTACGGACAGCACGTGCGCTGCCGTCAATGACCTACAAACTCATCGAAGCTTGCAAGCCGATGCTTAACTTGACCCGTTTTACACTCTGAGAAGTGAATGATATTCAGAGTGCATAACGGAACTCAATTCGGTTCCATATTCTCATGGAAACCAGCCCATTATAAATAAGATATTTTCAGCTCTAATGAATCAAAATAAAATACATAATTAATGATATGGCTTTAACAGCTCGAGCAAAATATTGGCATGAAAAATGAACAAATAACTGAAATTCGCTCTAGATTTCTTGTTGATCTTTTGAATCGATCATATTATATGTCAAGTGAAAAATATTTGACTGTTGGATTTTTTTTTTTGAAACTTGGAAATAAGAATGCAATACAAAAGGAATTTAAATGTTTGAAGCAGAAAAAAAACCCAAGATCACCTTAATTTTATAAAGAAAACATCAGTAAGGAGATCGGTACCAATACAAAGCCATTAGTTAAAGAGTCGTATTATGATTTGTACATATAGCATCGATACTACAAGGCTTCAAATACATTCAGAACTAATAAAAGTCACCGAAACAAAAATAAGGTCAACCGTAACGATATCAAAACACATTAAAAATTATATATTCTTTTTAAACTGATCTACATTTCAATTAAATAGATATCGATTCAAACATATCAACTTACTTGTTCAGTCTCTGGCAACAGCAAGAATCCAAAATCTTTCCCCTTAGCAAATTGCAAGACTTCTCATCAAAATTATGCGCACGGCTATTTTCCCATATGTAATGTTTTAAAAAATAATTAATACAATTTCCTCACAAACCTTCAACCACAAGATACTTGTTAATTCTAAATATGCAAATGAGCCGTCAAGAAATTCATAGGCCATTTTGGTTTCTCTAACAACTACAGAGGAGCCCAAAGAATTGTAAGTACCGTTTCTATATGCTGTAATTACTTTTTATATATAACAAACAATAGTATGTATCGCATGTATCTACCCGTTTCCCAATTTGACCTGTTAAACAAATGCGGTCCTAGTATTGCTTTTGTAATTATCTGTAATACTTATTGGGGTATCGGGTTTTAAATGACCAAAACATGCACGTTTTCATTTTATTTGTGAACTGAAATAGCACGAAGGCACCTATACATGTTTATAAGGAAAACAAATTAACCCATCCACATTGGATGTTTGAATGCAAGACATAAGAACCCTTATCTCAAAGCTATGAGGACTTTGCATGCAAACTGTGCTCTTGTTTACGTGAATTCGAGAGATATGGTAGCAGAAATTTTATACAATAGACGTTTAAAGTGAAATAGAAGAATATTTCATGATTGTATAAAAGATGAAACCATGGAGTTGATTCTCGCAATACGTAATGTATAGATGTCATTCTTAGATATTGATTTTAATAAGCAATCTCTTCTCTTTTAACATGTCTTTTGCAGGATATATACTTAAGAGGGCTCGATGGTCGTGGCCAATTTTAGACTGTATTGATCTCCTTTCGATGAAGAGCTCTATATAAAAATACAGGAAAATGCCTAAATATTACTAAATAAAAGTATATAGCTAGTCAAATCATATCTTGAAATTTAGGCATACCTGATGGTTAAATTGTTAACCATCCCTACTTCTTAAGTTTGATGAAAAAGTTTTCCGTTCGATATTTGGATTTACAAAAAACCACAGATACAAAAAGCATTTTCAATGACTATTCAAGCATAATCAGTGGCGTATGTCTTTGAAAAAAATAAACCATTCATTCCCGTTCCTAGAACAATGTAGATATTCAGCTATAACTACAACGAGGTGTTGTTCTCGTTCTGAACAGATTTACGACTTGACAGGGAAATAAGTTGCAGTGACAGGCAGCTAGCTTTAACTAATTAAATTGCAGCTGCTGGTGAATTAATCGAGCTAGTTTTTCATTAGAAACCCAAATTTGCTGTTAATTCACATATACTTTTAAGTAGAAACAGATTAGATAAGTTCCCGCAGACGACAACATTACTTTTGTATTTTAGGATGAGTGTTATTTTGTATCGAAATACTGGTACACGTGACATTGTTTTTATTTTGAAGGCGATCTAGTCTCGCCTGTAGATGATTGAACCGAATTTGTCCGTTAAATAGAAGTTAAATTCCTTTTGGTGAACTCAACGTCATTCAATACAAACGAAAGTTTAATGATGCTTCATTAATTATTTACAATACTTAACATTTAAGTAACTGTCCTTTTTCTTGATTTTTTGGAGCATAAACTACCAAGATCTTGACACCTGGAATTATTTTTGTTCTCGTTTTAAAAATTGTCTCACGATTTTTTCTTGTCATATAATTTTTTTTCCAGATATGTTAATTAAGAACGTGTTAATTAATTTAGAAACGGCATAAAAGGCCCTGCTTTTCTATATGACCACAACAATTACGTAACCTTTTTGAGATTTCATGACATTGTATCATGAATTTTATCCAAAATAAATTAGATATTAAAGCATTTATATCATACGTATATTCTTGATTGTTTTAGACAATGTCGCCCCTCTTTTCACTGGTATTCCTGTCTTCTGTCAGTTATGGTAAGTAATGAAGCTAGAAATAAATTATGTATGATGCACCATGTTTAAGAAAAGTGCACGAAATAAGCACCAGTTGTTTCACAATGTAATAAAAAATGACTTTGTATATTAGAAGAAAAGCATATTCGATCAAAAAATCCAACTATTGATTTATAATATATAGATAGTATATTTGCTCAATAAGTAAACATTTGAGGCGACAGTTTGAAATAGAAGCAAAACATGAAATAAATTTAAGAAAATGCTTTAAATAGAAGCATTATAATCAAAGTGTCGAATTGTTTTTTAAACTTTCATAGAAAATATTGTTTATCATATGAAAACATATGATTTAGAACAAAAATTAGTCTTTAAAGCCCAACCCAAGCATCAAGGACTAATCTAGAAATGAAATTTGATTTTACAGGGCTGGGTTACAACTGTTTGAACACAGGGTATGACTGCAAGAACGGGGGAGCTTGTGACTACTTTGGCAGGTGTAAATGTCCCCCAGGTTACACCGAGACCGACTGCGGCCTAGACACAGGTGACAGGCCCGCTACAATATGGACGTAACAGTCGAATACCACTCTATCAGAATTACACAAATTTTCATTGAAAGTGATATGAAATTAAGGCATTGGCAAGAACATAATGTTTTGTAACAAAAAAAATAGTTACCGTATAACTGGTTTTTCTGCTGAGTGTAAAATCATTAATATTTGTCAAGTTTGTGATATCATCCCAAACGCAAAAACTCCCAAAACAATTGCAAAAATGTGTTTTAAATTCAGTTATGAAATTGTGAAAATAAAATGTAGGTTAAAATATTTTTTCAATCAAAACGCAAAATTCCGTCTGCAAAAAACTGCAAATATTCTATACATATAACGATTTGCTAACGTGACTTTTTCTTTTGAATCACAGCCAGCATCACCCCCGCTGCCACCTGTCGAGCAGCGTGTCTGAACAAAGGAATCTGTTTCAATGGTATCAGCTGTTACTGTTCGGAGGATTACATCGGAACAAAGTGTGAAGTTCCCGTCTGTAAGTGTCTGACAAGAACACACTACAAGCATTTACTTAAAGCAGAAAAAATGACTACATTAAGTCAACAGATGAACATATGTAGTCTTTAGTAACATGAACATGAATACATGTAGTCACTAAAACATAAACATGAATACATGTAGTCACTAAAACATAAACATGGATACATATAGTTACTAAAACATAAACATGAATACATGTAGTCACTTAGAACATGAATACATATAGTCACTAAAACATAAACATGAATACTTGTAGTCACTAACACATAAACATGGATATATGTAGTCACTAAAACATACATATGGATACATGTTGTCACTTAGATCACTAAAACATAAACATGAATACATGTAGTCACTTAGAACATGAACACATGTAGTCACTAAAACATAAACATGAATACATGTAGTCACTAAAACATAAACATGGATACATATAGTCACTAAAACATAAACATGAATACATGTAGTCACTTAGACCATGAATACATGTAGTCACTAAAACATAAACATGAATACATGTAGTCACTTACAACATGAATACATGTAGTCACTAAAACATAAACATGAATACATGTAGTCACTAAAACATAAACATGAATACATGTAGTCACTTAGAACATGAATTCATGTAGTCACTAAAACATAAACATGAATACATGTAGTCACTTAAAACATAAACATGGATACATGTAGTCACTAAAACATAAACATGAATACATGTAGTCACTTAGAACGTGAACATGACGACGTGAAGTCACTAGGAACAAGATTGCATTTAGTCACTAAAACATGAACACGAATAAATGTAGTTACTAGTAACATAAAAGTGAATATTCATGTAGTCACTATGAACATGACGAAATGTAATTACTAAGAACATAAAATTGATGTAGCCAATTAGAACATAACAATAAATACATTAAGTCACTAAGAACATGAACATGACGACATGTAGTCACTAAGAATATGAATGCATGCTGTCACTAAAAAACACAAGAACATTAATACAAGTAGCCTCTAACAACATGAACATGAATACATGTAGTCACTATGAATATAAACATGAATATATATTTTGTCACTATGAACATGAATGCATATAGTCACTATAAACATGAATACATGTAGTCACTATGAACATGAACATGATGACATGTGGCCACTAAGAACAAGATTGCATGTAGTCACTATGGTTAGGAATACAAAAAGCCACTTAAAACATAAATATAACGACATGTTGTGACATGAACAGGAATACATGTAGTTAAGCCAGAGGGTTTTAATACCCTGTTTAAATCATTTAATCTTTACAATTTCAAAAGCAAGGTCTTAAAATTGTTTCTATTTTACTTACTCTCGGATAAATATAAATTTACAATCATTCAATCAAAGAACTATCAATTAATCAGTAACCAAAATAAATTTATACATGTATATTGGCCGCCCATTTGGATTACATGATATTTTAGTGAGCGCTGAGTGCGGGATGTCGTCAATGAAGATCCGCGCCTACAGACCTCTCAACTTTAATGGAGAAATGTTTTTGAAGCAGAGCATGTTTGGTTGTAAGCTCACAGAGATGTTTACTAACGTTCCTGGGTACAAGATGTACGAACTTGATATCCCTCTCCAAGCCATCGCACCATGCACATTGAAGAAAACTGAAAACCCGGAGGTAAGCATTCATACCTTGAACTATTATTAATTTACTTAAGAGAAATATTCGGTGCAAAACTTATTGACATTTGCCTAAAATTTTGTGGGTATTTTTTTTTAAACTTATTGAAAAGGGCTAATTATTACAATAAATCGGAGTTTTTGAAATAATGTAATGTATAAATTACCATTTGGTTACAGACAGGGGACACAACCTATGAAGTAGAGGTGGCCACTGCCCACACCAAAGGACTATTCAGCATGTCTGACACAGTTCACAGTGTCCAGTGTGTCTACGAGGCCAGGTACGAAACGCTTTGGGAATAAATCATATCCCCACCCACCCATTCTTAAATGTTATCATTCACTCATCAAAAATGATCAAAGAAAAAATTAATGATTTCCAAGACATATGGCATTTTTGTGAGGAAGAATTGCCTATCTTTTTTACAGACGTATGGGCGAAAATCCCGTCGACGTCACAGATGCAATGAACCCCGTAACCATTAAAGTCGTGGATTCGAATGAACGGCCACTAACCCAAGTCCAGAGGAATAATGCTTTCTACATTTTAGCCGAATCCACTGGAAAAATCCCAGGTAAACATTCATTAAAATCAACTCATGAATAACTGAACGTAGTTGTGTTCTACAAAAATAAAATACATGTAATAAAAAAAATAAATAACAAAGACTTAATGATTATGCTTGCAAAAATAATAGCACAATTTTAAATGTATATTTCTCGTGCAACAATGCGTGAGGTTAAACAACCAAATTTATTCAATGGTTTTAATCAATAAGTTTTCAATGCTATGTTGCAGATAGCACAGGTGCGCGTATTCGATACCTAGAGGCCTACAGTCTGGACAGACAGACAAATGAAGTCAAAACTATCAAGTTAATTGAAGACGAGTAAGACATCTAATAACAAATTGACTTTCAAAAATGTACATGATGAATTTTTGTTGAGATTTGCATTTACATTGTTTCATGGTATTTCAGATGTCCGATTGAATCAGCCGTTAGTCTCCTCGGCTTTACACCTTCAAATGTGCCTATGGAACTGAACGGAAAGTGGCTGGGACGAGTGGAAATGAAGGGTTTCTTTTTGATTGATGGAGAACCTCTGCTCATTGACTATCGAGCTAAACTCTGCAGAAGTAAATGTTACGAAGTGAGTATCATTCAATATCAGAATAGATCTTTTGTTAGAAATTAGTGTGAAGATGCACACGATCTCAAATTCAATATTCTCATACTGCCACAAACAGACATTATGAATCAATGTTAATATTGCAATTTCTTATTCCCAAATTTATTTATTTGCTTTTAATTAATTTTTTTTATTTTCAGAAATCCTGCAACTCCCCACCACCGCTTACGATTCCTAAAACAGCCCCATTCAAAGACCTCATAACACCAATAGAAGTCGCGTAAAAAAATGAAGTTTTGGATAGACAATTGGCAATAAAGCAAAATTTCGTTATTACATAAGCATGGTCAAAATGTGCATTGACTCATGCTTGTATTGTCAGTAATACAAATATATATGCAAATTTGTCGAGATAGTTTACACATTTTCGTGAAATTCACACGTATATCATGCAAATTTTGCTTTAAAAATCAAGCTGGGTTTCTCTTAAAGAAAGAAAAAAGTGTGTAATATATATTTTTGTATATCTTATATACTATTAAAATGTATAGAAAATTTTAAAAAAACTTCCTATTTTTACAAAAATAATTCCATTATTTAAAGTTGCTTTGTTTTCAATAAATTGTATTCTTTAAAACTTTCCATATGATTATACTGTATTTTGAATTTTGTTTATCACTAAATCACTCCACCATTTAAACGTTACCAAAACATCGTTATTGACGAAAAATCCCACAATATAAAACTAACCCCTTTATTTATGTGCCAAATTCTAATTTGAATTTGCGTCAGAATGGACAAAATACAAAAGTTATCAAATGAAAAGTATGAATTTTTCATTTACACACACGAGTTAATTAACATTATGCATTGAGTTAAAAATACTGCTACGTGTTTACATTCATAGAGATACTAGTATCTCTGAGAGAAAAAATTATAATTGATAAAATAATTAAAAAACCTGATCAAACAATTTAATAGGAATCTTATAGAGGTTTGTTCCCCGCCTATTAACCACTTATTTGAATTTTTTTTTGATTCTACAAAGCCAAATCAACTATATCCAGAAAAAGAGGAAATTACATTGAATACGTGTTTAGGAAAGAATTTTGTGGTAGAAGATTTTTAAAATGAAAACAGATATTTTTTCTATGTGCACATTAATTATTAAATCTTTAGAGTTTTTAATACAAACTTCAATTTCAGTTATTCTGAACTTTTTCGCATAATTTGGCATTTTAAAATTTTAAAACATTTTAAAAAACAAACGTCATAAAATGTAAAAATAATAATTATAATAATAATAACTTTCATCTTAGCCTAAGATTAACTTATAATTTTATTTTCTGAATATTAATAAGTTTTCTATGTTTTACATTAAACTCGAGTACAAATTCTTTGATTATGATGCTAGTATTGCTTGCAACCATAGTTAATCCTTTGCCAGAAAAACAGCATTCTTGGAGAAAGCTTAGGTCACCTAATTGTGTATGCCTTTTATTTGGAGCATTTTCTTTGTCATTTATTCAATGTAATTATTTCACCAAAACTAGGTTTGAATTTGATGCCATAATTAATTCAGAACAAAGATGCTTTGGGGGAAAATCGAATAATCTGTTAAGATACAAAATTACAAATTAAGTACCTATACATGTATAAAGGTCATATTTTACATCCACCGTTGCACTGAAAGCTCCAAATTATTTGTAAAGGTAGATATATTTTTTATGAAAACACATATTAAGTTTGATTAATAGTTCCAACGTGCTTTAGTGCAATTTTATCTGCGTGTTTTAAACTCTTATTATTTTTTTTCTACTTTAATTTTGAATTGTTTATTTAAATACTTGAATTATGTTGATATTGTTAAATTATTTCTGGGTTTTTTGTTTTGTTTTGTTTTTTTTTTTTTTGGTTTTTTTTTTTTTTTGTTTTGTTTTATGCAAAAATGACAATAACAAACCGTCAACCATCTCAAAAATCCATAAAGCGAAATACAAATTCAAAGCAGAGCAACACGGACCTCCAAGATAGAGGTAGGATCAGGTGCCATGGAGGAGTGAGCATCCTCTGCTGACCGGTCACACCCGCCGTGTGCTCTTTGTCGTAATCGGAAAAATAAAAACCGCAAAAGTCCGTAGACAATTAGGTAAGTAATTATGGTCTAAAAATTAGTATGAAAAACGTCAGTCAGCATGCGACTCAGTGGAAGATTGTATTTGCTGACAAGGTCGTCGTATCGACCATAGAACTTACGAAAAGATGACTTTAAACGAGATTGTTGATAGTCCTGTTTTATCAACTTGTTTGTCAGTAGCTTGCCTCGTCTTAGAAACTGTTCATACGAAGAGCATGCCCTTGCGTATCGAATTAACTGAGAGACAAAAACACCATATGCAGGTGATGAAGGTATATTGCTACATAAGTAAGGAAAGTTGACTATAGAAAAATTGAAGTCATCGCGTTTATCATAAAGTTTTGTTGTTAGGTTACCATCAATGTCCATTTCCAGTAAAATATCCAAATATGAAACAGATGATGCTGACTCTGTGGCATCTTTTATTTCAAGTTCACTGGGATATATCGAGTCTATATGGAAATAGCAATTATTAATTGATAATACGTCGTCGATATACCTAAATGTTGAGTTGAAGGCCACAGCGAGTGATTTATTTTTTTCACGTACAAGTTTTTGAATAAATTCTGCTTCATAAGAATACAAAAATAGGTCTGCTAACAATGAACAATGGGGCACAATTGGTACCCATGGGAATTCCAACAGATTGTTGGAAGACTTGATTTCCAAAAACTACATAGATGTTGTCTATCAGAAATTCAAGCATCTTTTTAATGTCAACTTCAGAGTACTTGTGTGTGCAATCAGAATGGTTTTTAACAAAATAGTTTTTTAGATTTCTAATGACAAGGTAAGCATTTTTACGACTTCCATTTTTATTGAAGAAACAACTGTCGATGATATCAAAAAGTCTAGATTTTAATTTGTCGTGGGGAATGGTTGTATAAAGCGTTGAAAAATCGTACGTTTTGATGCTATTGATTTTTGTAAGATTTTGTGACCTCAAAGTTTCTAATAATTCTTTAGAGTTTTTTAGTATCCACATCTGATTCACACCACTTCTGGAGTAGATTGTTGTACAGTACTCTTGAAGCTTCTCCTTAACTTCTGTAAGAATTTTAGTAAGGAGTAAAGTACAAATAAGGTATATCAAATTCATTTTGTTTATTAGGGATATTAAAGGTATTCATAACCGATTTATGATTTTGAAGTATTTCCTGCTTAGAAAGGCTGCTATGGGTGTAAGTAGGATTACCATGTGTAGAATCGAAACCTAGTTCTTTGAAAATGCAATCAATATAATGTGCCTTACAAACAAAGACAATGTTGTTACTTGCCTTATCAGCAGGGACCAGTACAAACTGATCATGCAATCTACCTAGTTCTTTTCTCACTTCTGCATTATTAAAAAAAGAAAGATATATGATTTTCATTTGACCTCTCAGTCGTTTAATACGAGATTTTAATATACATCTGATGCTTTTAACCCACTCTGACAAGGTATCAAGGTCTTCTTTTTCAGATTTTGCCCATCGCTTGGCGTAATCTTCAACAGCATTCATGATATGTATAAAATTACGACGCCATGTGAAGGATCTAGGTTCCCTAAATTTTGGTCCTTTCATAATAAGTGATTTTAGGTCATCGTTATTAACTAAATTTACATCACCAGTAATGACGTGTCCGGCAGGACTATAGTTGTAGGGTGAAGAAGAACATGAACACGTTGGAGGATTATCTTTCAGATGTTCGATATCAAGGTCTTGTAGAGTTTGTTTGTAATTAAAGAGTTTGGAAGCAACGGTTGAAGTATAATTGTAGGAAATACAAGGAGTTGACTTTATCTTGAAATATGGCGGAATGCAGGTCTGAACTTTTTTGTGATTAAGAATATTGCTCATATTAACGGCATCGATTCCCTTGTTGGCATACTGCAGTTTGAAAAAATGACGTGTTGCATGAGCAGTATTTTCTGTTTGTGTAGGTTTAAAAAGCCGATGATAAGCAATATCCATAATCATGGATCCGAGTCTGTATTCAGGTGTAGAAAAATCAAAAAGCGGCCTTTCCTTGACTTTTTCAAGAAGATTGTTTAACTTTTTCAAAGGGACAGAGTACAGTTTGGTGCGAATGTAATGGAGACCCAATTGTTTATTAACATAAGGTAATAATGAATCAAAGGAAACATCGTGTATAATTGGTTTGTTATAAGACCTATGTCCATGGCTACGCCGACGTCTCTTTGTGTTGTTAAAAAGTCCCTTTACATTAACTTGAATACACTGTGGACTTGAAAGATTCCCCACACTTTCAACATTATCGTTGCATCCATACGGAAAGGTTGTACCTAGTTTTCTAATCCAAAGTTCTTCTTGTTGTCTACGGAATGGCGTACTCAGCGATGGGCTATTGGTATGATGGTAAATTTTTTCTAGAATTCTAACTTTCATAGAAAAAACAGAATGATCAGGGGAATTAAAATGTTTGTATAAAAGTTGCTGACCGCCGTTATTGATTTGAAATCTATGACCTAATATTCGTTTGTTCAGTGAACCTTTGGTTTCACCAACTTAGATGAGTCCACAAAGGGTACATTCAATTCCGTAGACAACATTAGAGGTTTTATAGTTCAAATTTTCCCACGTCTTGGTATTAAAACTTTTCCAATTTAGATTACTTGTAAAAGAGGTCTTTGTGATCAAAATGTCACAGGTTTTACAGTTTTGGGCAGAACATTTAGAAATAGAACACATAGGATCAGAATCTGTAAATATATCTGTGAGAGAAACTTGGCATTGTTTTAATACATTGAAGGAGCTGTTGTTTTTGACTGGGAATCTGTTGACTGTACATAGTTAACATAACTAAGTTGCATGTCGACATAAATAAGTTGCATGTCGACATAAGGAAGTTGCATGTTAACATAAATAAGTTGCATGTCGACATAAATATGTTGCATGTCAACATATTTAATTTGCATGTTAACATAAATAAGTTGCATGTCGACATAAATAGGTAGCATCTAGCATCTTGGATGTCACATTTTTTTTAAGATTTGTTAAAATTCTTATTTGATTGCAGTTTTCTTGCATGTCAACATACAGTATATATGTTGCATGTTGACATAACTATCTTGCATGTCAACATATTTATCTTGCATGTCGAAATAGTAGATAGAAAAATAACTTGCACACAAGGGGCAGAGATATGCCACCATAAAAATCCATAAAACGAAATACAAATTCAAAGCAGAGCAACACGGACCTCCAAGATAGAGGTAGGATCAGGTGCCATGGAGGAGTGAGCATCCTCTGCTGACCGGTCACACCCGCCGTGTGCTCTTTGTCGTAATCGGGAAAATAAAAACCGCAAAAGTCCGTAGACAATTAGGTAAGTAATTATGGTCTAACAATTAGTATGAAAAACGTCAGTCAGCATGCGACTCAGTGGAAGATTGTATTTGCTGACAAGGTCGTCGTATCGACCATAGAACTTACGAAAAGATGACTTTAAACGAGACTGTTGATAGTCCTGTTTTATCAACTTTGTTTGGTTGTTCACGTTTGCTTTAAAAGTAGCGGAAACTAGCAGAAAACGAAAATACATAAAATCACTTCGCCAGAATGAAGTATTTTATTGGCAATGTTTGCAACTCTATATCAATATAAATCACCAAATAATGCAATTTTGAGGTTTAAATAACTGCATTTTAATATTAAAATGTATTCACCATTATTTTCTCTGAATTAAATTTTATAAATAATTTAGCCACATTGAAAGTGTTACCTGTTGGTAAACATTTAAATGAAAGTTCTGGGAAGTGGACTGTTTTGACGATATTTACATACTGCAAGCACACAACCTATGCTATTGGTCGTACAAGAGTAATACATGTATGTTCCGCTTGTAAAAGAACAGTTTTTGCTAAGAGCAATTCTACGATTTGCCATACAAGAGACCCAAAGACGGAAACTCTTACATTCTGACAAATGTCATAGTCATTTAACTAACTCCCTTATGTCTCATTATGCTAACGTACAGAGTACTGATTTTTTTGCACAAGGACGTGAATATCCAAAAAAGATGCAACAGTTTCTTTACGTTAAAGTTCATGGTCACTCTCTGGAACCTTCGTATAGTTTGATTAGTATCATGTTGTAAATGTTGAGTTTACTAAGTGGCTGTATATACAAAGTTTACAACATGACACTAGTCTTGCTCTCGGACTAGAATCATAGTCTGTCTTTAGCTAGCAGTGATGTCAATGCTGGTTTTGGTAGTTCACGGAACTTGAAGATTGGAATCATTACAAAAATGTACATAACCACAGCTAAAGTACAATAGCCAATTGAGACTGTATTTAATAATATTTTTGAAATAGTTTTATATAAAAAAAAATATAAAGGAATGTAGATACAAAACACATGACAAATTGGTTTTGTGTCTGGTTAGATTACGATTCGGTTTATCAGCAGCAGTATGTCTTAATTAAGTAAATATTACATTTTATAAGAAACATAAGAACCGTTGAGAAACATTGATCACATGAGAACCAATGTTCAACTTTGACGCAAGTTAAAAACGATACAACATAACACAACAAAATTATGATAATATGCTAAAATGCATATTACTGTCTTAACTCAAACATATTGATTAACTAATTTATGAGATTTGTTTAAAAAAAAAAAACTTTAAAAACGCATAATAAAAGATTCAATATTGTTTCAACAAACCATAGTATGAAGTACAATTACATCAGGGCTGTACTTTACAAAAGAAGTTACCACGTACGACAAAACTAGTAAAAGCTAATTAATTACAGACTTATCGATGTTTTATTCTAATGGCTGTAAAATATGATTTTAGAAGGGAAAATAGTTTTTAATAATTGGTTTTATTTAAATTTTGTTCATTTAGGATCATCCCGTGAAACTGAAAATATTTACGACTTTGTCATAAGTTCTTTTGTAAAACACAGTTCTGAATTGTTTTGTTTTTCAATAATTAGGCAAATTTTTTGACCCCACCTTTTTATGGGGGGGGGGGGTGGTGGTGGTTAGAACTTTTCCACACACAATTATGTAATGCACCACAAATATATGGGTTGTGCTTCTTTCAGTTCTATGGTGCATTTTACGTGACCTTTCTGCACTGAAATTGCAACTTACAGATAAATGCCCCTTTCTTCTATTTTTTTGTTGTTGTTTACAAAACTTAAACAACGTTATTCTATTAAAACTTTTAATTAAGTTCAAAATAAATCCAAAAAAGTTCCAATTTATATCACCGTATTAATTAAATGACCTTTTTGCACTAATAGAATGCTATTTTCTGGCAATAAATATTCAACAAGCAATAAAATTATTTAAAATTTCAAGGTTTAACTAAAATTAAAACAGACTGACCAGAAAAGAAACTTGTTTATTCAGAAACATGTAATTAAAAGCATGGGTCAATAATGTAAATCTTTAGACATGACATGGATATAATCTATTTACGGCAAAAATTTATGTTGTTTACAACTTTTCAAGGGCATTGGCACGATTTGAGCTAAAATTCATTTTCATTTTGTTGATAATAATGCTTAAATATGGTATTGGAGATTGAGGGACAACACCATCAAGGCTGCCTTCATCATGGAGTTAAGAAATAGATTTTAAATCTTGCAAGACACACCCGATGAAGACAAGGAAACCAGTGTAGACAACATATGGGAAAAAGTACACAGAAAGCAGCATAAAGAAACTAGGCAAAAGGAATACTAACAAAGACTGGATCCAGCAAGAGACTCTGATTGCTATCGAAGAGAGAAGAGAAATGAAGAAAAAGATGCTGCAGACCAAGTCCCCACGACTACAAGAGGAATTGTATAGTGAGGCCAACAGGAGAGTCAAGACACTTGCACGCCATGACAAGAGAGAAGCCATGGAACAACTTGCGGCTGAGGCAGAGGAGGCGGCAGTAAGGGGAGAGCAAGGGAGAGTATATAAGATCACGAAACGAGTGTGTGGTAGATATAGAGGAAGCACAGGAGGGCCTATCAAGGACAAACATGGTACACTGCTGAATACAGAGAAAGAACAAGAAGAAATATGGACCGAACACTTCCATGAAGTACTGAACCGACCATCACCAGACGAAACAGCTGTCATACCAGAAGCCACCGAGGATCTGGACATCGACACTGACCCCCCAACCAAAGATGAAATACTAGTAGAAGATGCAATCAAGACCCTTAAGAATGGGAAGTCACCAGGGTATGACAATCTTGATGCAGAGCTATATATGGCAGACGTCGACCCTGGAATAGTAATCACCATCCTCCAACCACTGTTCTCAACTATATGGGAAGGAGAGATAGTTCCAGACGACTGGTGCAAGGTGGTAATTATCAAAATACCAAAGAAAGGAACCCTGAGTGATTGCAACAACTGGAGGGGAATTACTCTATTGTCAGCGCCAAGTAAGATCATGGCCAAGATAATCATTCGAAGAATGACAAATGCTGTTGATGCAGTACTGAGGAAGGAGCAGGCAGGGTTCAGAAAGCATCGAGGCTGTACTGACCAGATCTTTGCACTCCGCAACATCATAGAACAGTGCACAGAGTGGCAGAGACAGCTGTATGTAAACTTTGTGGACTTCGGAAAGGCATTTGATAGTGTACACCGAGACAGACTTTGGAACATACAACGCCATTATTGCATTCCATCTAAACTGGTCCACCTGATCAAGAGCTTCTATAACAACTTCAGATGCTCAGTAGGACACAACACACCTTCTTTAATATTAAAACCGGAGTCAGACAAGGATGTGTGATGTCTGCATTACTGTTCAACTTGGTCATCGATTTGGTCATGCGGAAGACAAGAGAAGACTCTCCAAGAGGGATCCTCTGGGGCCTTTTCTCAACTTTAGAGGATCTGGACTTTGCGGATGACCTTGCGCTGCTGTCTCGCACACACCAGCATATCCAAGAGATCAAACGGCTGCAAGCATACGGTCAACAGGTTGGCTACGTATAGGTACAAAGAAAACAGAGACAATGACACTAAATGTGAAAACACCTGCTCATGTTAAGATCAGAGATGAAGAACTACACCAGACAGACAACTCCACATACCTGGGTAGCATCATAACACCAGAGGGCGTACAAAGGAGGACATACACAGCAGACTGGGCAAGGCAAGGAGAGTATTTAGGGACATGAACAACATCTGGAGGTCTGCCCAGTACAGCACCAGCACCAAGCTGTCTTTACCAGAGCTGTGTTGTGTCTACACTCCTATATGGATCATCATGTTGGAGAATTGCAGAGACAGACCTCTCCAAATTACGATCATTCCACACGACATGCCTGCGCAGAGTACTTAAAATTTTCTGGCCAGAAAAAATAACAAATAAAGAACTACTAAGAAAATGCAACCAGGAGGACATGAGAACCATCACCAAGAAACCCCAGAAGGCAAGAGAAAGACGGGGAGACCAAGAACATCATGGAGAAGGACAGTGGAGAGCAAGCTTAAAGCCATGCAGCAGACCTGGGGATCAATCACGAAGCTGGCCCAGGATAGGCAGGGGTGGAGGAAGTTTGTTGCTGCCCTAAAGACCACAGGGTGTAAAGGACAATGATGGTATTTCTGATGTGTAAGTAAACTGGATGTCGCCAGTGAATGAGATACACAACTTGCAGTTCTTTGTTTTGTAAACAATGATTTTGTCATGTTTTTGTTTACATCGGTTGTAAAGTAGCTAAATAACTTTATCTAAATCAGGATTTTTTTTCTTTTTGCTTGTTAAAATTTAAACAATTTCAACTGTTGCAACATTTCATTTTGTTTAAATGTGGTGTTTTCTATACAAAAACCAAAATGAAAACAAAAACATGTTACATGGTACAAAAGAAACATATATAGTATAGTTGCTATTGCAACATTTGTCAGAGATATATAAAATATAATAAGTAGGCATACATATACAGTTTATGAATATCCATGGCTCTTTTGTGAAATTGTCAGTTAAGTGCAAAGAAAGACAATCCAACGAAATCATTATCAGAACCAACACATTTTTTGTTTAAGATTTAATTGTTTCCAGTTATAACAATCAAAATATATGATTGTATGAAAAACCATGTCATGAAATATCATGAATAAGAAACTGACAAGCTTCAAGATGTTTATAGCTCTTCTGGGTTTTTTCTATATTTCGTTCTGCTGGATTTTTTTTCCCTTTATTATTATTATTATTATTATTTAAGATGGTCAGGTGCATAGACACAACTTTGACCTACGGTATTTCCAAGATTGGTTTCTATTATTTGTCGTCATGCAAGGTACACTTGGTGCTGACTTTTGACATTTTAGAATAAAATGTGTTACATATGATAACTATCAGTAAAGCAATATGCGATCTCAAAATTGTGAGAAAAGGTACTCCTAATCCCCTGTCATGAGTACTATACCAGCCTTCAGTCCCGAGAAACTTTTTTGATATATTAGAAAACATGTTGGAATATGTTGACCTACATATGCAAATAATCACCATTATAGAGAGGAGGCAATTATCTTCTCATCGAGTAACATTATATGTTCTGAAACCATCCTTTTTTTCTGTGGTACAAAACCAAAGGTATTTTTTGGCAACGGTTTCGAATTTTCATTCTTTATACTATGAATAGTATCACCAGGACTTTAATTTTTTTTTGGTATTACCAAAATGGTTATGCGCTCCACAACGCATTAAATGAATGCATTTAAAGTAATACTTTAAATGCATGCGAAACTACATTCCCTGAAAACTGTTTTTCCTGTCGTCATTTCTTGAAGACAATCTACACAGTGTAATGCTTTTGAGCTTGGAGAAAAATGTTCATTTTAAACAAAGGATTTATACAGTATGTGCTTTTTAACCAAGGTAAAACCAAAAATAAAGCATCGAGATATACGTGTTAAAAGGGATTTATAAATAAAAATCGTTTGAGTTTTTTTGTGTCTTTTTTTACTGTTTACTTATGTGCGGGAAATACTGTTCATACAAATGGGTCTTAAAATAAATGATAGTTTTCTAATATCATTGAATTAGATTATGTCAATAACTGTGTATTTCAGTTTAATATATTTAATAATTTTTATATTTAAAAAGACTTCAAACTTAATTAATTTACTAAAACAACTGCCACTTATGCAGTGTAAAAATTACTTGGCTTAAATTTTGCAGATTATTCATTCAATTCTTCATTGCATACAGGTAAGTTTTATCAAATGTTCCTTTTGTATCTGGACGAAAAGGGATATTGTATTACTAATGTCATATTTTAAATGTTAAATTTACTTTGTGGCCGTAAATACACAACTTACAACATAGCATTAGCACTGAGAGTTACTACACGAACTCAGCCTATTTTATTAAATTGTTTTAAATCATAATTTATCCATGGCAAAATATGGACCTATTTATATTTTATGGAATGTTAAGTCAAAATTCTGTGAATTCTAAAACATGTGACCTGTACATTCTTTCACAGAGTGTAACATTTCCGTGTTTGCTTGTTTCTATATTCCATGAGCTAAATACCATCTATGTTAATATGTCCCATTTCATCAATTTAATGGGTCCAAATAAATGTACTTATATGTTCTTCATTGGTCTATTTGGCATGCATCATTCCTTAGACTACGAGAGTTAATGTTTCTTGTAATAATTATTATAATCAGTTTTCCCGTTTCACGAATGGCAGGACAATTGCATTCTTATGAAACCACGTACAAAGTCTGGAATCTCACACAAAATATTGAACCATTATAGCGAATGAATAACTAAAACGATTCACAACTAACACTTAATGCTTTTCTTTTCCATATGATGAATGAATCATTGAAATGCTTCCCTTTATGGTTCTTGTGGGTATAAATGTTTCGCGTGTTCGAGATCCTATTTTTTACTTCTTATATCATGACATTTAAGTGTGAAGTACTCGCAAACTTTAAAAATGCGTTAGTTTGGTTTCTTTTTGAGACGTCTGATATTTGTGTGTCGCATCATTTTTTATACACTTAAGGTCAAGGTCTATAAGTCAATGTAATTCACGATTACTTCGTTTAACAATTCTTGAAAAATCACATTTCTAGAAAATATGAAGCCACTGGCTAAGCGTTCATCATTTCAAGATACTAGCGCTAAGTTTAGTTTTATTCCCTCAGTTTATCTATTCAGTCTATTTTTATCCGTTAATTTCATTTACCTCTAGAGTGTGCTAGAGAACTGTTGATACTTTGTTTTAGTTGTTGCAACATATTCAAGCTTGGGTTTGCGGTTTATCGGCTATATTTCATTATCTATATTTACTCTGGAGTGAAAACAAATATTTGAGTTGCAGTATATATTTTCGAAGCTCAAAAATGAATTAAGTTTAGTTATTATTACCTCTTACAATTAAAGAGGCATGGTCACGATTTTAATGTTTACAATGCTTTAGTGGGCATTTTAATAGGAAGCCAATATTTGAGTGTAATTCGTTGAGTTATATGCAAGTTACTGAGCTTGAAATTCTTTGCTATGTAAACAAAGCGTTTGTTTACATTTTGAATGTTGAAGTGAAAATTCCAGTTTAAGACCTAAAATAAATGTGTTAAACGTTAGGAACTGTTTATTCATGCTTAGAATGAATAAAAAGATAGACAAATCGGCTTGAAAAATATTTTTTACTGGTATATTTAACCTATGTAAACAAAAACAGGGCACGGACCTTGTTTACACGACAAAGAATTGTGAGCCCTGTATCTTTCTTTTAACACTACGAACGACTTTCAAATTGCATTTGATCATTAGACAAGCATTCATTAAGCATTGTAAATAATAAAAACAGACAAATAGAATTTGACCAAAATCGTGACCATGACCCTTTAAGGTCATGCGTTGCAAAGCTTGTCGAGTGCGATAAAGAACCTCTCACGCTAAAAGGCTGTAAGTGCCGAACATCATTTTATAAAGTTTTATCGCCATCCTGTGACGTCGTTGTCTTGAAATGCGTTTTCTTGATACGGAGAGCAAAGTTATCTGCAAGTATTTACTTCTTCTTTTTTCTCAATGAATTCAATTGTATTATTAGTTCTATCTACTTCTACTATTGTTGTCAATAACGATCTTTGATCAATAACCTTTGTCTTAAATTTTGAGGTTTTCTATGCTTAGTTGATCAAAACAATAAATTACACGAAAACACGGAATGCACGTACTGGGGTCAGACTTTCAAATCAGTAGTAGGAACTTTCATACATATATTATTGCTTTTGAAATGCACTCTGTACATAGGGATTCAATGCATGTGTAATTACACAACCCTACAAGACGAAAACGTTTGTTTCAAATACACAACAAGAAAACGAAAAACCAAACCCAAAAGATATTCATGAAAAAAATATGACTATATCATTCGTAAGTTTTATGATCATTAATCAAAACTATATATACATAGTATTTCCTGACGTATACATGAAATATATGTGGTCACTTACATTAAATATTTACAAAAAAAAACGTCATTAATTAATTAATTTTTATGATACCTTGTCCTCTTTTTGTAAAGTATATCATAACTAATTTTTAAAAATTTATTAAATTGTCTCGAATGTTAATCTAAATTAAGCCAAATATGGACACAGTAGAAAAAAGAAACCCTGAATATTCGGATGACATTGCATCAAGTTAAATCAGATCTCATATTAGCTTTTGGAATTTGCATTAGGCGCTCCACAATATCTTTTTGACACGTACGCATTTCATCTGTCTTGCTGTCTCTTTAACACAAATAAGTGATTACATGGTAAAAAATGTGCCTTGAAATCAGAGGTGCTTCCCACTGCGGTATAATTACAAATAACACTTTTATTAAATCATTAAGGCATATACATCTCGTGAGCAATTATTCACCGCTATTAATAATCTTTATGTGCATCTTCGTTTTTGTACCTTGTGTCCTTTTTCAATTAAAAGCCTACTGTTATTATACGTGCTTTTATTTACTAATGGCAGTTTGATTAAACCACATTTGTGAACAAGTCATATTTACTGGGGGAAATCCAACTTATCTCTTATGCTATCAACCTTGTAAAATTAAAATGCTCATAAGCACTTGTAGTGACATAACATTTTTATTTGAGATAAAAATTTAGTTAATTTTGAAAAGTTCTTAAGTTCAAAATACATTATTTCTAAGTGCGATTTCTTGAAATTTTAATTGATAAAGCAAAAAAAGAAGACGGGATAAAAACTGCTTTAATTAACAGATGGATAATAACTCCCACATTCTTTCCATTTTTGTTTAGCTCACTGATGAACAAAAAAGAATGAATGACACATACATGTATGGGTGGGTACATGTATCTATATTAACAGTTTGGCAATTTTTTGCAACTGCGTTATTAAGCTCAAACAGACATCTTTCAAACAATATCACCTTCGAAAAGTTTTACAATGTTAAGGGAAGGCATCAACTGCTCAAATCATTATTGTTCTTATTCCTATCAAGGTTTTAATGGATCGACGTAACAATGCATACTTTCCAAATTTCAAATTGGAAATCAGAAAAGTTAACATTATGGTAAATTAACTTTTACGGGTTCAGAAAATATATGTCTTATTTGAGGGGAAATTGTATTTAAATTTAAATTCATGAAAAAGGAATTCAGTTTTCTGAGAGTAGTTATTTTAGGTACCTTACTACACCTACTCTTATACTTTTTAAGACACTACGTCACAAGATGGCGATTTAAATGTTTTGTTAAACTGTTTTTATAGTTCGATTGGATTGTATATCGTCGTAGCTTAGTGGCTAAAGCTTTGGTCTTCTGAACCGCAGATCATGAGTTCGAATCCGCCTGCAGCTTTTGTTCATGTTTACTGAATTAAATTTTCGAAAATGTAATTTTTCATCTAAAATTGCAATTTTTTTTTGCCTATTTGACTTAAATACTTCTTATTCATTATGATATCTATCATAATCAAGTAATTTTCTGCTGATTTAAGAAAATATTTCAAGGTGTAGTGAGCCACCTTAACGACAAAAATATTCTCAATATTCGATTCGAGTCCTTAAAACAATAGTTTTTACATGTCAAAGACCTTATATAATACATGTGTTTGGGTTTTCTTTTCTTTTCCTGGAAATGAAAACACGAAAAGATTAACGAGCAATCGTAAAAAACACTTCCCCAAATATATGAACTCAAAAGAAAGCTGAAAATGACAATGACCATTTGCACTTGTCAAGGTTATCAAATCTTAAACTGTTTGCATAAGTGATATAATTTTCCAATGGAAATCTAATAATAAATTGTAAATTTATTTTGTGTTTCAATTCTTTTTCAGTCAAAAATAAAATAATAAAAACATCCGGTAATAACGTCACGAAAATATCATTTAAAAAGACAACGAAATAGATTTATATTTCTTTAATTGGGAAAAATTAACATTTTAGCAATAAAAGATTCGAGTCTAAATCTAGAATGCACGAAAATGTACGATTTCATATAAATTCATACTAAAATTCTAAGCCACCAATTACGGACTGTGCGACAGTTAAATTAAAATAAAATTATTTATAGTACTTATTTCTTATTTCAAATTCATACTTTCTTACGATAAAAGAACAGTGAACTTTCATAAATATTTTAATCTTTAATATATTTTTTAAGAAATGGTCTATAAATATTGCATAACTCAAATTTGTTATGAGAATAAATTGCTCGAAAAAATTTTCTGGCTTCATATCAAGATTCAAACCTTTGTAAGAAACGAAATAGTAAACTTTACATACAATACACTATGTATTTTTGTAAAACAATTTGTCTTGCAAAAATACAATGTCAAAAGAAGAAAATATTGTCTCTTGTTGGAAACGAGACTAAGATATATTGAAAGAAATGTGAAAAGCCGAGAATTTTACAATGTATAACATTTGTTAACACCTTCACAAATCTGGTTTCAGTAAAAAATATAATCTTCATCTGTTGCAAAGGCTACGCTCATTCATAAGGTAAGAAACCGCATTGAAAGAGTTTTTGGAAAATGATATTGATTCTAGTTTATAAAAAGTTTGTCACAAGCTAATAAATGAAACAAAAAATACTTTTGCTCATAAGTCAAGGTTTTTATTTTACAATCTACGTTAAATTACTAACAAATTCTCAGGAAAAAAAGACTTTTTTCATTATAATCCACTTTTGTCTAGGAAAACAATTTATTTATTTTTTCTTTTACTCTTTATTGTTGTTTGGGTTTTTTTACATTTGACTCCGTTTACCAAAACGCAAGAAATGTATATCGATTTGTTTTCTGTAAGTTTGTGTGCGGGTTTTTTTTTTTCGCTTTATAGCGCATTTACTACAAAAGTTGTGTTTTCGCAGACAGAAATGATGTATCAGATGAAAGGCTTGTATTTTCACTAACAAACCTCCCCTTTTAGATTAATTGCCTTTAATCTTGTTGTTCATTACTTATGTGTATACCTGTTTGGTCATACGAAGAGTTAGAAACAAATTAAATAACGACGTAATGCCGTAATAACAAAGAGACCCTGTACATATGGATTCTAAAAGAACCCTCTTTATTTATCATCTTTCTTAATTTTTTTCTATGCTGTTTGCATTGTTTTTTAAATGCAGTTTACTTTATCTTAACTGCATCTGAATGTAGTATAAAATAATAAACTTGCATTAAAGTGACTAGAGCAACATAAAGTATATTTAGAGTCGCTATTCTGTAAACCACTTAGCATATATTTCTTTGAACACTACGTGCGTCATTTTAACTCTCCACCTTTCTATGATTGTCAGAAAGGTAAAGGGATAATGTGACAATCCTCATAGTGCATATGTCATTTTAAACCAAAAATCAAACGATATTGTGACAGTATGTACACAAACGTAATACTATAACTTACCTTAACTTCCGCTGGTGATGAAATGTTTTCTCAAAGAGATAGTAAAATTGATACTAGTTTGGGACGCAGATAAAAACTAGATATAAAAATTCAATGAAATAAAAAGTTCACTTACGCGGTCATCTGTTGACATGTGCGATGATTCGTAGTTATAATGAGGTGTAGCATTGGGTCAAGTTATGCTCAGCGTTCTTTCAACTGTATATTATTGTAATCGCATTTTATTCAATCCAATTTCCATTCTCTAACTTTAACCGCAACTGAAAATGTTAATGGCGTATATGTAAATGATTCATAAATGAAATTCATTATCCAATTTGGATGCTCCGACACCTTTGGTTTAGCTCTGGACATAGTAGGTATGTTTTTCTTTTTCTTTTTGAAATAGAAGATGAAACACTTACGATCAATAAGGTGTTTGGAATTATTTGTAGCATATGTCAAAGCTCATTTTTAAGACGTTGAACGTTTAGCTTTATGATCTCGTCGGTTGTTTTTTATCATTTTTTTTTACAGGAATTATTTTGATCAATATTATTTATTCCAATTAATATATTTTTATATGAATTCTTATAACAAAAGAATTTATATGCAAATATTTTTCCTTAAAATTGAAAATAGTAACTTTGTTATATTGTATTTATATCAAATCAAAATATTGGTTAAATCTGATTTAAATAAGACACGCCTTTAGATATGAGGGTTTGATAGGAAGTAGTTCGCTTTATAATCAACTTGCATTCCATTTGGCGATATAAACTTGATCATGATATGTTAATTTATGAGCAAGGCGTGACTTTTCAATTTTCAATTTTAAGCTTCCCCAATTTTTTTCTATTAATAATTTTGATCACGATGTGTCTCTCATTATATTGATAAGAATATTAGTATTCGATTCTAGTTTTTAAGTATAACATTATAATTAGGATTCGCATGTATCTTTGTTAGTATAGAAAATCATCCTTTCATATTTTCTCTTATTTTTATGTATGTTAATTATCAGAAATAATATCCATAATTTTCACATAATAATAAATGTTGACTTGAGCATTCATTTCTGACAACCGAAGATAACTAGCTATTTATGATGGCGGTTACATATTTGCCCCCACGAAAAGCTAGCAAATATGGAAATAACGTCGATTGAAGACAATTATTTATCCCAAAATATATGAAAAGAATGTTTTTATGAAGCAAAAGAAAATAATTAAATTAAGACGTGACTTTGTGTTTTCAGAAGAATAATTACCCAATGCAGCTCAAATTATGTAATATGAAAACCTTTTTTACCCACTTCAATGTCAAACATAAATCTGTTATTCCTACTCGAGAAAGTAAATGCCACATAGGGTTTTTCTAGGACATTTTAAACTTTTGTTTGCATTTATTTAAATCACATTAGTGGTAAATATTTTCATATGAATTATAACCGCTCATATATCTCCAGAGGTGCATCAAGCAACGAGCTGCAAGATATAACACGTCCACAAATTATATACTGTTGCTTATTTCCGGGTTTTGGGGTTTTTTTTTTTACGATCGATTGATATTAAATACTCTCGTTTTCTAATAGTCATCTTTCTTTATCTATATTTTTGTAGCTCTACTTTAGAACAGTTTTAAAAGACACCGTCAAAATAGTAGAATTATTCTTATGGAAACGCAGACGTGTTACAATTAAGTAAAAGTAAGTCTATGATATTAAGGTCAGAACATGTCAACAAAATTTAATTTGTGAAGACCTCCTTCTCCTTTAAGCAGTATCAAACATTTAATGTGAGACATTGTGGTGAGGCCAAAATGTACTTTGTCAAAATGAACAAATTTTAATTTGCAAACTAAAATGAATAAAAATGGGATCATGAATTTTTATTGCTTTTTAATTGCTGCAAAACGATGCAGGTTACGATTTGGAATTATTTAAGTGAAAGTGGTTTCACCAACATAGATATTTATACCAATTGGTTGATGTGGCATCTGGCATTTTATGAGCAGCATTGTGAAATAAATAACTCAAACGGGATATGTGATTACATATTTCAGGATTTTTCCTCATTCAATGAGATGGATAGTGTTTTCTTTGACTTTAGATATGAGTACCTATCCATATCTTATTGTCTTGAATACTGTTTTTTTTTTCTCTCTCTTCTATTCACTATGTTATCATTGCAATGGTCTCAATGTAATGGTCTCAATTGTTTTGCTTTTGTTTTCTTTTTTTAAGGGTTGGGGTTTTTTGGTTTTCTGTTTTTGTTTCTTGTACGGTATCAAACTTCACTCAGAGTATAGAAAACTTAAAGAAACACGACATTTTTCGTAGCTTTTTTTTAGTACTAAAAACCCCAGACATATTATTTAACATACGCATAAGATTTCCTTCGTTTGAGAGAAAAGGTACTATTTTTTTATTCTTAAACATGTAAACGAGCTCATCACGTAAACGACCTTAAGAACTTTGACAGAATCCCTCCTTTTTATACAATATAAAACTCAACCTTTTGATAGAAAGAATTTGCAAAACGTGCTTTAGGAAACAGGCAATTCTGTTATATTTCTAGACATAATTTATAAAGCTCTTAAAAGCCCTCTTACATACAGTAAAGAAAAACGGACCTTCAACTTTCTATGAAGACCTAATTGGTCAATGTTAAGCGCTGTTCACTAAAACACAAACCAGCTGTTGAAACTGAAGTTGGTTTTGGGACGTTCCAGCGCCATCGCCATAAATGCCATAGCGGTTAGTGAACAAAGGGGTCGGTGTTTACAAGAACAAACCGTGGAGGCGTCCACATCAGACAAACCACCACTCTATACATATCTCCATTTCAGCTTACCTCAGAACACGTTTCACCTAATTTCGTTTTGGTTTTTTTATAAATTGCGTACATTCATACTAATATGAGCTTTCATTGTTTTAAACACATTGTGTGTCTGAATTTTGTAGGGCAACGAAATATATAGTTTATATAGATAGCCATTTTTTATTTTATTTTTCCGGCAGGCTTATATAAGTCGTGTATTTTCAAAAGAATTGAATTCTAATATAATTATTGTATTTTTAACGTCTTTAAAGACTATCTCTATTGATCCATGATAAGAGTTACCGATGTTTTTAATATTATTTGGGGTATCTTAAATTAATGAGTATTCTAGCACTTATAATTTGATAAAAGTATTTAAGAGGGTTAAAATTCAATTTTTGATTCAATTATTACACATACGAACATTCAGTATTTGTTCTTTGAACGTTACAAATGTTTCTATCTTGTAATTAGAAAGCTTATAAGTCTGTCTCAAGCTCATGTTCCCATCACATCACCCGTTTCTATTCATAAATATACGTACATGTGTTTGCCAAAACTACATGCATTCATTAGAATGAAAAAGACCAAAGAATTTTTTCACGCCTACGACTATTGCCTCTGCTTGAAGGACATGGCTTAAAATAATAAGTCTACAGGGTTTTGCTTTACAAACGATATGAAAATACCCGGATGTTGAAAAATATTTGCAAGGTCTCCCGATAACTTCCGAACGAATAAATGATGTCCGGTTCAGTATTATAAAGCCCCCATACAAAAATGTTGGCACTCTTTTCAATATTTCCTGTTAAAAAGAGAAATCCATTGACTTTGTTTTACTTTTATCGATTTCAATTGTTCTTAATTAACTAATAGGTGTCAATGGGTTTCTTTTTTTTTAAAGAAAATCCAGAAAAAGTGACGGGGAACGGAATCTTGACACAGACTTGTACTAGTATATAGATGCATTATTTATTTCTGTTGCGACCAGTGTTCCGTAGTTTTCCTTGATTGTCAATCATCTTATCCATTTGTGTTTAAGCTAATGAATCTATCAAATTACATACGAATTCATTGAAAAGTCAAATAATAAATGTCAAGATGTCACACGATTTAGGACGTAAAATACTCACAAAAATAAAAGGGCGATGAAATGGTATCAATCACATACATAACACAACAACTTATGTATTGATCATCAATCACCTATATAACAATACAAATTGACTTTGATTTCGAAATTATTGCAAATTTTTCTATATTCTTCATTATGAACAGATGTATATAAAAATGTGTATAACACCTGAATATACAGCAAAAAAGAGTTTTTTAGGAATCATTTAGAGACATGCTGTTATAAATTATTACCTAGCTGTCTTCTTTTGTCAAGTTGTACATTTTTAATGGAAACGACCATTCATGATCATAAACGCCATATTTTTGAGTGAGATTCAAGATGCGTTTGTGACAAATGAACGCAATTAAAAACGTTCTTCCTAATTTCTAATTCTTACATTTTTACCCCCCAAAAATTAAGCCGATATTCTTGTCTTTGATAGAAAATGTCACCATTGTGCCCGTTTGTATTGCTGTCCCTCGTTGGAGTTGGTAAGTACAAAACCATTCACCATGCTAAATTATCACTGCTACAAGAAGACCATCAATAGCATCTGACATCAAAGGTTATAATCCACTTGATATACATACTTCCTTTTATTTATGGTTAAACATACAATTCCATTTTCTTGTACTTTTTTAGCTCTAATTCATATCATATCTTAAATATATATAAACCTGACAAATGGTTGATTTATCATTAATTGGACAATGTGTTAAGGAGTTACGTTTTTCGCCAATTATGTGCATCAGTTTTATATACTAGTAAATGCATTTTGCAATGAATGTACCAAATAAAAATCAGAAAGACGCTCTTTGTTTGTAGCATCATTCTTTCTTGCGATTGCCTTAATATCACTACCTTCCTTATTGATATTACGCAAGTTTTACTTGGTACATATTTCAAAAGCATTTGGAATCTGCTATCATTTCAAACTCATGGATTTCAAAAATAAAGATTTTTTTATGTTACTGCATTAGTTTTACTTCAAATATCAATTACGAATTTGCTCACTGTCCATTCATCGCTTTGGAATCTGTCATAAATAGTATTTCAAAAGTGTTCTCCTATTAATACAAAACGATAATATTTTCATTTAATTGTGTTTAAACAATAGCTTTTGCTATTTGAATTCAATTTTTGGAAAAACTATGATTAAGCTTTGGTAAATAAAATTCTTGTTTACACTAAGTATGAAAACTGTTATATTTCGATTAAGGAAAAATAAATATCTGTTATTTTGTTTGTTCCAGGTCTAGCAGGGTTTAACTGCTTGAACCCAGGCTATGATTGCAAAAACAATGGCTTGTGTGACTATTTTGGCCGCTGTAAATGTCCCCAGGGTTACCAAGGTTACGACTGTGGACTAGATTCCTGTAAGTCTCCAATTTTCTTGGTTTCAGAAAGCAAAAAATCGTAAAATTCTGGGACCATTACGAAATGAAGTAGACAGGCATAAATGAAATTGCTCATTTTCGTGATTTTTTAAATGGGTGTTTCAGCATGCCATCTTAAAGAAAGGGATTACAAGTAAAAATAGAGTTTTTTGGCATTTAATTCGGAATAAATGCACCACATGTTCCTATGTGGCATCTGTGAAATATCATATTTATCAATCTTTTTAACATGAAGCATTTTTCAGAAGATTTTATCATCAAGAAAAGGTGTTCATGTGAAAACAGCAACGGAAATGCAGCAAAAATAATATAATATATGGAGTTAGGAGAACAGTTAATACGTGCCGGGTGACTCGTGCACACTTATCACCATGTAAAGTGTCATCCTCAAAATTTGCAAAAATACGCCTTTTCTTAAGAACAATGACTTTAGTTTTGTTGTATAACACTTGCGAAAAGCTTTATGCGTACATTTCATGTCAAGTTTCCTTATTCCATCGAGTTCAATAAGGTCTCGTTTCTTATTTCCTATTTTTGCACTAATTTTTATAAATTTGGAAGGTCATATAAATCTTAGCAAAAAAGAGCCCCTCACGTACAATTCGCATCAACAAGACGCCTGCATTAGTCAGCCCATGTTTCTTGTTTGTAGCCACCATTTCCAGTTCTGCAGATTGCCGGGCCACTTGCGTCAATAAGGGAATATGTCACAGCAACACTGTATGTTACTGCACGGACGACTTCGTGGGACCACAGTGTGAAGTCCCAGTCCGTGAGTTTCCAATCAATATTTATTCATTTGATGATTAAAACTTATTTGATTTCATTTATTTGCTTTCCGTAAAGGGCTTTTTTCTAAAGACTTTCTTTTTTCTTTCATTCTTTTTTCTTTCATTAAACTTCGATCACATATTTACATATCCATTGAACAAAAGTTATTTTGTTTTCTTCTTATTCAAAAGTAGGATTTCAAAAAATAATCTTATTTCAGAATTTAACTAACAGTTGTTTGGTTGTTTTTCTAGTTAGTGCACAGTGTGGCCTCACGACGGTCAAAGTCCATGGTTACCAGCCACTGACCTTCCGGGGAGAAATGTACCTTAAGCAGAGCATGTTTGGCTGCCAGCTCAGGGAAATGGTTTCCGATATTCCGGGGATGAGGCTGTTTGAATTAGAGATCCCACATCGTGCGATAACACCCTGCTCACTGACAAAGACTCAAAACAACGAGGTTTAACCATTTACAGTCCTGATTCACTTTTCAAGATACATTTATATAAAGCAAAACAGTATACAAGAACAATACAGAATTTATTGCAAACTACTTTTAGTAAATAGAAAGAAGCCCTTCCAAAAATTACGTAATATCTCACAGATTCCAATTTGAAGACTGCTTCAAGTCTAGCGTTGTGCGTTGTTTAAGTAATTTATATACATTTCTGGTTCCTCTTGTAGACTGGGGACACGATATACGAGGTAGAGGTCGCTACCGCCCACAACAAGGGGTTCTTTAGCATGTCTGACACGGTACATTCTGTCAACTGTGTCTACGAAGCGAGGTATGTACAATATGTCTTTCATCTAATGCATGTTGGTGGGTTTTATGCATGGATTGTAAACCACGGGATATATAAACAAAATGCATTTTACATCTACAGGCGTATTGGAGAAAACCCGGTGGATGTAACCAAGGTCATGAACCCGTTCAAGGTGTCGCTTATGAACGACAATAATGAACCACTTCGGCAGGTTCAACGCGGGGATCCCTATTTTTTTAACGTTGAAAGTAGCGGTAAATTCCCAGGTAAAAGATTCATGATTTGCCATTTAAGGTCATGTATGTTTTTTCCTCACTCTTCTTTAGTAACTTTGTGTAATTATTCAAAGTAATTTCACAAAAATTGCGATAAGTATAAACAATGTAAATAACGCAAATGATCATAAAGTTTTTGTATTGTATTATAGTATACGAATAGTGACTGGGGTTGAGGGCAACATTGATTATATTAGCCCTAAGGGACAAAATATTGCCCAACGCGAGACTATAAAGGAAATGTACATACTTACCTTCCTTTTATTGTTGTAACCTGATTGACTTTTTTGGGATCTGCCAATAGTTTTCTTTGTTAACTCGTTGCTCAGTCGTTATATTCTAATTTTAGATATGAAAGGTACTCGATTGAGTTATCTTGAAGCTTACTCTGTGGATCAACAGACGGGGATGGTGAAATCTGTTAAACTAATAGAGGATGAGTAAGTGACAGTGTTTCACATGTTCTATATATATGTGTGAAATAAAATTAATATGATGAATATGTATGAATAACTTGAAGAAAAAAAAACCCGACATGTACATCATTCACTTACAATTACTAACCTTACCAGGAAGTTTTTCATATTTTAGAATTAGATAATTACTTTGAATCAAAGTTGATGGTGGATATAGATTTAGTTCAATCAAAAATACACACTTACTATTCAAACTATTGGAGTAATGAAATACTTAACATCTCTAAATTACGTACTTTCGTAATATTCAAAACAGTCTTTGGAAGAGAAAATTACTTATTTTTAGATATGCCTAAGTATTTACGATCAACTTTGGCTCAATTTAGATGTGGTATTATACCAATAAGAATTGAGACTGGAAGATTTCAGGGGGAACCTATTGAAGAAAGAATTTGTGTTTTTTGTTATAATAGAAGTGTAGAAGATGAATTTCATTTTTTATTTCATTGTTCTTTGTATAACGATTATCGTAAAAAACTATTTGAAAATATTGGTCTTAATCAGTCAGAAGAAATTTCAGAAGATGAATTATTACGTTTGCTCATTGTCAATTATCCTCGTCAGGTTGCCAAATATTTATACTCCTCTATTAAGAGAAGACAATCAATTGTATTTAAGTAATGAGTTGTAAGCAAATATATAAAAATAATACTTATACCCACTGATATCCCAAAACTCCTTAAAGATTTATTTGTTGTATTATGTATTTAAACATGTATTTTTTGCTTTTTTGTCCTTTTGGGGTTTTTTTTCCCCATCTTGCATTGCGTTATTTCTTTATGTATTCTGTACATTATTGTGTACATTATTGTGTTTAAAGTGACATATAGGCCCGACGGGCCGGGTGTTGACCTTTTCGAGTTTTTCTTTTTGTCAATTTTACAAGGTACTGTAAATACACATGTCACTATAAAAATAAATTACTTACTTACTTACTTACTTACTTACCAGGGAACCATCAAAGACCTCAGAAGATGGAGTTAAAATTTGTTTTGGTTTTGCATTCAACTTTGAAATAAACAATTCCGAGGAATGGTCGAAATAACGTTTTGATAAAAAAAAGTCTTAAAAAAACCCTAAAGTTACTGGTACATGTATCAGGCCCTGAAATAACATATTCATTATTTGACACGCATGCACACATGGAAATGGGTGCTTACTTGTATTTTAAATATTTGTATTTTAAAATACTAGCATAGTGTTGTAATGTTTTGGTTTTTTATGATATTTTTCTAAATACATCATTGAGGTAAATATTGTGTTTAACATGAATACTAAAAGAAATCTATAAAGAAAATTAACTGTTTACTGTATAGACGCACGTCATTCAAATGTTAAAAGGTGATCATTTGTGATTTTGTAACAGGTGCCCAGTTAGGAGTACCATCACTGGTTACGGAGTCTCCATTTCCAATGAAGAGAATTCCAGGGCCGGTTACTTCATAGGAAGGGGCAAAATCGAGAGCTTTAACATTTTAGACCAAGAACCAATCCGGCTGGACTATCGTGCCAAAATCTGTACAGGCCAATGCAAACAGGTGCATTTCTCTATATGTATATAGCCATATGGATACTTATTAGTTTCGCCGTGTTGTCATCTATAATTAGCTACTTTCCGTCTATAGAAACAAAGACGGCGATCACGTGACACGTTTTATCCAATTATTTTAGTCCGCGGCCAAACAAAATACTATATATCATCAGATTTGATATTATTACATTATACCATTGAATGAGAAGTGTACCCGTGGAAAACAGGAAATACGTAAACGGTCGACAATTTCTTATTGGATGGGGGAATTAATGTAGCGCGTGCTCATAAATGCAAAGAATCTTGCAGAACTAGTTAATTTTATTTGATTTCCACGTGTATTTTTTATTTTATTGGGTTCAATTTTACCGAAGAAGGTTCTTTATTATGTTTTTGGTGATGGTAATTGGTGGCAGCATGCATTACTTATAATTTACTTTACATGGCCTATAAATGGTATTTTCCTATTTTCTTTTAGGCTGTGTGTAATTCTCCTATACCAATGCGAATACCCTCGAAGACGCCATTCGAACACCTGATGAACCCCATCGAAATTGCGTAATTGTGTACCCTTGCAATACTGTTATTCCAAACTCATACTCATAACCTCTGTACCCAGGAAGGAGCCAGTAGGCTTTTTCCATTTTGTTACTATCAAATCGTGTGGAAAAAGAATTCTATTTTGTTTGAATAACGTTTCATTTTGAAAATGATTGAATGTCTGCTCAATAAACAACTTTTTGCGGTTCTATATATATTTGAACAAAATATGTGGTATAGGTTTTAACAATGTTGTGAATGGTTATAGATGTTTTTACAAGTGGGATACACACATCAGTTTCATTTTAATACAAATACTGATTTGCATGAGATTAATATAAGAGAGTGTTGGAAAATACAATTTCCATCTCTTAATTCTATTGGTATATGTTTCTTTTCTGGTTGTTTATGAACTGGTATTTGTATTGTTGCATGTCACCGGTGATTCCCCCCGCTTTTTCTTTACAATATTGTTACACATGTTTCGCAGGAATGCCACACAATAGCAATAAATTACCGTGTTTCCACAAGATTGTTTTTAGTGTTTTTTCAAATGTTTGATAGCATGCACATGCTTGATTTTCTTGTAAAAATTTAATGTTTATTATATCAAACGTTCAATACAAAATATTTACATTTGCAAATATGCTTCCTTATATGAACCTATAGAATAGCGAAGACGTTCAATTCTGTATATTTACATTTGCAAATATGTTTCCTTATATGAACCTATAGAATAGCGAAAACGTTCAATTCTGTATGAACGTTTTCGTGACGTCACAATGATAATAGCACGCGCTTATCGCTTGCCGCTTGGATTATTGTAAACATAAAATCTCGGTTATTTTTTAACAGTTCTGAACAATTTGCCTTTTTCAAACGTAAATATAAGTAATAAACAGCAATGTTAAAAAGTTCACCGGGATATGAAGTTGGTTGGTACGTGATCAAATCTACTTAGAAGCCCTTCGGGCTTCACAGGATTTGATCACGTGACAAACTATAACTTCATATCCCGGTGAACTTTTTAAATTGCTGTTTATTACTTATATTTACGTTTGAAAAAGGCAAATTGTTCAGAACTGTTAAAAAATAACCGAGATTTTATGTTTACAATAATCCAAGCGGCAAGCGATAAGCGCGTGCTATTATCATTGGGACGTCACGAAAACGTTCATACAGAATTGAACGTTTTCGCTATTCTATAGGTTCATATAAGGAAACATATTTGCAAATGTAAATATACAGAATTGAACGAATAGAATAGCGAAGACGTTCAATTCTGTATATTTACATTTGCAAATATGTTTCCTTATATGAACCTATAGAATAGCGAAAACGTTCAATTCTGTATGAACGTTTCCGTGACGTCACAATGATAACCGCACGCGCTTATCGCTTGTCGCTGGATTATTGAAAACATAAAATCTCGGCAATTTTAACAGTTCTGAACGATTTGTCTCTCTCAAACGTAAATATAAGTAATAAACAGCAATGTTAAAAAGTTCACCGGGATATGAAGTTGGTTGGTACGTGATCAAATCTACTGAGAAGCCCTTTGGGCTTCACGGGATTTGATCACGTGACCAACCAACTTCATATCCCGGTGAACTTTTTAAATTGCTGTTTATTTCTTAATACTTCGTTCGCCTTTCGGATATCTGCAGGTTGGTTTGTCTCAATGCTTAAGTTTTCAAAGGTGTTTTTTTTTCTCGATGAAAGGTCTTTTCATATCCTGAATATCGGCCTTGCAAGCTTATAAAGCCCACCGGGCTTTTATTGGATTTGATGACGCCCAGACCACAATGATCACTCATGGTACTCAAACAATGATTGCTTATTCCTTTAATATTCTTAGCTAAAAGATTACTTTATATTGGGTATTGAGAAAAATTGTAAACCCTTCACCCTATTTTCATTTTTCCCCCTTGTAATCTACCTTTGGATTTGAGTGTTGTCCTTAATTCATGAAATCTCTTCACAGAGGGATGAATTGTGCTAGATTCTATTGAAGCTGATAAGGAAGTTCTGACGGAAAAGTACAAACAAATTGTTGACAAAACTCATAAAATTTAACTTGAACTTTAGTTCTGGTGAGCTTAAAAGACTGTACACAAGTTGTTTGGATTCGAGGCATTTTGTTCACAATCTTATAAATACGCTTTTTCATGAAGACAATCCCTTGCCAAATCTCGATGGTAATGTTTACTAACGAATAACATATTTAATGTTATTTGTTCAATTTTTTGTAAATATCCGTTCGAAACGTTGTCTAGCGATTAAAACAAAACATTTCTCCTTTGAACAGGGTTTATTCAGTTAAGCAGAGGTCAGAGGGTGGAGTTACAGTAACATGCTATACATTGCGCCGAAAATTAATACTGAAACCATTATCCACTCCGTGCCTGGGAGGGCGAATGAGGACACTGAAGCCCATATGGCATCTAAAAATTAATTAAGGAATAAGGAATCATTCTTTGAGTATTATGAGGTGATAATTTCGATCGGGGCGTGATCAAATCCAATAAAGCCCGAAGGGCTTTATGATAGATTTGATCACACCCCGACCGAAATTATCACCTCATAATACTCAAAGAATGATTCCTTATTACTTATATTTTATATAATTTTAAGCCATCGTACGATTAAATATTTAAATATAAATATGCAAACCCCGCTGGCGCCTCAATTTGGCGTCATTTGAAGTTATGGGTTATATAGTACAAAATCGATACGTAGTGTTATCACAGGCAAACCTCCCAGTCCCTCCCAGTCCCGTCCATACATTGAATTTTATGTAGGTTGTTGCAATCAGAAAATTAAAAGAAAGACCGCTCCCCTTCCCTTTCCATCCTTTAATTTGACAAGAATCTTTTTATACACACGTGCATTGTATTTGTAGAATTTTTTTAAAATCTAACTGTAACCCCCCCCCCCCCTCCGGAAAAAAAACCTTTTACGGAGAAAATTTATACCCTTATCACAATGGAACGGTTTAGGAAATTTAGAATAAAAAAAACTCTTTAAGTCAATTATTCCCTATTATTTTTTCTTTCCAATTTGGGGGGGGGGTCCATAGAAGTTTAGGTATCCCCCCCCCCCCTACCAAAAGTAAATAAATAGAGCTACGACGTACGTGTCTTATTAAAATGGAGTGCTACAACAATTTCGTAACTGTGTCATCTTCACAAGAAAGATACCGTATTAATTGAAATGAAATTAGATTAATCTGAGCCGGAGTGTTGATAAGTAATTGAGAGTTTAAAACACTTCATTTGAATGTTTAAAACATGCTACACAAAGTATATATTATATAGTGTAAAGGTTTTTCCATGCAATTTAAATCAAAGATGAACTATACACAGTAAAATATAACAATCAAAGTTTTAACATTTGATTATGGAGCTGATGACCCAATCGTGTATAGTGTAATAATTAAATATCGATCTCAGAACTATACTTGGCTAAAACTATAAAGCTGAGAGTGAAATTGTCAGTTAAAAAAAATAGCCCAGAAATGATTGCCCCCCCCCCCCCAATAGAATCTTTCACAAGTACGTGAAATATTATACTGATTTTTTTAAGTGGTCATATATGAAAAAAATGAGATAAAATACATAGGAGACATGACCCGACCCCCCCCCCAAATTTAGACACACGGGGTACTTGACTCTTCTCTTGAAAGATTTTCTTTAAAGTCAGATACGAAACAAATAGAATATTTGATTTTGAGGAAATTTCTATGAAAAAGAGGTCAATTTCACGGACTACCTCGTACTACCTCGGGACCTTGGGGGTCAGTCTGATTGAATCCACCCCCCTCATTGGCGGATCCAGAGTGGGTGGGTGGGTCCGGGGGTCGGAACCCTCCTTTCTCTGGGACACACGAATCTTTTAAATTATTTAAAGGCGATTTTCCCCATCTATAATCTAAATACTACAATCTAAAATAAATGCTTTAAAATCGCTTATTTAACGCATTTTGTACAGCGTACGGTAATTTATTTCATTATTATGAAAAACAACCCCATCGATATTTTATCGAAGTAAAGTACTCCTCTTCAGCATCCGATGTTTATTTCACTGAGTAAACATGAAAAAAAAAAAAAAAAAAAAAAACAACGTATTACACTTATATCACAGATTTATATAATAACATCATACAGTTTTGAACTGACATGCCAGAAATCAACGCGATCGAGTAAAAATACGTCCGTGTATGAGTGCACGCATTTGTTTAACTTTTATAAGCTGCTTTTACTGTTTAGATATCAGTAATTATATGTTTTACTTCGTTTCATTCAAAAAAAACAAAGAAGACATCATACGGTATGACAAAAATGAAAATGACATAACCCGCATAAGCGAGTCGTGTTATTATTTTTAATGCTAGCTATTTTCATATCGGCATGAAACACTAAAAAGCGTTGTGTGGGTTGGTTTGGGTTTTTTCTTGTGGTGGGGGGGGGTTGTTGGTGGGGAGGGGGGGGGTAGATTTTACAAGAATCAAAAATTCTGTTACAGAATTACCGTAGTGTCGGATGATGTAGCGCACCAACTACGTCACATCAAGTCATTGCTTGTACACTTCATGCGCGGATCCAGAAAATTTTTCCAGGGGGGTCCGAAGGATAATTGTGTTTGCCAGGGGGGAGGGGGGTTCGAGGCATATTTTCGATAATTTTACTATGTAAATTTAATAAATTTTCATTTTCCAGGGGGGGTCGGGACCCCCCCGACCCCCCCCCCCCCCCTCTAGATCCGCGCATGCACTTGTATTACACATGTACCTGTACCATCTATTTAGCAGATAAATTATGATGTTGAAATATAGATAGTGACGAGATGTAAATGTTTGTTAAATAATACGCACGGAAAACGTTTTTAAAAAGTCCTTTTTTTACGAATACTGAATTTTACACGTTTTGATTTTCGTTGATTGGACCCCCCTTTCCCATATTGCTAGATCCACCTCTGTAGTGTCCCTGCCAAGTATAAGGAGGAGGGGGTGGTTTTAAAGATCAATTCTATGTAAGAATCAAAGATTTATAAAAGGGTCTGGCCACGTATAGTCACCAATTTTCCTTATATTTCATACATAGACACACCTAGGTGTAAAACGCAAAAAACAACTTAAAGTTGGTTGCTGGGGGTAACCGTTGTCATGGTAACCGAGGCTAAAGATGGAAAAATAGCAAAACTTACCTACATTGAAGCCATATTAGAAGGTTTTGCCCACTAATGTAAACTATCAAAGACATAAAACAGCCTTTGTCCTATTTTCAATTCCTTAATTAGGTATATCATTAAATTGACGGAGAAACCAATCATTTTAAAATGTTACCATGGACACCGTTACAAATTTTTGAAATCATTTTTTTGCGGTTTTTTAAAAAGTCGAAATGGGAAACCATTAAATGTTTACATCCTAAACAATGTCCATGCAATATTTGTTCTGAAAATTGACATCCGTTGCTATGGCAACAAGGCCAAAAAACAGGAAAAACTGAGAAATTAAAGATGATTTTGATATGCTTTAATTACTGGTTTTAGAATTTTTTTGCAATTGTTTTAGTTTGAACCTGTAAAAATATATCTAAAATTTTATTATATACCACAAAAAGCTTTGTTATGCAACAGAGAAGTGTTGTTGCTATGGAAAATTAAGTTACGTAAAAAATCACACAGAAATTCTTACTTTTTGAAAAGTCAATAGCAACGGCATTTATTTTTAGAAAATGTCAGACTTTTTTTTCAAATGTCATTAAAGTTTAGGACAGACTTGATTTTTACTCATTAATTGATTTTATATATTTATTCACTTTAAGTTAATAATATCCATTCAAATATGTCTTAAAATATTATAATTTACCTTATTTTTAAGCTTGTTACCATAGCAACGGTTCTTAATTTTCATATATAAATTCTTTATTGCACAATCATAATAGCGTTTACCGAAAAATTGAAGGTTTGCTCTTTTTATTCAAATTAAGTAAAGAAAACTATTTCTAAATTTCTGTTTAGTAACCATGGAAACGCTCTAAAAATATGCGTTTCTCCATGAATGTTTTTCTTTCTTTTGAAAAATGACAACTATTTTTAATGATATATTCTACTCTAGAAACCCCAAGTTGTGCACATTACTCACAATATGTTCTCAAATAAGCATTAAAATGCCATTTTTACATCGTTACCCTCTGTTACCATAGCAACGGGACCACATAGCAACAAATAAATGGTGTTAGGCATTTTTACTCATCAAAGTCTATCAAACTGTAAAGTATGAGGAAAATCCGTGACTATGCGTGGCCACCGAATCAGACTGCTCGGTGGTCTCAGAGACATAAATAAATGTTATTTATGTCTCTGGTGGTCTACTGAAATCAAGGGTGGTCTTATCCTCAAGCAAACCTGACTAAATAAAAATACTATTTGTAACTAGATTGTTAAATTTTTAGAATTGCTTCTTTTTCAAGTTTTTCATTTAATTCTTGCAAATGAGACGTTGGCTAATGCATGCCCGAATAAAACTGACTCGCTTGAATAGATTAGGCGTGATTTATCGGCCTTTACGAGCTCTTTAAAAATAGAGATAGAAACCGCGGGAAGAATAAAATGCAGAAAAGGAAAAAACATTTTATTTTTGTCTTCAGCGAAGGTAAATCATTTTTTTTCTTATGACAAAGATATCAAATGAGCTTGATTTGGAATAATGATTGATTTTATATCTTTGGATAATAATTTCCATTTTTAATTTAGAAACTTTGCTGAAGCGTCAAGCACAGAAGGTCTTTGGTGAAATTAAATTTGGAGAGGATGAAAAAGCACAGACGAACACGTTTGTTTTACCAGTACTCTTAGCAGAGGATAAGGTACATGTAGATATCTTTTAATTGCTTTATAATCTTCAACAATTTACGACACGTGTAATGTACCAGAGACTTAAATAACATTTATGTCTCTGACTGTACTAAACCATTAATCATTCGCATGATGAACAGATGACCAAACAAAAGACCAAATTATGCATATCTTCTATTTATCATGTGAATGACAAATAGTTAAGCTTATAACGTATATCGTACACTTTAGTCAGTCCCAAGATATTTATGCAGCACATTTGGAGAATTTTTAGGAAAAATACTCATACCTCTGAAAGAAGTGCAATTGAAATAGAAGAAAGGGAAAATATCCAAGATAATTTCATTCAGACATTATCATTTTTCTCTCGCAAAAATTCACAGAAACGAAAACTGATTTCTTATGGTGATTTATAATGTTAAAAATGTTGATATCTTTATCTTTTCTCCATTCAGAAGTCAATCTTAATACCTCGCACCATTTTTCAACGTTATCATCTGAGGTCTTTTGCAATATATAGAAAATCCCGTAGACATCATATTTTTTAGCTTTGTTTTGAAACCTGAAAAGCTAGAGAGGGCATTTCATAGGAGAAATCTTGGAAATTTTTCATGATTTTGAATGAACATAGTTTGAACCTTGAGGTATTTACAAATATCAAGTAATTAAGCAAAATGTGAATTGAGAATATCTTGGAACAGAGTATAAGATTAAAGAATAAAGAATGTCAGACTTTGAATAATATTTGCAGCTAGGATACTTGTGTATGTTAGTGTTAATGTGACCCTAAGCAGTATTCTTCATTTATTTTTATTGAGGGTTTGAAATATTAAGGAAAAGCTACTACATGTAAAATGTATAAGAATATATATGTTAATACCATTGGTTAAATGTATTGCCTTTAAATGTTTCAGATTAGCTACAAGTCGAGCTTAACATGGATAGATGTAAATGATAATTTGATGACCGAATTAGATCAAATACAGAATGTCCCAAGGTGCGTATCTCATATTGGCCAATTTTTTACTTTGTTTGTGTTTTTGAGTTATTTCTGATATTTTGAAGGAAGCATATTGTACATGTATCACCGTTTATGCAAGATTTTGAAATGTCTGATATAAAGCATACAAGCGTTTTACTTTTTATAATTATTTCCAGTAATGGAAACGACAGTGCTTCTGAAAGATTACACGAGACTATGGATTCTCTTCCCTTTACTGGTATGAAGTTTTAAACTGATATTTATGCAATAAATGTTGCTTTGGTGATTCATGCGGGATATGAAGGTAACAACATTGCAGAAAAAATGCGGGTGATGTGTATTTTTTCTGCAATGATTGCTACCTTCAGAACCCGCATGAATGATCAAAGAAAGCATTTCATTGTTTATATTTACATCTTTTTTTAACAGTTAATGAATTGATCATAAAAATGTAAGTAAAAGTAAATGAATTTTTGTTATTGTACATCAGTACGTTAGATAATCATACACTGTAAAAGAAATAGCCAAATCATCTTCTGTGGGAATATGAATCCGACATTACCATGATTATTTCATGCAGTCCATGATTTTTAATAATAAAATTATAAAATAATATCCCTATAACTCATTGGATAATGCATCAATAGTAAACTTGGGGATCTCAGATTGATAAGGCATAAGACTCGGCTGCATGGTGCACTGATATTCTCATGCACATACAGTCTAAACCAAGCTACAAAAATCATAATCATCATGAATGAATTTTGACGTATAGATTTTAAAATGTAACTTTTAAAGCGAGTGAAGTTTTATTATTGGTTGCTCACCACTTTATTTTACAATTGGTATTTTCCCCCAACAATTAATGATATAGAATTAAAAATGAGAACTACTCCTTTATAAAGGCTCAAACCACTGATATAGAATATTAACTTTTGTAGGTAACGTTATTGATGTGTACATCGAGTCCAGTGTCTTGGATTCTCTTAGGTATGGTATTATGTAATTGCATGTATAGTGTGTCTTCGGCTTATGAATATTTTTTATAACTACAATGGTTTTGCTTTTAAGACAATTGTACATGTTCTTTACACCAATCTAAAAATACTTTGCTCTCTATACATATTTGATGTTTTCTTTACAATTTAATAATTATGATAATTAATAATATACATGTAGGTCAACTTTGTGAAGTATGAAATGGTTGATCACTTATACATGTATATCCAATCTGCACCATTACATGATCTTTCTATCTGGTTTTTCTGACTTGTTTTATAATGGATATGGCTTTACATGTAAATTCCTGTGAGAGCATGAACATTGTATTTGTCCTACTTTTAATCAAAATTTTCCTGTTTATTATCGATCATTTTTCAGCATCAAAGTTTACTATGTGTATTGTAGATTAGTAATTAAATGCAAGAAATTAATATTCACGTAAATCGCGAGAAGCAACCCTCACAGATTTTAAAATCTCGCTTTTATTTTTCAGTTTTGAACTATAGGAAATTATAACAAAAATTGGTGCTCGCTATTTTATATTCTCGCAATTTGATACAAAACAGTGGATTCGCTGAAATAAGTACTCGCGTAAATTAAGGAATTTACAGTATACAGTACCGATCAGACCCAACCTAACACCAGAGTAAACCCCAACTTAACCCCGGGTTTACTTTTGGGGTTTACTCTGGGTTTACTTTTTGAAAATTTGGGTCCACTCGGGGTTTACTCGGGGGTTTCCTTTGGGTTTACTTGTAAATTGCTTTTGAGGTCAACTGTATGCACTGAAGTGTGAAGCAGACCCGTGTTTTATCTTACCAACCTATTGCCTGTAATTCCTACCCCTTGTATATTCCGAATACACAGTTATCATCTGCTTTCAGGGGTATACTTCTGTCTGGGTTTACTCTCTGTGTCCACTCTGGGTTTACTTTGGGTTTACTCTGGGTCCACTCTAGTAAACCCAGAAAGTAAACCCAGGGTTTAGTTGGGGTTTACTTTTTGTTAGGTTGGGTCTGATCGGTACTGTACATGTATTTTTCATAATTTATTCCTTATACTGTTGTGTTTATACAGTGAAAGTACATGGGTTTTTTTTTTGTAGGTCAGAGAATTCTTTACAGCTCTTTGGGGCTTTAAGGAGACTAAAAGATTGGCATAACGCTGTAATAAACTTTGTTCTCTCCGATGGTTGTGACTGGTCTGATGAAGCTAAAGCTATTGAGAGGTTACTAACTTCATCTTGTCAGAAGGAACATTTATCTCTAGGGGAGGCAAATGCAGTTATATGGAGAGGAAAATTGTCCATCATTGATAAAACGGTAAATTATACAAGTTAAAAGTTACCAATTGTTAAAAAAGTGAACTCAAAATTAGAAGATGATAGGTTGTCTAATAAGATAATGTAATTGTACTAGTAGATTATTTACGTTTTATGTTGACCTTCTTTGAACGGTGCCTAGCAATCTGGTTTCTTTTTTAGATAAATAGAGGATTTATTTTGCCTGGCTTTTCAATATCTCAAAGTCTTTCCAGACAAACAGAGAAGAATTCTTTTATGTGGAATAATAAGGTTGGTGACACTTTTGTGACATGTATTATTTGTTAAACTACATCTATTACCGGTATTAGTTTAACTACTTTTTATAAGAAAGAAAAAGATCTAGATTCTTTCTGGGTTAAATTGTTTTTAGATTTTCATCGGATACATTACCGTAAATATTCTCTCAACTCTTAGATACTTGGTCGAATGCTTGAAGTCCTGGATGAAGTTTATGTGCCCTCCATTCCTCTCTTCTACTTTACTGGCTGTGAGCTTCAGCTGTATCCTCACGTTTTATTAAAGCCAAAAAGATGTTTAGCTTTTGTAATAGTTAAGTTACGGTTGAGTAAGGGCTTGGTCATTGATGAACATGTATGCTATACAATTGTACTTAGGACTTAAATCTAAATGATTAGGAAGAATAAGTATAAATAATGCACTCAAATTTTTTTTGATGAAGTCCTCCTTAACTTCTCATTAGTTTTTTACATGACAAACACCCACAGTCAGAAGCCATTATGGATTTGATTTCCAGCATGGATCAAGAGGTATGCCTGTTTTTTGGTGAAGTATATCCACATACGGGTTCATATTTTACAAGAAGAAATTAAGAAAAAAAAATTAGAATTTTAATATTACACATTATTTCAGAACTGGACAGGATAGCCAAGAATTAGTATTTGATCAGTTAAAAGATGACATGCAGACATATATTCAGATCAATTTTTAACAGTAGATACATTTAGATAGAAACCAATAATGTTTAACTTACCTTGGTATTGGAAACTTTGACACATGTACCAACAAGTGAGCTTTTAATTAGCAGAACTTACATTTTATTAATATTTTTTTAACTGTGTGCATACCTACATTCTTTTAACTGCATGTACATGTACATTCTTTTTAACATGATTACAGAGTGGTTATCTATGTCGATTGGCTTGTTATCATGATGAAAAGGACATTCCCTCGACAGGAGAAAAATATCTCAACACCTCATCATGGAAAGAGAGCATCCTCAATGATATCACCTTTGTGCAAGGTACAGGTCCTTTAAAATAAATTAATAACAGATCCGTAAATTCTGAGTTCAAAACCCAAAAGTTCTAGAAGTTATCTTAAAAATAATGTAATTGTAATACTTATACATGCAAAATGTTATCAATTTACAGAGCCAGAAGAGGAACTGATACGGCCATATGATTTCATTTTTTTCCTTCTGACCAGAAGTTCATATTCTGACACAAACTGTTCCAAGTTCTGTTTGCGTGTGATGAAATCAGCCTCAGATATCAGTGGTCACCTCACAAAACACTTGCTGATGAACTCCATTCTATGTCCAAACACCCCAAGTCCAAAAACAGCACAGGACTCTAATAACAAGGTCAGTCAGAAGTCCACAGAGGATCTGTTGAGAGGTCTCCCGGTCCTCAATGACCGAGTCCTGGCAGTTGTCAGTGATTTACTGCAGGAAGAACAGAGGGCTCATCTTATAGGTATTTTGGAATATTGATTGACTCTTTGTTTTAAAGTTGTCAGCTTGTTTGTAAAAAAAAAAAATGGTTTCTGTTCAAAATATTTCAAATACATGTACTGGTATATGATTTTAGCTGTCTATAATATGTTCTAAATGTAATAATCTAAGTCTTGCATAAACCATTGTTTAGCTAATTAGTAGGTCTATTTTCTTCTTTTGTAGAGGATAATCCATCAGTTTCCAAAAATCTAGAATATATTAATTCAACATTAGCAGAAATTCAAGAGAAAGTTCTTGGAGAAGTTCAGAGTTACCTTCCAAAGTATTCTGAAACTTTAGCCAGTGAATCAGGTACAAGTACAAATTATGTTTAGTATTTCCAAAAAATGATGCAAAATGCCTATTAGATTTTTTTTGGTTCATGTTATTTCTAGACTGTATCAGACATTGATGACTGAGTGTTATTTCAATGTGACAGATTTACAGTTGGGGGTTCCTGATGCTTGCCCAGATGAGCTGCTGATGGACTCCTCAGAGTGGCCAGAGAAGAAGTATCTCCTATACCAGGAGAGCCAGAGAAAGTCCATCTCACGCCTCAGGTCCACGGACAGCTTGGTGCTCTCCTCACCCCTGCAGCAACAGGAGGGTCAGTAAACTTCTTTTTTAATTTGACTGATAATCAAGCTGAAAAACATTGTTTTGAATTATTTCCAAGAGATACTCACCATTAAATTTCATGGAGGCTAACGTTTTTGGATTAACAATTTTTTTCACAGGTTTATGGGGACATAATTTCAATATTTGCTTTTATGATAATTAAATAAAGTAACAGCAACTTAAAATTGGTCCTTGTTCTCCGCTGAATGACATCACCATTTTTGTTTCTAGAGACTCCACCCACCGTAGACATCAAGCACTGTCTGACATTGTTCCAATCAGATGGGACAGCTGTGACAGATGGCCTCTCTCCAGTCAGAAAAAAGGTAAGCTTAATGCAGGGTATATATACTTCTGTATTCAGAAAATATTCACCCCCATTTTATTTTCGCCCAGTCGTCAGCATGCAAATTTTAGACTGGGCGAACTTCAATGTATCAAATTATCACTTTCAACACAACTGTGTCTGGGCGAATTCAAGACGGGGCAAAACTGTTTTCAAGTGTTAAAGGGCAAAAATTACACGGGGCGAAAAAAACCCTGTATATACATGTAGTATATATACATTTACTGTACAGTTAAACATAGTATACAATTATTTAATGCCTGACTAGTCAATAGACCCAAATTTTTTTCCTGAGGTGCAGGGAACAGCTCAGTATGATCTATGGCAATAGATCATACTGAGCTGTTCCCTGCACCTCGAAAAAAAATATTGAAAAGATGACATCAAAGTTAATTATGACGTCATATCGTATGACATACAGACAAATGACTTAACATACCAGCCTTCTGAAATATGTTGCCGGTCCAATAGATCGAAGTCTATTGACCAGTGGCCTAATAGATCGCAGTCTATTGACCGGCAGTTCAATAGACCAGTTATTAGTTAAACAAAACTGCATACACATACAAAATAGACGCAAATATTTATTTGTAATAAAACAACAAAATCCCTTTGATTAGGTAATAATTACAGCTAACACACTTGAAATTGAATTCATGCTTAGTTTCATTACTCTAATCTTAAATTTGTATTATAAACTTATTATACCATAATAAGTTTCAGTTATTATGACTCAAAATTGCTTATCCTGACACTTTGTAATAACTGGATAATAATGATCATGCATCATGTAATACATTTCTACACGTATTCACAATGGAACCTTACCTGGTTCTACAATTGTACATGTACGTGATGAGCTTTTAACTCTCTTATACATTCTCATTATATTGACAGAACACCAGTCGGTCTCAAGGTAAACTGTTGAAGGGCGTGTCACCAGGTGTAACAGGGCTTCAGTGGCCGGACTCGCTGGATCAGAGGGCCCCAGGCATGTAGTAAGTGGCTGACTTCTTCCTCCGGACATTGAACATTCACTTCTTCTGCTTCATCACTGTCTTTGTTGAATCATTGGAAACACTTGGTTGATAACGTTTCGTTTCAAGTGATGAAGAAAGGAATGTTATGTATTCAACCAATGGTTTCTGACAGTGTACTTGAAACCGAAAATACATTGAAAAATATTTTATTTCTTGAATTTTAATTTAATGGTGCATCTATGGTATCCAAAAGTTTTGCTGAATAGCATGCAGTTCATATGAGGAAATGAGCAATTGCAAATAACAAACATCCACAAAATTGATTGAGATTAACCCCCAACAAGTATTTGTAATTATGCTTTTTTAGTATTTTATTATCTTTTCACTGCTTTATGTCTAAATGTTTATTTACCAAGTTAAGAATGATAATATAATAACATCTAAAGATAATAGAAAATATTGAATAAATGTTTTTCAAATATATATCAACAGAAATTCAGTTGATCAATAATTATTCAATATGATATCAGTTGATCAATAATTATTCAATTTGATACATCAGTTGATTAATAATTATTCAATATGATACATCAGTTGATTAATATTTATTCAGTATGATACATCAGTTAATCAATAATTATTCAATATGATACATCAGTTGATTAATAATTATTAAATATGATACATCAGTTGATTAATAATTATTCAATTTGATAGTTATAACAAGGACAAGAAGACGGAGAAGACCCAGGACCAGTGCAGCCAGCTCTGTGATCGCTATGTAACTAAGGAGACCTACAGCTCATATTCCTCTCCTGTGTTTGTCATTAATAAAAACCCCAAAGAACTTGCCAAATATGTGGAGGACATGCTGCCCAAAACTCTCCGGAGATCCCCCAGGAAAGCGGTCAGGGGATCAAATAAAGGACTCCAAATCCAAAGTGTGGGTGTGAGGTCATCTCCAAGGAAACGGGCAAATAAGATGGCAGAAAGTCAAACACTGCCATCCCCCACTAAAAAAGTCAACAAGCAATTCTCAAGGTAACTTATCTGCATAAGTGTCATTGAAGGATAAAATGAAAAAAAGCAACTGCTTGAAGCAGCTAGTGAAAATGTTGAGTACCAGAAACTAGTGTTTTATGCTCTAATTACAGTAAGATAATTGTGCCTTTAGATTCCAGATTTAATGAATTGCTAGCTACTGGAAAATTTATCAAAGAAATTTTAATTTGATCAGTACAAAAATTGGTTACCGGTAATTTATTTCACATGTACTGGTAAATATTTTATATGGTAAGGGTAGTGTAATACTGTAGTATGTATGTTTTTATAAGGATTGTGGCCAGTGACTCTCAGAGAAGACAGTCGTTGTCATCTATAGAGGTCAAGAAGCTGCAACAGACAGACAGTGCCCGCCGTAAATCTCTGACAGCTGTACAGACCACAGGGTCAGACAAGGCAGAGCGACGCGAGTCTCGGTCAGAGAGACACAAAAGAGTATGTACAAATATCCGAACTAATTATGCATATACATGTTTGTATATAGCCTGTGCATAATACATCAATGTTTATTGTTTAATCAAGAAGCTTTGATGTATTTAAAGGCTGCTTGATCAATTCTGTGGGTGACATTTTGTGAGTTTTTGGAAAAATGGATTGTAAAAAAAGAATATTTAATTAATAAAGGTATACCATAAATTTAACAAGAATGGACGTTGCAGCTTTAATCTATGAATGATTTTTCTCTTGGCAGAAATTGGAGGAGATTGTGACTGATGTGATACAGAAACATGGTGTAAGCCCTGAGGATCCAATCTACAAGTCCTGTATACAGAAGCTCTTCAAGGTCACCAAAATCTTTGTGATGGTAAGAGTGATATCCTTGACCTTGATCTTTTGTTTTGTACTGTAGGACAGGGTGCTGTGGTATAATATATATAAATGCATTACACATTATATGGCATGTTCTCTACTTTGAAGTAGGTTTCCTTTTCTTTGGTTTGTTTTCCATTTTAAATGTAAATTTTCTATTACTGTGGTTTTTTCTTTAGGGAGTAAATTTTGTTGGTCATCGTACACAAAAGTTTCCAATTCTATGTTATCCTATATCTTATCCTATATTCTTTTTGTCTTGTTAAGTACCCTATTTAAGACAATGTTTTGGTATGTTTCGAATTATTCATAGTAAATTAAAGGTTAACAGAGTCAGTAGAGAAGCCCTACACTGGGACATGCAAGCACATTATCACAAAATTGTCCATTACACAATTGCATACTCTGCAGGAATCAAATCTGTGTTAATATCATTGTTGTGTTACAGGATCTGCCAAATTCTCAAAACTTAAGGTCAGAAATGAGAAACATTGCCGAGGGCCAAGTCAAACAAGTGGTGGATCTAGAAAAACGGAAACAGATGAAGGGAAAGTAAAAGAATCTGAGTGGTTCTATTAAACAAGTGTCAAATATCAATGGAGAACTTCATATAATTTGTCAAACGCTTCCTTGTAGTGTGGAAAGACTTGAGTGTTATATATTATTTAAGTGCATACAGATGATATTGTGAAAAGTGAAAAAATACATGTTAAATTAAAAATAAAAAAATATGATCAGTGAATGCCTTATTTGACATTGTGTAAAATGCTGCCTTAAATTTTTTGCCCTTATGAAATTAAGGGGTATCTCATCTTTCTGTCTCAGAAATCAAGGCAACTTGGTATGTTGCTTTTAGATCCGTTTGCCCTGTCAACAATTTTAGATGTTCTCTTTACTTTTGAATTTTGCTAGATAGAGGCTTCAGATTTGCAGACCAAAAAGGTCTTTAACAGAATTTGATGATTTAATTCAAGGTCATTAGTAATATTAAATTGTAGAAATGTATGCACTGATCACAGAGATCATATGCAGAGAGATGTGAAATGTAATTGGGATAAGTGAACCTGTAATAATAAGTGCAAGTCAAACTTGTATTTTATTATCAATCAACAGAATAACACCGTATCACATATATTTGTATTTTGAGGTAATTTTTAAAAAAGCAGCACCATTTTTTGTTCACCTATCTACTTCTGAATAAAAAATATCTCTCTCTTTCTATAATACTACATGTATATTACTGCTGGTATCTGTTATAAACTTGATTTGTATATAGTATACATCTGCAAAATTCCACACAATGATCAGTACTTGACATACCAAAATTCAGATAATCTCTACCTACTGTCCAATTCCTTAATAATTACCTAAAATGTACATCCACAGGTTTGTACAAAGTTTATTGTTTGATCAGTAATGAAATAACATAATTTAGATAATCATCTCTAGTGACAATGGTTTTAGACAAAGAATCGGATATCCTGTCTATTTCATTGACATTGGAAACTGTGTCTACGTCATTGTATGTTATCTCTATGTTAAATCCTAAAACAGCACATTTAGCAGCACCAACTTTCACAAGAACTGCAGACGGTGAACCACTGTCATGGCGATTGTATTGACCTATGACCTCTGACTCTGCATCAGGATTAAAGGTCAAAGCACTCCCCGTGGAAAACGCAGTAAAGTTTTTATCACAGAAGTAGACTTCACTCAAAGGACCACTTTGTTCCCCTGGTTGAGCTGGCACCACTAAATTAAAGGACAATGAATGAATATATGCAATTTTAATCTTGATACATTATTCAACTTTTTAATCTACAAATTCCTTTGAAAGTAAGTAGTGTTTCATTCTTTTGAAAAAAAAAATTACCTGGTATGAGATTTACAGTACAGCTTCATACCTATGTTTTGAAATATTTGCTCCGTCTTGCTTTTGATCAGCAGTACAGATCCCCCGGAAGCTGTGAATTTTTGAATGGGTGCAAAGTTTTCTGCAGTTTTTGATTCCTTAGGATTTAGCTCACCAATAACCATCAAAGCAGCATCCTTCTGCCATACTCCTGATGCAAAGTTTCATAAATTGCCATTATCATATCATTACTAGGCAGAACAAATCACGTATACCGGAACTGGTTATACATGTATTTGTTCTTTCAACTATTGGATAGCAGATGCTGATCTCATAAATTTACTTAATATCTTGAAAATTACAAAATTTGAGCTTTTTGAAAAATATGAATGTGTTATTTATTTCCTTTCTTCATACATATTTCTATACATGCTGTTAATATAATTAATAAAAAGAATTAATAAAGGTAAACTGCCTACTAATTTATCTACATTTATTATAAAAATATTTGAATACTGTAAATTCCTAATTAAACGCGAGGAATTAATTTCCGCGTAAAATCGCGAGAGGCAACCCTCGCTGATTTTAAGATCTCACTTTTATTTTTAAGACAGTTTTGAACTATTCAAATTATAACAAAAAATTGGGGATCGCAATTTTATATTCTCGCAATTTGATACAAAACAGCGAAATCGCGGAATTAAGTACTCGCGTAAAATAAGGAATTTACAGTATACTGCTTTATCATTCCCAGTTCTATGTCCATTTCATATTTTCACATCTCTTCTGACCTACCATCTGCCAGTTTTTCATCGTTTAGGACATCCACAAAGAATTGTGAGGTATCCACCACAGACTTGAGAGAATTCAGGATAAGGCGCGCCTTCCAGGAATCGGCCATTCTCCCACTGTACACATAGATGGCTCTGGAAGGCATGGGTCGCAGTGAATGTTCATAGGAATAGCATCTCACTTGTTTTCCATTGGTGTCTGATAGCAAAGGTATTGTTAAAACCAGGAACAACGTGAAATATGCTATGTCAGTACAATCATACATATGTAAGTTCATTTACTTTAAAAGTTCTTCCTGAATGTTCAGAATATGGTCCCAATTTGGGACTCCCAAATTTAATATGGTGGGTTATGCATGTTTAAGAGAGGAAATTTTTTTAAAAAGGAAGATTATTGAATCTTCATTTATAATTTTTTAAAACAATAATAAAAATGCTTTTAGTGGTATTGGAATTAATTTCATCAGATAAAGCAAAGAAATCCAAATTAACAATTAGACAGGTAGTTCATTACCGCCATAGATTATACTTCTAAACACTTTTTGAAAGAAACTGAAGACAGTTTAGTACACAACAACATTCAGCCTATTAATGTATAAAAAAGACTACCATTTATAAGCTAATGATGTCACATCTTGACTAAAAGTTTTGAGGAATTTCTATAACCTCTCAAAACGATGCACCAGTCTCCTTGCAATTCCTCCACAGTGGCAGGAAACATCATGCCGCCCAGGATGGGCTGAACTCTGACCTTCTGCTCTGCCTTGAACAATTGGAACTGGGATGCCTCTCGGAATAGGTCTTTATGACTGAGGCCGAGATAATACTCTATCTTGTTACAGACCTCGGCGAGAACCTTCTCTCGACTTGTAACAACCCCGCCGTTCTCACAGCGTATACTAGTGGCGATTCCCACAAGATCTGGATGACGACGCATGTCAGAGTTGACGTTGATTCCCATTCCCAAAACAAACAGGTGTTTGTCCTCTTTGGATCCTTTATCAGCAAAAAAATAATATAAAGAAAATGTTATTTCAGGGCTTGCATTAAATTTGAAGTAATAATTAATAGTTGTTAATACTGTATATTCCTTATTTGATGGAAATACTTAAGTCCATGATTCCACGGTTTTACTACCAATTGTCAGAGTATAAAATCACAAACGCATAATAACATATTTTCTTATACTGGTAGTCAACATGTCAGAAAAATAAATGCGAGATTTTAAGATCCATAAGGTTTGCATCTAATGATTTTATGCTGATAATAATTCCTCGCGTTTAATTAGGAATCTACAGCAACACTGCAACAGTTTATTTTGCCAATTTTTAGGTACTAGCCAATTCTGATCATTTAAAAGGTGAAAAATTACTGTTTGCTACTTTTTGAAAGCACTGTATACTTTGTTAAAGTAAAATTAATAACCAGTACTGTAATAAAAGCCTTGTCTGTTCTGCTGTAGTAGTAAAACTATGTACTGTTTTAGGCTTACCAGGTAGTGGACCACCGTGCTCTGCCAGAAAACCTGCTATTTTATGACCTTTGACCCAGACATCATTTGGCCATTTCAGACAAGCTCCTGGGATTGACATTTCATGTAGTGTGCATATCAAGGCTAAGGCTCCAACCACCTCCAAATCATATCTCTCAAAATAAGTCTGGAAAGAAGTAAGTTATATTATAATGTGATCGAGTCTAGACATTTTTATACAAGAAAACTCCTGTAAAAAGGAAAGGGTTCTCCACACATTTAAGTACAGTTTCTCAGCAATCTAGAAGAAAGATGGAAGTATTTTGTGAATGCCTTACTTGTACATGTTGTGTGTGGGGGGTGGGAGGGGGCAAGTGGATCACCATTGACAGATACAGGTTTCCTCTGTTGAGTGCAACCCACTTATGGTCTTTGGTCCCTCGGGCCTTGTTCTGAATTTCTGTCATGTAAATGGTTCCTTGGGGATCACCTGTGAAAGAGTATAAATTGAAGACGTTTACTTGTTTTTATGTGTAGCATTACAGGCATGTACATGCATAACATTACATGGACAATATCCTAATTTTTATGTCCGGAGTAGTTTGACCTCCCTGAGAAACACCAGTCACATTTATTGTGTCTAATGGCCATGCATAATGTCTAGAGTAGTTTGACCATTTATCTTGAAAAGATATGTCATCCACTCATTAGGGGTTAACCTGCATCAATTTTACTCTTTGATCTCCTGACCTCATAATCAATAGGGATCATATACCCTTCATGGGTTACCAGTGTACAAGGTACTGAATTTAATGTCTGTCCACCAAAGGTGATCAGACACGATTTACTAGGTGAATGACATATCTACCAACCAGCATGTCCAAAACAGCTGTTCCTTTAAAAAACAAAACACAAAGATGATCATGAAATAAGACAAAATCACAATGTGTGTTTCAGGTAGATTTTGTGAAAATTTTAATAAAAAAAGGAAAATGGTATATTAATTTCTTATAAAAGTTGCACGTTTAATACCTTGCATCATGTGCATTAAAATGCATTACCCTCTTAATTTATAGTAAACGAGTGAGTGCTAACTGGCCTTAGTTAACCTGTTAATTACCTTGCAATCCCCCAAGTTTGGCATCATCCATCGTAGTATCTGTAACATCCTTATAAATTATTTTCCTCCCTGCAAATGAACTTCTCAATAGTCCTGTAAATTCCTCGCAGCTGAAATTCTGCATTACGATGAAATCGAAACTGAAAGTAGACCTATATAGGCTTATCGGACGTCTTGCACATAACGGTAACCTCGACAGTATTTAAACAGGCCTTGTAAACTAAAAATAAGATTCCCTATTTTTTAGATACTTACAATATGACTGCAGTATATTAAATCATCGGACAACTCCTGCACTTGTATATTTTGAAGTCCTTAGTATGGTCTCAAAGAATTCGGCCACTGTTGATCACGTGTGACACACCTGACTAACATTTTGATAAGACAAATCGAATCGGATGACACGGTCAAATTTTAACACTATAAAGTGAAAACTAATTCTACTGTATAATTCATTTATAGACTAATTACATTAAAACATTAACAAGCTTAAGTACTTTTAAAACTATCTCCAAAAAGACACAAAACTATTTCGTGAGGAGGGGGGTGAAGGGCTGGTATCTTTAAATAATTTATTTTTTTCACCAACCAAAAAGTACAGGAGCACTTAACTCAAGTAAGTATGTTTTACAATACCTATAATATAGGTTATTAAAACTGTGCCGTATATATAATTATGCCCATGCCAAGGTGGCAGATTCGTAAAAATCCATGTAACGGTATACCAAATGATTGACCATTGTCTGGAGAGTATATTACCTCGTTTATTTTAAGTAGTCTCACTTGACAGGTGAAATATTTACCTTTAAAAATAAATATCCCATGGGAAAATAATTTTCCTACAGGGAATATTGAAAACCAATAGGATTTTCTTTTTAAAAAATTGTTCAAACCCCATTGGAAGTTAAATTCTTGTAGGAAGTTCTTTTATTTCGGTAGAATATTCTAAATATCCTAAAGGAAAATTGTTTTTCCTATGGGAAAAATTATTTTTCTGTTGGAATTTATTTTTTAAAGGTAAATATCTTACCTATCAGGTGAGATACAATTGTAACAAAGGTGGTTATTTATAAACTATTGAAGCAATGGTCTATCATATGCCTTGGCACTGGCATAATTATCCGGCACAGTGTCTATTACGACAATATGATAAAAAAAAAGTCGGTTGACAAAAAATAGGCGGTTACGTAAGTTAATTGAAAACATTGTCGGGAATTTCCCATACTGATCGTGGGTTTTCTCATTCTTATAAATAAGCTATATCTTATTCCTATTGCAATAACTAACGCTTATGTCCGAATATACTAATCTAATGTCCTTGTTTCGCTTCGCCAGCTAAGCACTTCTCCTTGATGATTTGAGAATAATTTTTTTATACAAATGTACTCAGCGCATACGCTGTGACCATGATTCGTCTCTTTGAACTTTTCTGTTTTTAAAGGGACCTGGACACGATTTCAGATGAAAATGTTATTTTTGATTTTTAGGTATTAAATAGTCACCCGATCCTTACCGTTATCATCTTTTCCTAAAAGAAATCTATCAGGTTTTTTCATCTTTTAGTAGGAGACAACGGAATTCCGTGGTTCCGTACGGATTGATAAGAGACTTTTAGTATAAGAACTCTGTCTCCTTATATAGGCCTAATGAGAAGAGCAAGACTTGATAAAGCGCTGTTAGAAAAAGAATCCGTGACTGATGGACAACAACTGCTAGAAGAAAGCCGCAATTTATAGACGAACCCGATTTAAAATATTAATTCAATATGTGCTTTGTACAAAACAATAAAATGATAAAAATTATTATATTATGCATAAATAAATTTCTCTATATTAAATAGGGAATACAAACAGGACCGCAACCCATGCATGGCCTACAGTAACGTTATACTGTATAGAACAATATAACTTTGCAAAAACACAATATGCCTATAAGTTAAGTGAAAATTTCTTAATGCAATTGAAATTTTAAAAAATGTAAAAATATTTAATAAGTTGAATGCTAAAAATATAAGACTCTCCCCATAGGCGTCGGAACCGGGAGGCCCCCCCCCACCAATTTTTTGCAAATTTATATATTCCAAAGACCTTTTTTTGTTTGTCAAGATTTTTGATAAGTCTATGTCCCTCACTTTCAATTTGCCTCCGACGCTACTGCTCCCGTTGCAAGCATCTTGACTCTCCACTTTTATAATTCTACCCGTACAATATAGTCGGGATCGTCTTCCTCCATTTTGACCTTCAGATTCAGCAGCGTTCCTAAAAAAGGTGATGCATAAACACGATAAAATAGTTGTTTAACTTGTTTAAATACATTTTCATGGATATAAAACATTTATTGACAAACTAAAATCGTATTAATATACACCTGTACCATATCGTTTACAAATTTATGGAGGATTAACGGTAGCATTTCTGTTTCAAGGAGTTCAAACACATTATGAATCCCTCTTTTGAGAAATATTTGTACACATTGTATACATTTCATTCATTTATCAGATGATTGGAATCCACGAGGCGGTAATTGGGCATTGACCGGATATAGATTTGGCCTATTGGGTTAACTTTATTCAGACAAGAAATGTACAGATATGAACTGTTTGTGTTTTAGCTCACCTTAGCTGGAGGCTCAAGCGAGCTTTTCTGATCAAAAGTCTGTTATCTGTCATCGCCGTTGTTGTTACTCCTCACAATTTCATCTTCTTCACCAGAACCACTGGCATACCTGGTACAATGCAATTGTGTGACATCACAATCAGAAACATGGCATGAAATCGAAAAAATATGGGTAAGCTGAATGAACTGATAAATAATTTTACTTTGCAGCAACAGTTTGCGAGCCGGTCCGACAGATCAATTGTTGCCCTCGATTGTTTATATTGTTGCCCAGTCAACAACTGTTTTGTTATACCCCTACTAATTTAATAACTCGTTTTCGCAGAAAATGACGTCATCGGTCAACAGTCTTTTTTATTTACAGTCGATTTTAACAGTTCCAATCCAACAGTTCCAGTCCAACAGTCAAAATGCTGGACTTTTTTTCGCATAGAGTTATATAGAAACTGTTTTACAGGGAACAAATTATTATGTGTTTTCAGGCTGATTACATGTCTCATTATAATGTTTCAATGTCTATAGATACATGTACATGCACATAAAAAAGTCCTTATATATTGCATTTGGAGGTCAAACTTTTACTGAAAGTTGAAAAAAAACAAGTTACATACTCCTCTGACTCAGTACTATGAGCTGGTCCTATGATATCGCAGTAGTTGAATCATTTTGTCAAAAAATCTGTCAATATTGAAATATTTCTAGAAACTAATGTTATTGTGAGTCTCCTCTATTATATACCTCAGTGATGTTCAGCGTGTCTCTGTTTACTATGTCTAAAAATATCCCAACGTAAAATGTCAATTTCAGCGCGTGTTACTATACGTAAACAGAAATACCGCGATACCATAGAACCCGCGATATGATAGGAAACATGTATACTGGCGGTACCGCTGAGTACCATTTCTCGCCAGTGCATGCAGTCGGACGCCAGTATTACAGTCAGTTCTTATCACAGATAACATACATATATGTAAGGGGTCTGCTGTATAGCTCAATCCACATTTTACAAAAGTTATGTCCTGTTGCCATCTTTATATAGGGAAACCCTTATATTTCTCTTAGTAGCTTTTGTAGTTTAGAGGTTTCTTACTTTGTCATTTAACATTAAACATCTCTTTCCATTGTGGAATTTGATTGCCCTAGAGCTAGGATTGGGCAAACTAAGCATTGAAGGATTAAAGATTAAATTTGGTGAGATTTTTTCACAAGAAACCCAAATAATTGGTTGCATAAAGAAGGGCAAAGTTGGGTTTTTCTCGTTTGACCTTTGAGTTGACCCCGCAAGGAGAAACAACTTTTGCAAAGTGTGGATTAAATGGACTATTCTTATATCTATAAAATTAATAATATTTCATCAAAAGAATTGTAAAGAATTACAAAATGCATGGTCTCTACATGAGACAGTGGACCATTACAACCTACAGTACATACATGTTATGGACTCATTATATCAACTTAATCCAAACATGAGACTACAAACCATCCTATTGTCTATTATTTGAGCAGGGTCCTTTCAGATGGTCAACAATTCAATGATATTTAGTTGTTTATATCTGTGATGGTCAGTCCTGGTTAAATACCTGTGCCAGAAATCTAAATTTGTAGAGAACCAGACTAGAGATTCAGGGGGACAAGATTCTATGCCTGGTCTGGTCTGTCGTTATTTCTCCCAACCCATATACATTGGGTACTGTGAACAACCACTGGAATTGATGGGTGAACTCCAGTCCTGCCAGGGGAAGAGCCTGGGGTGATCTTGGAGGGTGAAGATCATTTAAGGGGGGAGGAATGTGACAGTCAGACCGGATCGAATACCGGCGCCAGATAGCTCATTTGGTAGAGCATCTGACAAGAGATTCAGGGGTCCAGGTTAGAATCCAAGTCTGGTCCATCATTGTTTCTCCCATCCCATTACATTTGTGGTTCTGATGCCTGGAATTGAACCTGGGCTGCTAGGGCAAAAACCAGGAATTCATCTGTAGTAGGAAAGGAGGAATGAACATATAGATAATACAATGAAAATTTGTGGCTAAACCGGGAATCGAAACCCGGGACCCCTGCAACTCTAGTCAGGAGCTCTACTACTGGGCTAACCAGGCAGATATCCATGGTACTTATAGCCCTAACTACTACAGTATCAAATTCAATGATCAAAGTGGTATTCTTACAGAAAAGGAATCTTTCTAAAATAAAGTGAAACTTTTAACATGTTTAAAGGGGCATGGTCATGATTTTGGTCAAAAATTTTATTCCGATTTTATTTACAATGCTTGAGTAAGGCATTTTAATTAAATAGGCAACCAAAATATGAGTGTCATTCATTGAGTTATTATAAGTGACTTACAGAGCTTACAATTCTTTGCTATGTAAACAAATTAAGCTTTTGTTTACATTTTGAATTTTGAAGTAAAAATTCCAGTTATAAAATGTTAGGAACTATTTATTTATGCTTGAAATGAATTAGAAGATGGACAAATCAGCTTGAAAAATATTTTTTACTAGTGTGACGGTCAGACCGATTCGAATACCGGAGCCAGATAGCTCATTTGGTAGAGTACCTGACTAGAGATTCTCAGGGGGCAGGGGTTTGAATCCCTGTCTGGTTCGTCATTATTTTTCCCATCCCGTTACACTAGTACAGGGCACGAGCCTTGTTTACATGACAAAGAATTGAGAGCCTTGTATCTTGCTTATAACTCTACAACTAACTTTCAAATTTCATTTGATTATTAGAAATGCATTCCTAAAGCATTGTACATGTTGTAAATTGTGACCATGCCCTTTAATATACAAGAAAATATTTTATTTGTAAAGGCCAGTGATTGGGATAAGCACGCGCCCTGCGCCATAGTCACATTAAATGAAAAAATGGCGCATTCATGTTAAAAATGTTGCGCCATTCTGGCGCTTATTATCATTATACTATTACTGTACATAATTCTTAACTTTGAGCTTTCCCCCGTAAATGCTTGAAATCTCTTTCGCTACAATGCTTTAAAGATCGCTGTTATTTTACGCTTAACAAATAGTAGCAAAATGTCATAAAGCAAAGCGTAATCATGACTTTGTTTTCTTTCGTATCTTATCAAACTGTAAGGATAATACCATCAATTTGACATATAACGCACACGAAGTCTAAATGTAGTAAGCAGCTGCCATGCCACCGAAAAATTCCTCGTTCCAAGAAAGGACAAACTCTTCTGCAATTTTCAATTAACGGTTACTCAAACAATTTCAAAGATGTGAAACAAAGGAGAATAAAATAAAGGATTGAAACGAAATTAAGGTTTTCATTACTAAAATTAAAATATTTTTGATATTTTCATTCATGGTTATTTAGTAATTGACAATTGCAATGTACTCTTTCATAAACTAATCAAATTTTTAAGTTGTCATTTTACAATGTCCCATAAAATTTCCTTTTGGCCCATTGATTTTGGAAATGTCACATTGACACTGAGTTGGAATTTGCCATTGTCACATTTAGCCCATTGCTTATCCCAATCACTGTAAAGGCTAGAATCATTTGCTGTGTGGTCATACAACAGAAGGCTTAAGAGGTACCAGATATTGCATTTTATTTATACAATGAACACTTGCTGCAGGCCTGTTACCCCAAGTCTGAAAAAATGCAGATAAATAACCTGGAAGCTTCAATTTCTTACATGCTAAAAAGTTGCAACTAATCTGAAACTAGCACAATTAAGTTTTTTGCATTGTAAGTTGTTTGTTTATGAAAAACTGGTGATTTACATGCAGCATGTTAACCAGAATTTTCCCAGAGAGCTAGGGTTGGTGCTTAAGCCCAAGTTTCTTTGCTATACTAGTGGGCGTAGGAGAGTTAATCAGTGTTTTGCTGTGACCTGTTATCCATTAATTTTACTGTGGCAAAACAATGCAGATAATGTGCACAAAACATTAACAAGTGTCCACAATGACATGTACTGTATTGAGCTAGTGACCTTACTTACATATACATATATATTGTACTTAGAAAACACTTAGATGTGTTAGACCAATTAGCTAGGTAGATAATCCAAGAAACATTTTAAATTTGCAGTATAACGTTGGCTGAGAAAAAGAAAATGGTCTTGGTGAGTGGTGACAAACTGGAGAAAGTTGGGCCTGGCTTTACAGAATGAGGAGGTCCAGGTGAGTGTTGTTTATCAGGTAATGAAAAAGAACAATGGTTATATTGTTTGATACCATACAACTTTGTCCTGTTTCTAAGACTACATGAAGTATTGTATTTTTTTTTTCTACCTAAATTCAGAGAGCAGGGCTGCGTTCAAGTTCGTAGCAGCTAGCCTAGTCGCTAGGTCGTAGATATCTAGGTCTATTAAACTGACCGCTAGGTCTCAGATTTAAAGTTGGAAATATTCAACTAAGGACTAATTACATCGACATAATTTGTTAATTTCAAGCGGAAATATACATGTTAAAATTCATTATAACTTAAGGTATTTCGATTGTCGCATGACGTCATTGTAAGCATTCCGGAATATTTTACCGTTATCGATTATAATATTAGTGTTATGTGATGCATGGTTTTGCCAATATTTCTTGATTTATACTAGTGTTTAACACATTTTAAGCTATGTAAAGTGATATGACACTAATGTTTACCAATTTATAGAGAGTAGTACGAGTTGAAATCGCTGAATTTAATGAAAAACTGATAAAAACTTACATAAGCAAACTTGACAGAGACTACAATTCATAATTTTTTACCTGGCAAGGTAAACATTTCTTTGCAGATTTCAATAGGATATATAATGAATTACAAATGTAACAATTTTCAGTGAGTTTGAACCATTATTTCAAAAGTTATAGACTGTTTATGTTGCTAAACTGTACTTATTCATGGTTTGAAAATTGTATTAAAATGCACTGTAAATGTGATAGCTTTCATACTGGCAAGTTAAAATGGCCTTAAAATGTTAAAATACATAAAATAAAGGATTGTGATTTATCTGTTTAAAAAAATTGCTTTATTATATAGAAATCAGTAAAAAAAAATGTGATGTTGGATTGGAGAGCAGTCGTCGCTATCATTGCCATAATAGTGTACCTGTGTTAGCTCCTACAGCATGAACAAAATATTTGCAACATACCAATATTTAAGTTCAATTTGAATGTTTACATATTAATCTTCAAATTTAAACAAAAATTACACGGATTAGACCATAAAAACATCGAGGGTGGAGAAACCTTAAAGGAATAATATAATATCACTAAATAAATAGATTTCATGTTTGTTATAAAGTTGTAGCTAAGGGGCCATCTTGAATTTGATGCTTAGCATTAAATATTTAGGCTACAAATATCTACGTAGCGGCTATAGGCTAGCTTATCTTTCAATTACGTTGCCCTACGTAGCAGCTGCGATCTTGAACGCAGCCCTGTAAAGACCCTTTCACAATTGACGTATGAGCAGAAGTGACAAAATAAGTTTTAGATTTGGATCGTAAACTTTTGCTGAAATAATCGCATATGAAAAAGAAATATTCATACAAAATTTGTACTATCTAAAGCAACTGTTATGTGAGGCAAATACATGTACATTAAATATTGCATCTATATGCAACTGTTGTACAATGAAAGCGAGTCTTGTAAGGTAATGCAGTAGGATCATCCTAGTGATCAGGTGATCAGACAATTAAATGTGCATCAATGCGATTGGATGTGCAGAGCTTATGCGATCATGTGTTACATGGTACGAATGCTCATGTGAGTCAGATTGGGTATATATAACAATAGCAGCCCATTTCCAACGCTGTGTTTGGAGATTCAGCAGACGGCAAGGAGGTATTGGTGCAGCAACATCCATGGTCAAATATTCACATTTATTGTAATTTCCCCTTATGTTTGCATTGGAAGCCAGCAATGTTCAAATTTTTTGAAAACGGACTTAGCCTTGTCACGGCGCATGAGCAAAAGTACCGTATATTGTCATCACAGGTTTTGAATATATTTATAATTGGAAGATTAAATGAGACGTTCAAACTTACATAACCAATTTGATACGTACTTATGAAAAATAATCATTAAATCACATCTAATCATAAAAAAAAAATATCCTGACAAAATTTCTGACAGTATAATTTTAGTCAAACTAAATAACATGTTTTAAATATGGCTGTTCCATGTGTGTTTCATATTTCTGACTAAGAGCATATATAATGGCTTTTTGGTAACCCATCCATAACTGAGGTGAATTTAACAACTTTGATTGATCTAAACTTAACATTAAATACATATTTTAAAATCATTATGAAGCTGACATTAACCAAACTCAGGAATATGTATGAAGTCAATAATATGAACTTTTTGCACTTGAAACTTTTTTATAGCCCGACAAAAATTAGGAAAAAATCATTTTCTCAAAATATGTACTGTATACTATGATTTTTTTTCACATTTTCAAAGACAGGGAAAGCTTTTGCAACTTTTTACCAACAGATTTGTGAGAAAATTACTTTTACTAAAAGATTTAAAAATGCATTTTTCTCATTGATTTTTATGCTAACTTCAAGTTATGATAAATTTGTTATTAATATTAAAAAAAAATTTAAATTTCAAAGGTGAATCTTTGTCATTTAATAAACCCCTTAAAATCAAAGTGAGATTTTAGTAATCAAACTGTTGCAAGATTACAAGTTGAACAACATGGCTGCAAAACACACATTGATATGGGCAGCCATGATTCATCTAATGACCTTTAAAAATTGTGAGTAGACAAAACGTTGTACATGTATTACTGTTCGTGCATTGCAGTACAATATTTTGGATTGCATTTGGTCGTGTCTGAATAGTGTGCATGTCCACTCTTTTGAGGAGACTTGGCGCAATTACTAAAACGCATGCAACGAATGTGAGACATCGTGCAACATTTGTGAGAGCCAAAACATTCCGATCACAAAGTGTTGTATAGTGCGCCAATTGCAAAAGGGTTTTTAAGTGAGTTAAAAAAAATTTAATGAGTCATGCAGCATCAGATGGTCCACGTTAGGATTGTTTTGTTCTTTTGTTCAATTCTGCCTCAATTTCATTGGAATTTATCAATTATCTGCTGTTATATTTTAGATTTGGATAAGGATTTTCTGCCATGCTCTATATCAAAAGAAGATGCCATGCTTCCAAAGCTCAAAGTAAGCATTGTTTTTGTCAAACTTAAATGGAGGATGCCTAGCTAGGCCATGTACCTCTCTGGCAATATCCTCAGGATTATTCACTGTATTATGTATATTTCAGATGTAAATGAATACCGGTATTTTATACCCTTCCTTAAATAACTACGACATGAATTGCTATGCTTTGGGTCATATGTAAATAGAGGAGCCATGCCTTGCTCTGCATTATCAGATGATTTAATTAAGCAAGCACATGTATTTTGTAAAATAAAGTTAGGTAAATAAAACTTTGAAAAGAATATGATAAAAAAAATTACCGTAGTCAGTTAGCACCTAACCTCACAAAAAATAAAAATGGGAGGATTTCCATAGAATTAATCAGAGAACTAATATTTCAGAACAAAGATCCTGATCCATTCTTTGCATTGGAAAGAGATGATGACGAAACACAGGATATATTGGAGTCATTGTAGATGAATGAAGAGCCAATCAGGTGAAATGAACTAAACTTCATTTATTTTACAACAATTTGTTAACAAGTAATAACAATTTATATCAATAATTTTTGTTGGCAGGGTTGTTAGCACGAGTGCGTCATTGATTCTGGAGGAAGCTTGAAACCTTGAAGAAAACTGACACGTCGAAGTGGGTGACTACCATACCCTTTCGCATACAGCCACTGTCGATAACAGGGATCCACTCGGGTGGGCTACTTGGTTAGCTAATCAGGTGTTCCTTGACATATGAGGAATTTTCCTAAGCAATTTAGAATAGACCTGTCATGTTTGCAGTTTCACATGTGTTTAGATAATACAATGTACATGTATTAAGAATTAGTATGAATGTTGTTATAATCACACTTAAATTAATTATCATGTTGTTTCCTATAAAAGTTCATTGTCCATCTGATTGTTAAAGATGTGTAATACATACCTTACTGGGTTTATAGACTATTCAATTATTAATAGAGTGTAAAAGTCAATATTTTGATATTCTCTTAAAGACATTGATAAGTTAATTATCTAGCATTAACAAACTTAAGTAGAAGGTTTAAAAGTGGATGTAAATGCATACTTTGATCAGCAATATTTGGTCAAAGTTTTTTGTTAAATTTTGTTGAAATTTTCAACTCCTGACAGTTTATACTTATTCTGAAATAAAGTGTCCATGATATGCATTCAGCAGTCAGTTATAGAAAGCAATGTTTGGTTTTTTTTTTACATATTCAAGTAGGTAATTGTATTGCTATATACTCTGCAGATTGTAACCCTATACAATTGGTCTGCATTATTTGTTTTTTTAAGTGTGAATTACATGTACCAGTACATGTCATTTACAAGATGTATAAACTAAATGCATTATCTATGCTGTGTATAATTTTTTATGATGGCATGCTTATACTTATTAAGTTCAATGTGAAGGACTATGTAAGGTATCTAAAACATGTTTAATAGCAGTGTTTGGGCAAATTTCCGTTTAGTGTGCTGATCACTTGTACTATATATTTGCAAACCCTAATTATACCCCCGCTCCGAATGAGAAGGGTATACTGTTTTACCCTTGTGTGTCTGTCTGTCTGTCCGTCTGTCTGTCTGTAACAAAATATTCTGTCGCATTTTTCTCAGCAACTATTTATCGCAGATGCTTGAAAGTTTAATACACTATTTGTTTATGCATGCCATTTTTGTACCAATCGGACGTCAACTTCCTGTTAAATGATGACTTTGTTTATTTTTAGCCTAAATTCTCAAACAAATTATTGTCAAAGATTTCTCAGCAACTACTTATTGCAGATGCTTGACATTTTTCAACTATTTGTTTAGTCATGCCATATCATGGGATATATTTTTGTACCAATCGGACTTCAACTTCCTGTTAAATGACTACTTTACTTATTTTCAGCAAAAATTAAAACAAATTTTGTCAAAGATTTTTCAGCAACTACTTATTGCAGATGCTTGAAATTTTAACAACTACATGTATTTGTTTAGGCATGCCATATCTTGGGATATATTTTTGTACCAATCGGATGCCATCTTCCTGTTAAATGTCGACTTTGCTTATTTTGCATATTCACATCTGAGCGTGCCCGAGGTATTACCAGTGAACATTGGATCACAGATATCTTGTTTTGCCTTTTTCTTAAAAATAATTCTATAAAAACCCTAATGAGAAAATTACATGTGAAATCGGGCAAGAAGTTCTGTAAGAAAGCTTCTTTTCATGTATCATACATCTATTTTACAAACAAAAATGTATTAAAGTTAATTTTAAGTCCTCCTTTGTATTTCTTCATATTTTATAATCACCTTGCTTATTTTACATGCATGTACTGTGCTATAATTTGATCTTTTAAATGTATATACATTGAGACAACACTAGAAAATGTGAAACACATGCTTTTTATACTGATGGGCTGTATTGCTGTGTTTTTTTTTTTTTAGCAAACCATTATAATATTGATGAGTTATAAATCATTAGTATGCAATCATTTTAACAAAGTTGAATGGAAATATTTTTTGATGCATTATAACTTTTGACTTTAGATTTATAACTAATATTGAAAGTTTCCTACATACTAAGGCCACACCAATATACCCGGTAATTTCTTGTTCATCGGACATCCAATAAAAAAAGGTTTAAGCTGGTGTGCGATTGCATAATCAAACATTTTTTTTTTAAGGCAACATTGGGCAGTACATAAATAGATTTGTGCGGGCAGTTATATTTTTTCCTCTGATTTATGAGTATAAATGATTTAAAATACAAAAAATAAAGCAGATTTAGAACAGAAAACAGTGCAGAATTTAATATTTATTTGTAAATAAGTTTTTATTTAGATACAATCGTGCTGGTCAGATGAACAAGAAATTATATTGGTGTGGCCTAACATGACTTCTTAATATAAATTGCAAAGAATTAATTTGATTTTATTTAACAGGTTTACACAGACTGCTTATAAATACTATGGAATATGTTACATAAACACTAATAAATCCACAAGAATTAAACCAGAATGATGTTTTGTGTTTGTGTGTAGTAATCAGATATATGGAGTTCTTCCTTGGGAGCATTGCCAATTGTGGAAATGGCATGTATTGTTGCAGTTATGATGCATCTTCAATTGCACTCCATACTATACCTACACTTTTCTTAAAGAGGACATTTATTTATGTCTTAGATATATCCTATCATTTATATTACCGGTAAATTACATGTAAATGTAGTAATCGCGGTAGTTATAAATGTCAGTGTTCAAGTGAGCAGTGCTGTCAAAATGCTGCCTTGATCTCAAGACATATCCATTTAAAGTGATATATTTTTGTACATGTGTGTTAAAAGCACAACACTCAAATGATTGAAGAAGTCAGTAATGGGAAATATTTTTGTTCTTGAATTTTTTCCGGCCCAACAATTACTAATTAAAATTTTCAGGGATGCGGAGGTTAGCAGAGAATAATTGTTTTGTTTATTAGGAGGGAAATTCTCCAAAAGAATTACAGAGTTTTACCCTTTCACATTCCGGATTTATACTTAATTTCAGTGCAAACGATACGTGGAAAATGGCTAAGTGGTCAAATTTTGACGACGAGTCAATGAATGGTGTTCGAATAGCACATCAAGTCAGCTTTTGTTATAAAGTACATTTGTATAAAGTTCGGTCTCTGCATTATACCGCGGAGACGGTGCTCACATTTATTCGATTTTGAAATGTACTTGTATACAGGAAAATATTCGCCCTCGTTTTATTTTCGCTCCTTCGCCCTCGTTGTAAGAGGCGAATTTCAGACTGGGCGAATTCTAATGTTTTAAACTATCTCTTTTTCAACACAACTGTGTCTGGGCGAATTCAAGATGGGGTGAAACTGTTTGCAAGTGTAAAAGGGCGAAAAATAGACGGGGCGAAAATAACCTTGTATACAGTTTTCTCGGCCGGTTAGGTTGCCAATGAAATGTTTAACAAAGTGTGGTGCTTTATTGGATTTGATCACGCCCGACCAAAATTTTTAATAATACTCAAAGAATGATTCCTTATTCCTTAATTCATATTTGTCTAAACTATAAATAAAAACAACTTACAGGCTCGTATGTCTTTAGGGCTAGTTGGTGTCTTCTAGTCTGATGTGCAATTAAATGTTTCTATTGTTACTTTGTAAAAATAGATTAGACTTTTATAAAGTTATTAATAGTGTGATGTTTTTCGTACTCCCCATAAATATCACAACAATTTTGCGTGAAAGTGGAAAATTAATTTGTTTCAAGCGAATCTCTATACAAGAACGAAATGTGTTTTGTGTGTTGAATCGCTTGTCATTAAATTAAATGTACGTGCACATGTTTCGTTTCGATTCATTTATTCTGGGTGAAGAGAACATTTTTTATTGTATTTATTCACACCATAGAAAAGATGGTACGCGATGTATATTATTAATATATATGCAATTGTTGTTTACATCGCGTATAGGCAGAAAAAATAAATGGAACAGACTACTTTTTAGAACATACAAAATTTTCAAAATGTTTCGACATTACTACATGTAGCTGACACAATCTCATTTTATTTCGTTTGGTTTCGAACTACATGTTATTTTTTAAACATGTTCCGAAATCATTACGATGTTATTTTCCATTCCAAATTTGATAAAACGAGTGTATCTATAGAAACATGTATGACGTTGAACACAGAACATTTAAGAGATTGGAATGGTACATATACCAATAACACATTCAATAATAACCGGATAAACAATATTATGACACTAGTCTCCTATAGAAATTTCATATGCTAATACAAATTCTTTTATTTCAAATTTCTGTTTCATCTGGTAACTCATTTACTAACTGATGATATGATAGTATTTCTAAGTAACTGATATTATGGGTGCCGTCTTTCTAATATGAAATACTGTTTCATATGAAAATTTATATCAAATACTACTCCATTCTTGTGTGTTGGACCCTTAAATGATAAAGGGTTGGAGTTGATATAGCGGTTAGGGTTAGGGTTGAGATAGGGGTAAGGGTTGAGGTTGGGTGAAGTTAAGTAAGGTTTAAGGTACGTGGAAATTGAGGTTAGGCTTAGGGTTGAGGTGTGGATAGTGAAGTTAGGGTTAAGCTGGGGGTTGAAGTTAGATTTAGGGTTAAGGTTGGGGTTGATGTTGGGGTGAAGTTAAGTTAGGGGTTAGGGTGAGAGTTGAAGTTAGGGTTATGGTGAGGGTTGAAGTTAGAGTTTGTGTTAAGGTGGGGTTGAAGTTAGGGTTAGGGTTATGGTGAGGGTTGAAGTTAGGGTTAGGGTTATGGTGAGGGTTGAAGTTAGGGTTTGGGTTAATGTGGGGGTTGAAGTTAGAGTTAGGGTTATGGTGAGGGTTGAAGTTAGGGTTAGAGTTGTGGTGAGGATTGAAGTTAGGGTTATGGTGAGGGTTGAAGTTAGGGCTAGGGTTATGTTGGAGGTTGAAGTTAGGGTTAGGGTTATGGTGAGGGTTGAAGTTAGGGTTAGGGTTATGGTGAGGGTTGAAGTTAGGGTTATGGTGAGGGTTGAAGTTAAGGTTTGGGTTAGGGTGGGGGTTGACGTAAGGGTTTGGGTTTATGTGAGGGTTGAAGTTAGGGTTAAGGTTTGGGTTAGGGTGGGGGTTGACGTAAGGGTTTGGGTTAAGGTGAGGGTTAAAGTTAAGGTTAGGTTTATGTGAGGGTTGAAATTAGGATTAGGGTTATGGTGAGGGTTAGTGTTGTGTATTTAATCCTGAAAAGTTAATTTGTAAAGGGGCTTTGTCTTCAAAGATACAATTAAAGTGGTGTCAAAGAATGTTTACTGTGGATTATTTCGATAATCCGTAGTCTTAGAGAGTCTACTGAGGCATGTATTAGATAATTAAAGGGAAGTACTTAGAAGAACTATGTCAAAATGATGAAAATCGGTTGGTAATTTATAATTCTTATCCACACAATGTATATGAAAATGTTACTAGCTAGTTTAAAGCGCTGATATATAGAAAGTGGTTACATATAAAGATTTTTAAAGGAGTGCATTTGACATTGATTAAGGTGGTATGTAACACCTATCAATATTAATGTGGATAAAAGTACATTATAATGAAAATAATTTTACCGGATGAGAATTTTCAAATCTTGCAATATTTTCCTAAAAAGTAGGCTTTAAAAGTTTTGGAAATGCTAAAAGTATAAAAGCCTGAGCGTGATTTAAACTCATGACTTCCATAGTCTTAAAACATCTCTAACCCAAGAAAACAATTATAAAATCCTACCTAATTTTATTGTTTATTTCAATCGAAAGAGCGTCAAAATATGGAGGTGCCCCATACAGATATAAATGACTAATTATCCTTCTAGATAGAAAAGGTTCTTACAGAGTAAAACTCTAGTAGTATGAAACAACCCTCCACTGTAATTTGATCCGATTGATTACACAATGTACAATATTTTGATTCGATGAAATATTTTTCCACAAATTATTCTGTACTTCAAAGTTAAATGCAGATGATGCTTTAAATTTTTAAGAAAAGCAAATGATTATTTGGTCTTTCCAAAGGTGCAGTTTTGCACATAGACTCTAAAATAAGTATACTTAATCTTTATATTTATGAATTGGCGATCACTTCCTTTACGAGTGTTTTATGAAGGTGTGAAATAATGGAAAAATTGATATTACCATTGGTATACATGTATATAACTGGTAAGCATATTAAACGCGGAGAGAGAGAGAGAGAGAGAGAGAGAGAGAGAGAGAGAGAGAGAGAGAGAGAGTTTAGTGTAAAATGCCAATCACTATGATTTTCAAACCATGCTGTCACTCCCTCATGATGTAAACGCAAGACAGCACAGCATGACATGTTTTGCCTTTGCAATGTTATAATAAGAGACTATTGACATACTAGACACCTCAACCTGGTACATGTATTATGCTATACCATATAAAATATTAGGTTCATTTTTTTGTTAGATTGTTAACATGTTGCTATGCTGATTAATTTTATAATAATTGCATGTGTAAAGATATGAAAATATAATTGTGCAGGAATGCATGAAGAAAAATATTTTTCAATGGTGTAAATATTTTTTTATTATAAAGTAAATAAATCTAATAATGTTACATTTTATTATAATCATTATCAATGATTTTATAATAACACAAATTAAACAGCATCAAAGTTTAAAATATACAGTTAATTTAATATTGTCCTTTTTAAACACACCAGAGGCCCCTGGAACATTTTCTGGATCCATGCAAAAATAATTTTTATACATAAATAAAGATGGAGGGTGCCTGTGAACAATATACATAAAATGTGACTATTATCAAAATAATAAGTCAGTTGAAATTTATTTTACATGTATCAAACATATCATATTGCTTTTTTCTACCATAAATAAAAAGGCAAAAAATGATGAAATTGTTGACTGTAGTATAAGATTGTAATATAAGATATGGCAACTGATATTTTTTAAAATCATTATTACATTATTACACTGTATGAAATTTGCATATCACTAAATATAATGAAAACATTAAAATGCATGTACAAATAAACAAATTTAAATGACATAAAAATTAAAGATTAATCTGTGGATAGTAAAAAAAATAGTAATAGTAAAAGTTCTGAATATTTTAAGTCTTCTAGTGGCTTAATGAAGAATAAAAACAATAGAGTCAAATAAATACAGTCCAGAAGAAAAAAAACCTTAATTTTGTCAACGGTAAAAGGCCATCCTAAAAAAGTGAGTCTTTAGATACTTCTTGAAAATGCCCTTTGGCTTGAGCATGTGATTGAACTATATAAACACATGGAATTCTCAGAGTGCAATGATCTCGCTGGGATATAAAAATTTACAAAGCCTTGAATATAAAATGGAGACATTCTATAGAGTGCTTTGAATACAGTTATAATAATGTTATACTGGGACTGGAACTTCACTGGCAACCAGTGCAGAGAAACCAGGGTTGGTGCATGACGATCCTGCTTCATAGTCCTCATTATTTCTCTAGCTGGAGTATTCTGTGTTCTCTGAAGTCTTGAACATGCGGCAGAATTTAGGAGCTAAGAGAGGCCCTTGTGGAACTCAAAATATAAGCTGATAATCAGATGACACAGGTGAGATAATCGCAACTACATTTTCATGTATTTGATATCTGTTGTTGAGGTAAAATTTTTATCCAAAGCAAAGTGTCGCCACAGATGCCGTAGAAAAATTTAAGGCATAGAATGGTCTATCAAGTCAATGTCTGCTGGGAATTCCAACATCAAGAGTATTGCACACGAGTTGGATTCAATGACACAATGTCAAGATGCACCTTTAGGAGAGCTGTTTCTGTGGATTAATGACCTTGTATGCAGATTGGTTAATTTCATGTACTTTGTTTGACACCTAATGATCTTCTGTGCGATTGAACAACTTTTCCCAGGATTTAGAGATGAAAGGGAGTTCCGCACTGGCTTGTTTATTCATCATTCCTTTTACTGTTGATCCTATTGGGTTGTGGATATTAGGAGATGTCATACCAAACACTGCAACCTGAAATATATTTTTCAAACCATCAATGAATAAGGTTCAGATATAAAATTTAGAATTTCTCAATTGAGCTATATATTAAAGCTGAACAGCGCTCGTAAATAGACACTGTCCGCCATATTTCTCTTACATCACTGCTATCCCTACAACACGTATATAAGGTGCAGACCTCTTTGCAGTTCTAAGTATTTCGCTGTAGAGGTCTCACCTGTGTGGACGACGTATATCTTGCCTTGCCTTGTTACCGTATAGCCGTTTGTTTTGGCGGTACACAAATTTGGCGGATTTGGGCCTACAAGGTATACCATTAATTTATGGTAATGTTTAGCTTTTATTTATTTACATTAGTTTTGTATTTATTTTGGTAAATGTACATTTGTTTCTGTAACACTTGTGTGCATATAAAAATTGTCCCTTTTTATCATGCTCACACACTTTAAAAAATATATAAAAAAATCTCCAAAAACTACATGTTTGTCAATAAAATTTACATAGAAAGTACATAGAAAGTACTTAAATTTGGTGATTTTAATTTTGGTGAATTTTAAAAAATCGCCAAAATAGGCCAAAATTATATCCCCGCCAAAAAAAAACAGCTATACGGTATTCAGTAGGGATGAAATTACCAAATTTTATGCACTTCTTTAAGCTAGGAGAATACTAACATCAAATACAAGTAAACAGGTAAACAGAATATGCACATAAAATAAGAAATAAATGCATAAAATTTTAAGACCACGAAAGGAATACTACACGTCGGCCACAAGTTTCAGGTGTTCAGTTGGGTGTAATGAAATCGAAGGGTTTTTATTCTTGTATGAAGATGCCTATTTATGAGCGGGTTCAGCTTTCACTAGACATCATTGGGATGGTGATCATCCAAAAGGGCCCTGCTCAAATAATGGATGAAAAGCATTTCAGAGAAATTTGCTTGAAACTTGACCTATACTGTGGAATCATTTTTATTCGTGGATGTCAATGTTTGTGGGAATAGCCAAAATCAATGAAAATTTTGTTGGTTCGTGGGGACGTAATTTTGTTGGTAGCACCGTAGCAAGTTTTGTAAATAAATATTAAACATATGCTTGCATATACCGGTACATTCGTGGGGATGTAAATTCATGGGCAAGGGTTACCCAAGAAAGCCACAAACCTTGGTCCCCCATGAACAATGATGATTCCACGGTAACTTACTAAAGAAATTTTCCAGTCAGCATCGATTCAATCTCATTACTCTTTACCATACATACAGGCATTTTTTGTTCAATCTGAGCAAGATTAAGCAAATGGGAAATAATCTACAGTATAAAACTGATTATAAAGAGATCTGTTATGACCTTCACATTGATTTGGTTCAAGGTCACTGCACATCATTAACCTAAAATCTCTCTTAATGTGGAAATTAAGAAGAGAAGATATGCTCCAGACAATTCTGGAGTCATATGATTCTGCTATGACATTCACATTTGACCTTACAGTTCCTGAAAAATTCTACTTTCCCATTTTTCCATGCGTTCACCGTGCTCTCTGCTCCACTCCGTTCGCACTCACCATTCACAAAGAGCTCACTGTGTGTTCACAAAGCGTACACCTTGCACTCACCCTTCATTCAGTGTTCACTTATCGTTTAGTCAGAATATATTATATTTAGGCTGATAACAATTCATACATGTAGATTATTTGTTATTTTTTCCTGATTAATGATGAAACACAATGTACGGATAACTCACGAGGCACTCCGAATGAATCTTTCATCTTGTGTTTACATATCGTTCACTGTTCACTTTGCGCTCATGTTTGCACTCCGTTTCCACTCTGCCTTCACCTTTAATAAGCGCTCACCAAATTCCATTCAGCGAGCGCTCACCATTCCCTCACCGATTGCTCAGCATGCACTCACTGTTCACATGGGAAAGTAGAACGTTTCAGGGACTGTAATCAAAGTCACTGTTAATCCTTTGACCATGATCAAGATGATCACTATAAGGAGCCAGCAGAGTGGGGCTTTAATAAAAAAAATTATGGAAAGGTATGAAGACAAATATATGGGTTTATAGCTTATAATTTCATAAAAGTTAGAACATTAGCATCAGACCTTAATTGAATAGTTTGATATTGTTACTATGACAGGTCAATCTCTTATCATTTATAAATAAATGTAAAATTCATCACAATTTCTTTGCAACATTAACAAGAATAGAATTCCTGGGTCCCCCGCCGTTCAAGCAGTATACTAGTATACTGTACTGTGGAATCATTAAAGTTCGTGGGGGCCAATTTTCCTGGATTGCTTAAATTTTACAGGTTCGTGGGGACGCGACCAAGGCTGATTTAAGAACTTAACCAAGGTATTAGTGGTATAAACATTTGGTATAAATTTCATGTAAATCCATCAAAATTTGTAGGCATGAGAGCGCTTACAAGGTCAATTTTTGGATAAAACGGAGTCATTATTGTGGTCAGAGTCCCATAACTCCAGCAAAAAGTATCGACCAATGCTGATTTTCAAACTTGACCAAGGTAATAGGTGTATAAACATTTGGTATAAATTTAATGAAAATCCGTCAAAATTTGTAGGCATGAGAGCGCTTACAAGGTCAATTTTTTGATAAAACGGAGTCATTATTGTGGTCAGAGTCCCATAACTCCAGCAAAAAGTATCGACCAATGCTGATTTTCGAACTTGACCAAGGTAATAGGTGTATAAACATTTGGTATAAATTTAATGAAAATCCGTCAAAATTTGTAGGCATGAGAGCGCTTACAAGGTCAATTTTTGGATAAAACAGAGTCATTTTTGTGGTCAGAGTCCCATAACTCCAACAAAAAGTATCGACCAATGCTGATTTTCGAACTTGACCAAGGTAATAGGTGTATAAACATTTGGTATAAATGTAATGAAAATCTGTCAAAATTTGTAGGCATGAGAGCGCTTACAAAAAAGTGTGAGGGACGGACGCACGGACACACGGACCCACGGACACACGGACCCACGGACCCACGGACACACGGACCCACGGACCCACGGACACACGGACCCACGGACGGACGCCCGGCATTTCTATGTCCCCGCTCCGCGTTGCGGCGGGGGACAAAAAAACACCAACATTTACTGTTACCTAGCTATCATTAGGATAGAATTTATATTGACAAACAACTTACTGGTATTGATTTTCTGAAAATACTATCAACAAAGAATTTCTTTCTGCTTGAAAACAACTTTAATGGATCTCTAGAAGCTGTTTAGGCAGTTATGATGAATGATCATATAATGGCATTAGGATCTGTAAGAAAAAAATTACCTGGTACAATTTGATAAACATCAATACATGTATATAAATGAATTAAAATATGTTTTGATTGAGCCACAATGGATAGGAGGTATACACTTACAAAAGATGGATTTCTTTTATCTAACTGTCAGCTTGGCACTCTTATGTATGCCAATCTCTATGAATATGTTCCCCTTCTTCCCCATGGGTTGTGCTGGGAACCCTCTGCAACCAACCTCTATAAGAAACAGCCAAGATCCCCATCTTTGCAGTCTGCCATCAGGTCTGCATACTTCAGGGTCTATCCTTCATCTGTTTCCCAATGTCACAGTCAGCTATATTGTCACAGTCAGCTATATTGAGGCTAGTGTCTTTGACTGCTGAAACACTAGTACTGTGTCTGGTTGTCAACAATGTTGGGGATAACAAACTTCCAATCAAGATCCACTTTGAGCTCCCCGTCAGGCTCTCTATCTATCCAGCATGTCCCATAACCTGCATTCATCTTTGCTTCATATCTGTTGGTCATATTCTTCACCTCTCCATCTGAATACATATAAAATAAAAAATATGTGTTAAGAATAAGGATCTTAATCATTCCCTTCCCACAACTTTCTGACGTGAGCAGATGAAAAAAAAAGCTCTAATGTATAAAATCAATTAAAAAAATTTGAGAGCATTTCATTTAATTTGAAAAGACCTTCTGATTCATGCTACCCTCTCCTCCAGGGAAGAAGGGCTATATATATCAACTACATACAGTGTATTGATTAGAAACCTTGACCTCAATGGACAAACACGTTGCAGTAGCTAGGTCACTTAAATTACCTTAAAATGATTTAACAGTCTTAGTTAAAGTAAAGTGGGTAAATGCTCTTACTAAGATACTGTATACAGGGAAATATTCGCCCCCGTTTTATTTTCCTTGTTAGAGGGCGAATTTAAGACTGGGCGAATTCAATGTTGCAAATAATATCTGTGTTAACACAACTGCATCTGGGTGAATTCAAGACTGGGCGAAACCGTTTGCAAGTGTAAAAGAGCGAAAATTACACCGGGCGAAAATAACCCTGTATACAGTATTGATATTTTAATTGATCTCTTCTTTAACATTTGATAAATGATGTGTGTGTTCAAGGTTCTTGATATACTGTACCAATACATTTTGTGTGTTAACATAATTCTAATATAACATCTTGTGATTGATAAAATTAGATAAATTAGATAAAATTGTACTGTAAATCATTTTTATTCGCAGTACTGTGACTTTATTTCGAGATTAACTTCCGATATTAAACTGGCTCACGACAACTATTATGTTTGCAACTGAGCCTTATCCAGACTCATGATGTTATACTCTTTTTTTTTTTTAACTCAACTTGTTTCTTTATTCCAATCCATCGATATCATAGGCAAATTTGCAATAACTTTGTAAAATGCATCGATACCATCTAAAATTCATTTCATTTATAAAGGTTGAAAGAAAAATATTATTTTAATGATGAAAAAATACTTTGAAGCTCAGGATCAGAGAACCTTAATGCGGTTAATATCAGTCTATAATATGTACATCCACCAAGTATAATTTCATTTATTTCAAAAAATTTGTATTTGTATTTCCTATGGAAATTGATTATAAATCATAGCTCTGTAAAAACTGACAGGACTGAAATCTGCATTATCCGTTTATTGAATGGTCAAATCCTTAATCATGTAATAAGAAAAATCATGGACTGCAAGAAATGACCATGATGATGTCAGACTCAAATTCCAATTCAAATGTAATCATCCATATGCGCAAAACGTCTGACGTAATTCACATTATGTTCCTACCTGATCTAATTGAGACCTTAAGCTGAGTAAATGTAATCCTTAATGATATACCATATTGCTTGAATTTCTAAATACTGATCTCGATCCATAATACTTTCCTATATCCAAAGAAACCATCTTATGTGATTTAAATAATATAAAATGATCAACATTCAACAGCTTGAAATTTTTGTTCATTTAAGTTTAACTGTAACCATAATTATTTATCTATTAATAAATAAGCCAGTTTAACATGAAATCTTTCTTTTGAAAAAAAAAAAATCATAAATTAATTTTACATAGGATATCAGTCAAAAAATGATTTTCTGAAAGTCAAATTCCAGGCTTATGCCGATATACTTAATCTATGTAAAAAAACCATTTAGCAACGGCCTCTTTTATAAAACCAATGGACAAGCCACCTGGGTAAAATTTCATAAGGACCTATCATCAGATAGTGATACATGTTCGAGAAATAGAGAAATATGAAAGAAATCTGTACATATTTTATTTATGTAATGGGATATGGATCATTACCATAAGAAGATTTGGGTTTTTTTTTATTTAACGCACTGATGAACATTAACAAAAATTTAGGTAATTTTACTTACTCTCTATGATAATTTTTTTAAATTTCTAAACAAATAGATGTGAATACATGTATATAAACAATAAAATACTTTCTTTAATGATTCATGCAGGTTACATGAAGGACCTGGTAACAATCATTGCAAAAAAAAATTACATAACCCAAAGAATTGTGAAAATATTATAAAAATCCTGTCTCACTCATGAAATAACTTCCTATTTAACCACGAAACATTGAATTATTAATATCCTTATAAATAAAATTAAGATAACAACAAGAGGCACATGGGCCACATTACTTTCCTGAGCAACAATCAGCTGTATGGAGTCATACAAAATTCTGGACAATGTAGTACAAAAGATGCTTGTATATATTAAAAGGATTTTCTTTAGATATTCATATGTTAAACATAAAGCCCCTTTGGTAACAAGATGATTTTATTGTCATATTATATTGGTTTTAAAAAACATTTTGAAAGATTTTTCTCAATTTTTTCCTGTATAAAAATTTGATCCTCCATTGTGGCCCCATTCTACCCTCAGGGATCATTGAATCATCACTATCTGTGGATGCTTTCCATCAAGTAACAGCATTCCTGGTCTGTTGGTACATGTATTGGGATTGAACTTTTTAAAAGATTTTTCTCTATCTATTCCTATGTAAAAATTAGACCCTCTCAATGTGGCCCAACCCAACACCTGGGAGTCATAATTTCAACAAACTTGAATAACCACTACCCTGGAATGCTTTCACACAAGTTACAGTATTCCTGGCCAAATGGTGTTTGAGAAGAAGATTTTTAAAGACTTTTTTCTATATATTCCTATGTAAAAATTTGACCCTCACCCCCTTGTGGCCCAAGGCTACCCCGGGAATTATCATTTGAATAAACTTAAATTTACACTACCTGGGACTGCTTCAACACATTCCTGACCTATTGGTTTCAAAGAAAAAGATGTTTAAAGATTTTTATACGGTATTCCTAAGTAAAAATTTGACCCTCTATTTTAGCCTCATCCTACCCCTGGGGATCATGATTTTGTAACAGGATGGGAGAAATAATGACGGACCAGACTGGGATTTCGAACCCAGACCCCCTGAATCTCTAGTCAGGCGCTCTACCAAGTGACCATCACATTCCTCCAACCTCTAAGATCACCCCAGGCTCTTCCCTTGGCAGGAGTTAACCTGACAG